>LR999965.1:62984188-63335558 GCA_905220375.1 Tachina fera | reverse complement strand
TACTATTGTTAAGGTACTTTATCGAATTCCACACGCTCTGAAATTTCTCTGGTCTCGTCTTGTGTTTTTCGTAATTCTATTTTCAAATCCTCCATGTAGCTCAAGCAAATTACCCTAATCTCATTTATATATGTATTTCTACTTTCAATCTTGACATTCACAAACAAACGCGCCTTTTGTTTATATACTGCTACAAATTTCGGATTTCTCACAATGTGTTTACTCTCTTCTTGCTTTGTTAGATTGGACTATTTATACAAAACTTAATCATAGTTTAAAATATTTAAAATATTTCGACATTAAATAAAAAAGTTAATATTATTGTACCAATTACACAGTAACAATTCGTCAACGCAAAGAATTTTTGCAAAATTTTGCAAGCAACCAAGTAATAAACTGCTTAACAAATTAGTGCAATGTACGGCTGCGAGGGTTGATCAGTTCTAATTCAAAACACCTTAATTTGACTATAGAATCAATTAACCGGTTTCTTATCCTCTTTTGTGTCTTGACTGGAAATATTTCAGTAAAAACGAAGAATCGAAAATATCCATTACACATATCAATTATATTTGTTCATATGTTACTATATTTAGCATTAAACACATTCACCACAGCAGCCTACATGGCTACACGACTACAAGTGCCGCAGGCAACGTTGCCTGGTAGCCTGCTACTGAATCATTTTGAAGACGGCAGCAGCACCATAAATATATGTTTCAGTTTTGCCGCTTTCAAATAAATATTTCACAATTATAAAAATAAAATAATTTATTCAAAAATATAAAAACAAATCAGTTTATTTCTTTATATTTTTTTTGCGAATATTACTATCTATATGTTCAGTAATTTCTTCACTACGTTTAGCAATTTTTCGTTAATTTGCGATTTTTTTTCGCGTTTTTCGCGTTTCTTTCCAAACTTTTTATATTTTTAAAGGCTTTTGCGATTTCTAATAAATGTTAGCGCTTGCTTCCGATTTTGCAAATTTTAGCGATTTTTTGCAAAGTTCGCAATAAATGCAACTTTTTGCTTTAATTGCAGTTATGGTGATTTTTCATCAATAGTATGGCTTGTTTACAATTTTGCAACTTCTTGCGATTTTTTTGCAAACTTCGCGATAAATGCGACTTTTTGCATGCTTTCAGCCTCCAAACAGTTTTGCTGATTTTTAAACAATATTAGACTTTGTTATCATCCCCGCTGTTAATATGTTTTTGCAAATTTTGGTATTTCCGCTGTTTTGCCCGAGTTTTTTGCATTCCTTAAAGTTTAAGCGATTTTCAATCATATTATGGCTTTTTTTAATTTTGCAATTTTTCGCGATTTTTTGCAAAGTTTGCGATAAACCGGCTTTTTGCGTGTCTTTTAGCTTCCTAACAGTTTTGAAGATCTTAAAACATTATTAAACTTTGTCATCATTCCGCTGTTAGAAACTTTTGCGAATTATTTCAATTTTCGCGAATTTTTTGCATTCCTTACAGTTTTATCGATTCCTAATCAATATTAGGACTTTTTTTTAATTTGAAATTTTTCGCTAGTTGTCGCTTTTTCACTTTGCAAAATATAATTACTTTTGCAACTAACATTAAATTTTTGTAAACTTCTTTTTTATTTTTCAATACAAAATATTTTTTGGCAATAATTTGTTTAACATATTTTGCTATACTGTCAACACTGTTTTTGGTTTGTAGCCATAAAAAATAGAAATTAGTTTAATTTGACTACAACGACAAATGTAGCACGGACAACAACCTGTAGCCTGTTGCCTTGCTGCCCTCAAAATATTCATTCTAATATAAATATGTGTATTCTATTTTTGACATTTTGTAGCCGGTAGCTTGCTGTGGCGAATGTGTTAAATGCTTTTATTATTATTTTGCCAAATTTCTTTCACAGTCAAAAAACTTATTTTCCTTACGATTTCAAAATTCAAAAAAAAATATAATGAAAATTTTTAGTTTTTCAGTTCAGGAATTTTGGCATCACTGTTGAAGAAGTAAATATTTGTAATTTTTTTAAGAACATTGTATAAGCAAACATTCAAAGTTTTAGCTTTTTCTACTAGTGAATTGACATAAGCACCAACGAAATAAAAATTAAAAAACAAAATATCAGCAATTTTTTTTAACATAAGAGCATACATGTAATTGAATGATTATTTGTAATTTCAAAGCTTTGAAAACGATTCACTGACCGCTATACAATCCTAATTTAAATCGGATGTCTTCATATCAAAACCTCAAATTATAGAAGATTTACAAGGCCTTACAGATTCGGTGGAAATAAAAAAATATGTTGTACGGTATCCGATCAAATTAAATACCTCAAAACTGCAGTTGAGCACACCATCGAACTTAATAAAAACAAAGTTCGTGAAGATGTCACTGAGGGTAAAAAGAAATAATATTAAAATATACATAACACAATTTGTTTTTATTAAAATTTATGTTGTAGTTTTCAGTTTGACATCAAAAACAATTTAAAATAAAGTACCTCATTTCATTTCATTTTTTTTATTTAAGAAGTATATTATGTAAAGGTATTAATGTACTACACGATCTCGCTTAGCCATTTTTAGCTAGTATTAGCCATTTTTTTGTCTACATTTAGCCATTATTAGTGAAGGAATTTTGGCATCACTGCTGAAGAAGTAAATATTTCTAATTTTTTTAAGAACATTGTATAAGCAAACATTCAAAGTTTTAGCTTTTTCTACTGGTGAATTGACATAAGCACCAACGAAATACAAATTAAAAAACAAAATATCAGTAATTTTTTTAACATAAGAGCATACATGTAATTGAATGTTTATTTGTAATTTTAAAGCTTTGAAAATGATTCACTGACCGCTATACAATCCCAATTTAAATCGGATGTCTTCATATCAAAACCTCAAATTATAGAAGATTTACAAGGCCTTACAGATTCGGTGGAAATAAAAAAATATGTTGTACGGTATCCGATCAAATTAAATACCTCAAAATTGCAGTTGAGCACACCATCGAACTTAATAAAAACAAAGTTCGTGAAGATGTCACTGAGGGTAAAAAGAAATAATATTAAAATATACATAACACAATTTATTTTTATTAAAATTTATGTTGTAGTTTTCAGTTTGACATCAAAAACAATTTAAAATAAAGTACCTAATTTCATTTCATTTTTTTATTTAAGAAGTATATTATGTAAAGGTATTAATGTACTACACGATCTCGCTTAGCCATTCTTTAGCTAGTATTAGCCATTTTTTGTCTACATTTAGCCATTATTAGTGAGTATTTAGCCATTTTTAGCTAGTATTAGCCATTTTTTTGTCTACTTTTAGCCATTATTAGTGAAGGAATTTTGGCATCACTGCTGAAGAAGTAAATATTTCTAATTTTTTTTAAGAACATTGTATAAGCAAACATTCAAAGTTTTAGCTTTTTCTACTGGTGAATTGACATAAGCACCAACGAAATACAAATTAAAAAACAAAATATCAGTAATTTTTTTAACATAAGAGCATACATGTAATTGAATGTTTATTTGTAATTTTAAAGCTTTGAAAATGATTCACTGACCGCTATACAATCCCAATTTAAATCGGATGTCTTCATATCAAAACCTCAAATTATAGAAGATTTACAAGGCCTTGCAGATTCGGTGGAAATTAAAAAATATGTTGATACGGTATCCGATCAAATTAAACACCTCAAAACTGCAGTTGAGCACACTATCGAACTTAATAAGAACAAAGTTCGTGGAGATGTCACTGAGGGTAAAAATAAATAATATTAAAATATACAAAACACAATTTGTTGTTATCAAAATTTATGTTTACTTTTATATTTTCAGTCGATAAATATAATCGCGAAGAAGTCGAAGAACTGCAAGAACAAATTATTAAACTCAAGAGCCTGTTATCTACCAAACGAGAGCAAATTGCCACTTTACGAACCGTACTAAAATCCAATAAACAAACAGCCGAAGTTGCACTTACAAATCTTAAATCAAAATATGAAAACGAGAAGATGGTTGTAAGTGAAACAATGTCTAAACTGAGAAATGAACTGAAGATTCTCAAAGAGGATGCTGCTACATTCTCAAGTATGTTCTAAACACTTACATATAAAGAGCTGTTAATAGCTCTTAGTATTTGAAAAATTCAAATTAGTTTTGCATTATAAATTCAAAATTAAATATATGTATTTAATTATGAATTGCTTTCATTTCATAGGTTTACGTGCAATGTTTGCTGCTCGCTGCGAGGAATACGTCACACAAGTTGACGACCTCAATCGTCAATTAGAAGCTGCCGAAGAAGAGAAAAAAACTCTTAATCAACTGCTACGTTTGGCCGTACAACAGAAGTTGAATTTAACCCAAAAATTGGAAGAAATAGAGATGGATCGGTGGGTGCATTTGGGTCGTTAGAATAAACCAAACCTTTAAAGTTTATTACTATTTACCCCTTCCCACTTTACAAAAAAATTCTAAAAAAATCCTTGAAATATCCTTAAAATTGATTTTGGAAATCAGTTCCTTGTTTTTAGGATCAACTATAACATCTAGTTTTTTTTGTTTTTTACGTTTCATTTCATCATAAAGATCTTTTCGTTGAGTTACGGTTTGAGTTGTACTTTTCACATCACGTCCACCATTCAAATTATCTTCCCTTCAGCATTTGGTGTGTGTGATCATTTTATATTTTATAGTTTTCTCCTTTTTTACCTTTAACGTGTGTGTATATTGCTGTGATTATTTATATCATCGGTAAGCGTATACCATTTATTAGAGCTTTTTTAATATAACACATACTAATTTACTTATATACACATTTCCATTCCCACATACATACATATATATTATGCTTAAAACTTCTTTGATACACTTAAGGTGAAAGTACATAACACGCGTTAGGGCGCGTGCGAGTTGTAGGCATCTGTCAAAAAAAAGTTGAAATAGGGTTTTTGCATACGAGAAGTTACATACGAAACTCTTTGACGCGTTTTCCGTAGAAAGTTGGTTAACTTTCAACTTTTACACGCGTTGTATTATTTTGACAACTAATTCACTAAAAAAATAGAATGCTGGAATAAAAACTTGTTGAAGAGTTGGAAAAACATGCAGTATTGGATATAAACGGATTTGAAAATGTTCCAAGTCAATTTTTCATTGTAAAAATAAGTAAAAAAGCTGATAGAAAAGGCGTTTTTAACGATTGTTGTGTAACTTGGCATTTTTCATGCGGTAAAGTTTTCAAACGCACGTACTTGTAGACGAACTGACGCGTGTTATGTAGTTTTACCTTTACAAACGCCTGTAAAAATACATACCAAAACCAATAATTCACGACGTAGAATATCCTTTCATTTATATACGAAAAGGAGAATGAATAAATAAGAAAAATAGGAAATGTTCAAGACTGACTTTTCTTAAACACTTGTCAATTTGTTACACATGCATATATATGTATATAGCGGATTTCACTGATCGCATTAAATTTAAAACCATTTTAAATATACTACGATTTTAAACGTCCAAACGTGAGTGATATGTTCTTCTATATTCTAAAAAAAAAGTTTATTGTCCAATTCAAAGAGACTTTCTGAGAGCAGCGTTACCCTTGTAAAATTTCAAAAGTGGCACAAAAAGGTGATTAAAAAAGGTGGCACCAAAAAGGATATTTTAAGAAAAAATTAGGCCAACCTAAAAAAGAAAAGTTTAAAAACATAAAGAAAAAATTAAAAAATACTATTTTTATGATAAAATAAAGCCACAAAATATAAAAATAGTTCATATATTAATTTTTAATGCTTTCTTGGCATTGACACTTAGTTACAAATAAAACTAACTCAGCTTATTTACTTTAGAGAAAATTTATTTAATTTTTTTTCTTTATAAATACCTGAATATTGAATTCTCAAAAAACAGGCACAAGACAATTCTGTAAATTTTTTGTTATTAAGTGCCTATTTTTTGAAACTATACATCTGTACTTTTGAATAGCTCATCATTTGGAATCCAGTCTTTCAAATCACTTTGCTACAAACTTAAAGAAGATAACACGGTATGACAAGTTTCAACTTTCAGCTCGTTAGATAATTTATTTTCTAATGATGACAATTTAACAAAGAACCGCTCGGCGGGAGCAAACTAAAGATATGTAATAGAGAAGGCATTGAGAATTTTAAAATTGTACCAACAACTTTAAAAAAATTTACTTTATTTACCTTAATTGTACTAAAATATTTTTTTAGTTAAAATTGCATATTTTTATTTGTTTTTATCAATATAATCGACTTTGTTGTGGGCAGCGAATCGTTTTTACAAATTTGCTTGTAAGTTACACTTGTTTACGTTGAAATTTAAACTATAGAAATTAATAGCATGTTTTGCCGATGATTTGGCAATGGAAGAGTTAAATTTTTTTGACTTTATTGCTGCGTTTTGCTTTCACAAGACTGTTTCCAAGGAGAAGAATATGAGTTTCATTGTACAAAAGTGAAAATTGACATATGCAATCGTTTGAAAAGAAATCGGAGTGAAACTGCGGAGATAAATGTACTAAATTTGTCATTGGTAGACTATTGTACTTTGCGAGTACCAAAAAAGGTACAATTGCACCAACTTTGCCATCCCTGATATGTATACAACAAATGTGCACTAACAAATAAACACACTTGCAATTGTGTGTTGATCAGAGCAAAAAGGAAATGTTATTTGAATAACTTTCTGTTTATCACTTGTTGAGACAAAAACGGTAGAAAATAACGATAGACATGTGGCCGACTTACTAAGAATAAAGGATTACTAAGGCCATATAGATCTAGATGAGCTAATAAATATTTATTTTAAAGAAACATTTATTATAAATGAGTTTACAAAATAAATAAGATTTTCATCAGTGAAAACCATGTCTCAGTCCAGTGTTACTAATAAATTCAAATATTGCGTTATATGCAATAAATAAATGCAAAACATACGAGTTGTAGCAGCAAGACCTTCAACTCAAAATATAGATAAAATTTAAAAATACTTATTATCCATCCCTGCTCTATGTTAAAGAGAAGCCAAAACCTAAAGAGAGCGAGAGTAACAAAATTTTTGTTGGTGTACGTCACGGCTGCCAGATAAAATTATCGAAAAATCGTCGAAATCCCGATAAACTATAAAATAATCGTAATTGTATACTCGAAAAATCTTCAGAAAAATCGGCTGATACAAAATTAATTTTTTAACATGTATTGACTTTAGAGATGAAAATGGGGAATAGGGATTGATTTAAGATACGTAGTTTCTTCAGAATTTCGTGTAGATTACGTTAATTTGGGAATTTTAAACCATTCTCTTCTTTTAACGCCTTATAACTTTGCTCCCCTCCGTGGTACAATTATGAAAAATATTGATAAGTTGTGTCCAAGTTTTGATCTCAGTACTTTCGATGGGCGTATTTTTAAAAAAACGACTTTTTTATATTTGTGTTATTTAAGAATATCAATTTACGCAGATATCAATATAAAATAAAGAGGGGGCAAAATTACACCAACATCTTTAAGTAGGAGTAAGCAATACATGAATTGTAATAGTCGCTTTTTTTCATTAAAAAACTGGCATATTTGGACTTATGAAAAATCGTAAACTTTAAGGAAAAAATCGTTATTTTGATGATTTTTTGTGCCCAAATCGTCAAATCTGGCAGACGTGGTATACTGTACGTATTTGTTTGCTGCATAAGCAGAATTTGTTTTTTTCCTGCTTTCCTATAACGCGTTATAGGTCAAGAGATGCTTGAACATCTATGATATAAAGCAAATGTACATAAATTGGGAAAGAATTTTTTATCCAAGAAATTTGAAAACTCTCACAAAAACATCAGGTCCAGTTATTACACCGCGTTACACACAATCTGCAAGATATTTAAAAACAAAAAGAGACAAATGCAATATTTGCAAAAAATATATAATATAAATACGGAGTCACGTAACAAATTAAAATATTCCGATATTTACAAAAACCACTAAATACCTAACATTATTATTAATAAGACACTTTATAATATTTAAATAATACGGTTTATAAAGATACGAATACCTATTTATTACCAAAATAATATTGAAGTTTTTGCTTTTGGTAACCTAATTGTAATCAGATTAAAAAAAACAATATGTAGCAATGTCTTTTTCTATTAGATAAAAAAACACAAAAAGAAAAACATCGAAAGCGACAAAATTTTTTTAATTCCTCCATTAATATGAAAAAAAAACTTTTGTAAGCGCCATAACTATTGTCAAATATGAAAATACAAAATTATTTTTGCTCCCAATCACTTGGTCAGGACAAAATTATCACAAACTGCATTTAAGACATTTTCAATTTTATCCACACATTTGAAAATAATCAAAAAAAAAACGCTCTCCTGTAAAGTTTGGTTATTGTCGCTTACAATAATGTTGCGCTCAAGGCTCGATATGTAGTTGTAGAAATTACGGGTCAACCTCTTACTGGGTTTTTTAATTCATTACAATCTGTTTTTGCACAGTGTACGCATATGAGCTGGTTACAGTATTGCATATTGGGTGCGTGGTTTTACCTTTATATTAATATTTTCGGGTAAAAGTGTCTTATTTTAAGACCTCAATTGTCGATTGAGCTGACTTCAACATAACATTAAAATAACTTTGTTTGATTTTTCTTATTTCGATATGATCTATAACTACAAATTGCTTATTACGTGACCTACAGATATATAAGGTGTGTTTTTTTAGTTTTGCAGTAAAATGCAGTAAATGAGTAGTTACTGCAATAATTTTAAAATTTACTCTCAAAAATAGTTGTTGACGCAAAAAGTACGCGAACGGAAAAATAGTAAAAATTAGTAAGATTAAAGAAACAGCTGAGTCCTACTCCACGTATTGCTGAAAAATATATAAACTTTTGACTACTCAACATTTTTCTTATTGGTACTCGTGGCAATATTTTTTATAACACGAACAATCTAAGAAAAAATTTTGTAATTTATTTCATGTAATATTTGTAATTAATTTGTTTTTGATTTCCTTGATTTGTTTTTGGTTAAATTAATAAAAATTACATGCCTATTTGTTAATGTTACTGATTACCTTAAAAGCAAGTGCAATACTACGTAACCAGATACTTTACAGTTTTACAACTCTGAGTAATTTGAATAAGTTGCAAAACAAAGGATTACAAAAGTAAATTACAATGTATGTATTTACTCTTATATTAACAGTAATTATTATTATACTTTATAAAATAATAATATTTTAATGAATTTCACAATCTTTATTTAAATTTTCTAAAATTTTTACACTTTTCGTTTGCTTACTTTTCATTTGTTTATATTTTGATTCATATGTTTTTATCTTACTAAACTTTACTACGACAAATTTCTGCAGTAAAAATTTGCAAAACATTCAGTCTAGAACTGTCATTTTACTCTCTCAATTTGTGTTCTCATTTACTGCATTTTGGGTACGCGAACGCAATTTAGTAAAATGCAATAAAGTTTAGTAAACATTTGTAAAAGCTTTTGAGTACGCGAACGCAATTATAGATATTGCAAGATTTCATAAAAATATTCCTTAAAAATGCTAAAATATTTTCTTTAACAAAATTACGTAAATACGGTGGTGTGGTCATGTTTACCCCAAGGTATAGATATTTTGGATCAGGCTATAACAACATCTACGAAAATAAAACTGAGTATGAAGAACGACGATATAGAAAGATACTAAAAATGATAAATTACTAGAGCACAATTGAAAAAAGTAGTTTAAAAAATGTAAAGTCGGGGTAAAATTTATTACCACCTCTCAGTAGTTAAAGGTAAAAAGTATTATTTAGATATTATAAAGTGTTTTATTAATTATTTTTATTATTATTATGTTAGATATTTAGTGGTTTTTTTGTATATCGGAATTTTTTAATTTGTTACGTGATTCCATATTGATATTTTTATATTTTTCGCAAATATTGTATTTGTAGTTTTTTGTTTTTAAATATCTTGCGAAAAATAAGTAATGACACGGTTTGTTGGTGAGAAGACTTTAAAGCATCCACGTAAATTTTGTACAAATTTGCCACATAATGTAGTTCCTCCGATAAATAAAGTTTATTGGTTCTGTTTCGACAGTAATAGGGTGGAACCGCTGGTAGTTTTTCAATAAAGTCACACACTAATCGCGTTTGTTCTTCACTATATTTATTATGTACTTCTTTTTTCTTTAATTTTATATTGCTTCTTCTTTAATTCACCAAATCTACTTATGTATATCGGAAGGCATTTGGGAAATTTCAAGCGTTACTAATAAAAAATTTTGACAAAGCCTACACGAAACCCGCTTACGTCTAATTTGTCTTATGTGTAACATGCATTAAGCCAATCGTTTTGGCTAATCCCCAGTAAAATTCATTAATTTCAACTCTATCGGTTTCACTAAATTTAACTGCACAAATATTATGGCATTTTATTCCAACGCAAGGATTTGGTTTTACCTCTTTTGCCAAGATACAGATTGGTTTACTTTTCCGACATAGTTTTATTCTTTCTAAAGCAACAAAAAACCCTTCAATGAAATAACCTTTAGTGTAAGAATCATCAGTGTCACTATAGTTTACTAACTTTGGAATTGTTTTCATAGACACATTAAGTACACAATTAAATAAGTATTTTATTCAAGTATTACCTTGGATAATTTGGGGTCCATACTTAAAGAAATATATTTTGTTAAATATCGATATTTCACTTTAAGTATCCGATAACCGAAACAGTATTTATTTCATTTTCATATCATTTGTTATTAAATTCAGTAATACATGTGGCCTGAAGGCCAATATAAATATATTACAAATATAAAATGAGCGGTTATGTATTAATGAAAAAATAAAATATATACAATAAAATATATGCAACCGTAAAACATTTATATACAATCGTAAAACGTTTCAACGGCTCCAATAAAACAGTATAGTATAAGTATAACATAAACCCAATCAATCAGTGGTAAGGCAAATTAATGAAAGTATTGAGAGAGTTTTCTCTTTAAAAAATCCAACGTAAAACCAAAAGAACGTAATTCTCTTGGTAAGAAGTTCCACAAGCAAGCAGCGCGAACAAGAAAAGAGCGTTAATTTTTTTTTTAAATATTTCGTATATTAGAAAAACGGTTATAAAAAACTAATGTGTGTAAATTTTTAAAACAAATATTTTCGCTTGACAACCTCCCGTCGATGGTACTATCGATAGCTTATTTTTTTGTGAGTATGGATGTTTTAATTCTGTCATCGATTAATACTTTAGGTTAGGTTAGGTAGGGGTGGCAGTCAGGAAGCCGGACTCACTTAGACCGTTTTGGTCCATTGTGATACCCCGGAGACTGCTTATCCGGAGTCCCTACCGTCGAACCATCCAGAGCTCAGTATAAAGCTGCTAATACGCTGAAGTTCAACACTAGCAACGTCAGAAAGTTCCCTGACAGGACAGTGACAAAAAAAATGTTCTATGCTTTCCTCTTCATCAATATCTTGGCAGCTACGGCAAAAGTCGTTGTGTTCAACCCTTAGCCTTTGTGCATGCCTACCTATGAGACAGTTTCCGGTTAACACGGACACTAGAATCGAGAGTTGTTTCCTATTCTCCAGCTGAGGATTTACCGCTACCTAATAGTCAACGCACAAACGGACATTTCCATCAGGTTTAAGTATTACAACCAAGGGTGATCCCCAGTTGCTGGTGTTCACTTTGGTAATGATGCCGCCTTTTCCCAACTCATCCAGTTCGTGTTCGACTTTTTCGCGTAGTGCGAAAGGTACCTGCCTTTCTTTTAAAAACACTGGTTTAGCATCAACGCGTAATTTTAAGCTAGTGACTAGATTTGGAATACATCCTACTTTTTCTTCAAAAATGTCTGAAAATTGTTGTTTTATTTTTGAAATTAAATCTATTTTATTACTAACGTGATTTCCACAGCACTCGTGTTGGTCGATTTCCGACAAATTGATTTCTAGATGACTAATCCACACTCGTCCTAATAGAGCTGAACGGTCCGAGGGTACCACGTACATATCTTCTTTTGATGTTTTGTTTTTTTATTTCACGTTGACATTTACGACTCCTAGTGGTACAAATATATCTCCCGTGTACGATCTAAAGGCTATGTTTGTTTTCTGTACGGGAGCATTAATGTTTAATTTTTTTAAATCTTTTTGTGGAATTAATTTGTAGCCTGCACCCGAATAAATTTCAAATAATTGCTCGTTTCCTTCAATATAGACGTTTGTATATTGTTTATTTAAAAATCACTAGAAACGGTAACGATAATTGAATGCAGTTGTCGTATCAATTTTGCATACAACTTTGTAATTTGCACTGAAATGTCCGCATTTTGAAAGAAGCGCCGAGCTGTTGTCGTCATTCGAATTCAAAGCCAGGTTTCGGGTGATCAATAACAAGGCCCTTATTTTTGGAAAAATCTTGTTTCTCGATGTCCGATATAGCTTGGCATTTTTTTATTGGAAGCTCAAATGGCAAATGAAGCAGGCATAAAAAAATCTGATGCATCCATGCAGAATCGACAAATCGAACCCAAGTTTTCTGTTTTTACTTGGAAAGAAATCATTTTGTTAATATTATTAAATTCTTTGGAAGTAGCACCACATAAAAAGCATTTTTGTGTACTAGTAGTATCTGTGAGTGCATTACATAGTTTTCAATCATTGATATGACCAACTTATGATTGACTCTCAAGCGTTTTTCTCTATAAGTAATGAGGTTTTTTATTACCTGATCCACTCTATCTTTTTCGTTCTTAGCAATAATCGTGGTTTCTTTTATAAATTCCACTTTCAATGGCCTACATTATCTTGGAGATTCTGTACGAGGATTATGCCATATGATTATGCTGTTGCACATTATTATTGGCACGATTGATGTAATAAAAACCGATGAGTCAGTAGCATTTGGATCATGGAATGCTTGCTTATAAGGTGTGTGACCAGAGCTACGATCGAAGCCACATTTCGTGTAAAGACAGAAACTTTTTAACTCATCATCCTTTAATGCATCAATTAGAGTGTTTTTGAGTGATATAATGCGCTGTACGGTATGGTCCAAAAGAGCCTGTAAACTTATTTTTGCTGAAGTTTCACAAATCGTAAGCCACTCATTTTTGGGTAGCACGTCTTTTTCGCTAGTTGCACTTCGGAATATGATGGAAATCTCTCATGAGCAGAAACACTGATAATCTTATATTGATGTCGTGATAATTTGGCTTCAAGCAAAACAGCCGGAAGCATTGGCTAGTCATTTGGGTCACTTTAGAAGGTTTTGAAAAACTTGTAAAATTTGTCTACATCAGATGGTGAAGTGGTTGTTATTTCTTTGGCCATTTTTAAAGCTTTTAATTTACCATCTGCCCTCAGACTCATTTGTGTCGCGTGTTCCAACAAGTATGAAGGAATAGTTTTCCTCAAATCAATGTTCTTTTTGTTTTTGCTTCGTTCACCAAAATCTTCGAAATCAAGCTCCTTTATCTACCACTTTTAACACCAGATTGACGAGGGAAGCCTATTGAAGAATCTATCCATGCCTTATTATTCAGAACGAAACGTTTCTTCATTCGCAAAGATGAAGCCCTGCGAGTCCTGAATTGAAAAAAATGCTTTACTACAGCCAAATGATCTAAACCAAACGCTAAACAACAGTGTTGGCAAGACACTTGTTTCAGTTGTTTGTCTGGCCAACAGTGTTATATAGCGTTTGCTTTTGAATATTTCGCTGTAGTAAAGCATTTCAAAAATCTCTCATGTCTTGAACGGTCTTATAAATGGTATTGTGCCGGACACTCACATACATACATATCTGTGGACTTTTGACAAAACAACCTCTTTCAAAAACTGATATTTTACATGAGAACGAAAAAACTGTTAAAATATGTAACAACTTTGATTTTGAAATATTTGGTGAAAAGGTGAAAGTGTAGTATTAAATTTAAATACTAAATTGAAGTGAAGATATCAATAATTCTATTCTAATGCCAACAGATTTTCAGAAAACTTAAGAATAAAAAGATAGGATGTTTTGTCGAAATTGTTTTCAACAAAAAAAAAATAACTTACATTACACAAGTTGTTTTGTTAAAATGGTTTTAAACAAAAACGTGATTCATATTTTGCGCTTATCTTAAGGCAAGGTTTTTTGTTAAAATGGAACTAATAAAAAAAGTAGAAATAGGTTATTTTAAAAAATATTATTATATTTAATATAACATAAATAAATAAAAACGTTCGAAATATAATTGATTTGTATGTCGACGACTGTAGTGGCTTTTGTACTTCGGAATGCTGTTTATATGATCTATAACTTCATTATATTTATCAATCGAGAGTTTGTGGGGTGGATCATGTTTTCCACGTCTATCATCTGGTATAAGTCTTCCAGAAATTTGTTTTATTTTATGTAAATTCACTGTTCATGTATGTCGACGACTGTAGTGGCTTTTGTACTTCGGAATCCTGTTTATATGATCTATAACTTCATTATATTTATCAATCGAGAGTTTGTGGGGTGGATCATGTTTTCCACGTCTATCATCTGGTATAAGTCTTCCAGAAATTTGTTTTATTTTATGTAAATTCACTGTTTTAATTGCCTGGATTGTTTCCCCATATATTTTTAGAAAGCATTTATGACATACCCGAATCTTTTGTCCATTTTTTTTCACAATGGTATTTGTACACATATTGTCGGTTTCGTGGTCTCGAAGCTTTTATAAGAGTAGCAGTTTTCTTGTTCTCTATAGCAATCATTTGCGAAATGAATAGACGCTGTTTGCTATAGTCTCCAAGATTCCAATAGGTTTTAAATATATGTTTTTGCTCATCTAAAGTTATCTTTGAGTGACAATTTTTCTTACAATGATCTAATTGTATGAACTTTTTGTTAACCTTATTAGATTTTTTTGATGTTGTTGGAAGTTCATCATCATCATTCGATTCACTGACATATTCTTCCATTTCCTGAGTACTTTTTTGTATACTGTCATAAGTTTGATCCAATGGAATATAATCCGAGTCATCTAAATTCGTTTCGTGGAAAATGTCTTCGTCACTTATTTGATTTGACTGTTGTTTAAATTGTGATGATTTATCATCATTCATTCCGACGTCAGACCCTTTAAGAAAAGGTTTCCTTTTGTCATTTTCTTCTAATTCGTTATCTTTACAAACATTGAAACTATCTGATTTTTGAATCTTGGCCATAACTTTTATATATTTTTAGGGAATGAAATTCCTTCAATCACTTTAGCTTTAAAACGCAACGCCTACAATTTTTCGAATTGTTTTGACCTAGCTGTGTTTTTTAAATGACAGTGGTGCCAGATGATAAGAAAAGGCAATAGTGCCAGATGATTAAACATGGCAATGGTGCCAAATAATAAAAACGACAAACACCTGTAGCGCACTACTGAAATTGTTTATCTGGAAATGTAGCAGAATTTATACCACGCATGAACTCCAAAACAACTTCTTTTGATCAAAATATTTATTTTCAAGTCCGCAAAAACACTTCTTTGCAAATAATATTTTACTTTTTATCAGTTTTTGTTTTCACATAAGAACTTCTTTTCACACAAGTCGTTTAGTCAAAATTAATTTTCTCCTATAAACCATTTAAAAATTTATCTTGTCTCAAGCAAGTTACATATTTTCTAAATTTTAGTTTTGATAAAACAGCTTCTTTGAAGAGAAGTTGTTTTGTTAAAACAAAATGTATATATGCAAAAAAATATTAAATACAATTTAGATGTTTTGTCAAAACGATATAACAATTTTATTTCTTGCATTTTAGAAAATTTTTAAACTCTTTCAGATAAGATATTTTATCAAATATTTTTTCCAAATATAATGAAAGAAGTTGGTTTGCCAAGAACTGTAGATTTTTAACCAAATGGCGTAGAAATGCAAAGATTACACAAAAAGAACCGTCTTGAAAATTTATATTAAATATAAAAATCTTGCAAAAATGTCTTATTTCGAGAGAAGTTGTTTTGTCAAAAGCCCACAGATATATACTTTTAATTAAATTCAGTTAAAGCAACATACAGTTTTTTAAAATTAATATGAATAGTTCTTTTCAAATAAAATTTTAAACGATAAATTAAATTCAGGTACAAAAACAGATTATTTTAAAATTAATATACATACATATGTAATTCCATTCAACTAATTTAAATATCAGAACTTTCATTTAATTAAAGTATAAATGAATGATATCTTAGAAAAAGCATATACCAAGGCAATCTCATGTACCAGATGGTGTCAAGTTAACCGTTGCTTTTTTTGCGAAATTTGTAGGAAGTTTGATTTGTAAATTTTCATTGCAATAAAGTACTAGGCAGATTTTCTTGTTGTCGCGTAGATTTGAATGAAATTCAGTAGAAATTTTTTTATTCAAAGAAACGTAAAAAATAACAATTCAAAGAAACAAAAAAAATAACAAAATATACATATGTATGTACTTACATACAAAGGGTAAGTGCAAGGAGTATCAAACTAAACAGGTTCCAAAAGCGCATTTAAAACTTCACATAAACAATGAAGCATATCCAATAAAAACAGTGTCATTCCCAGTTATTTGCCCTTACCCTTTAATAGATATGCTATGCATACATAAAATAATATACATAAATAACAGGAATTCAGTTTTTGTACATATGCTTTATAAACTACTAAAATAACTTTTATTTGACAAACATTTGTAACTACAAAGACCATGTACATAGTCTTTGTCTTTAATCCATTTATGAATTTAAGATTTTGTGCAAAAATTATGAAATGATTGGGAGGAATAAGCATTTCATCCCCAAGGCACAATTCTTAGGTAAATATTAGGTTACTTATAATTTCAGTTTTTAATCGATTTCTTTGTTCTGTTTTAATGATTTTAATGACAGAAAATGACCGCTTTGCGGCCGCACTGCTATGTGGCAAAATAGCCAATTTACACATATAACGACTTAAATTACTAAATAACAATTCGTTAACCATATTCTCTTCTCCGCGCAAAGCTTTCCATCTTTGACTAAATCTCAACGTTGGCAAACGGTATCGTAAAAATACCGATACCGATTCAAATACCGCTATAATTAGATACCGATACCGAAATCCATTTCGGTTAGAAAATACCGGTATCGAGGATACCGTTTATGTCTATACCGGTATGTACCGGTATACCGATTCCCACTAAAAATATATTTCAATTACCGAAATCCATTTCGGTTAGAAAATACCGGTATCGAGGATACCGTTTATGTTTATACCGGTATGTACCGGTATACCGATTCCCACTAAAAATATATTTCAATTAACTTTCTTATATAAACACGTTTTTGTTCGCCTTTGCATATTCTTATGCAGGGCTGGTTTTTTCTAATCAACCGGAAAGTTCAATCATATAATCATCACTAGTGTGAAATACTAACAAACTTCGTGAGCTGCTTAATGCCTTTAGGAACGAAAAACGTATCTCTAGACATATAAATGTTTTAATTTGGTGAAAAGAGCAAAGCCTTTATTTATATGAAATCGCGAAAATTAGTATATTGGCTGTTCCCGATACAGAAGCTAATGCGAAGATTTAAAGGTTTGAAGAGTGCTTTTGTAATGTATGGACATTAGACTGGTCGCAAAGATTTTTTCCTTTAATTGAGGTCTTAATTTTTTAACTCGATCCGACGGTGGCTTCTGGTGGGGCCTAAGTAGTCGATACACAGTGGGAATTTTTTAAAACAATTCGAAATAATTCTGCAGTTTTTAAACTAGCTGTCCGATTGTTATTAATTTAATACAGCATTTGAGGAGGTGTCACAGAGTTTAAGTCTGGAATTTAGACTATATCGGCCGTATGTGTAATCAAAAAATTACATGAAGTTAGTATAAGTGACAAAATTGAATTACGTGTTGACGACACTGTTGCCAGAACTTCTAGAGGTGAAATCGTCAAAAACTACAGATTTCTGTGAAAAAAAATCGTCAAAATCGTCAAGTCATTTTAGAAAATCGTCAAAAAAAACGTCAAATCAAAAAGATTAAATTTTTTTGTATTTTAATTGTTTTATTACAAAAATTATTACAATGGTTCAAACTTATTAATTATGCTTCCAACAAATATACACATATACATTAATATACACATATGTATATAATCTAAACATGAAAACAATTAAAATTAAAAATAAAAGTTAAAAAAACTTAAAATGAAATCAGAATTCATATGCCTACATACACTGCCTGCCACTTGAATAAGGAATCACATTTTTTTAGTTTAATTAAGTATATCTCCTAAACTAAAGTTCAGAAAAAATTAATTTTTTGCGCAACCAAATTTCAAAGTGTTGGCTTTAGTTTCCTGAAGAAATAAAAAATATACATATTTTGTTATACTAAAATTATGCATTTATTTAAAGACATGTATTTCTCTGGCACTTTTTCGTGTGCCATTTGAATAAGGAATATTTTAAAACTAAGCAAACTGTAATTTATTTTTAAATTTTAGGTTATAAAAAAAGTTATTATCTTCTAACATTCAATTAGTACGAAAAAGTGCCAGAGAAATACATGTCTTTAAATAAATGCATAATTTTAGTATTACAAAATATGTATATTTTTTATTTCTTCAGGAAACTAAAGCCAACACTTTGAAATTTGGTTGCGCAAAAAATTAATTTTTGCTGAACTTTAGTTTAGGAGATATAATTAATTAAACTAAAAAAATCTGATTCCTTATTCAAGTGGCAGGCAGTGTACATATGTATTTATTTTTAAAACAGATAATTTATAAAAAAAATAATTAGCATTTATGTTGTAGAAACATTTTATGTATAAATATCAGAATTTAACATTTTTAACAAATTTGAACTGATTTCAGTGTCATAGCAGTTTGACTTTTTAATTTTTAAATAGTGCTTTGTGTATAGGATGACTTCTAAAGAATCGTTTTGTAAACGATTACGAACTTTGGTTTTATTTAAATTCACCTAAATATCCTTTCGACATTTGCCGCTGAATGTGGTAAAATCATTATATTGCGAATAAAATTTGTTAAAATTGGGAAAGCCAGACTTGAATCACATCTTTTCATTTCGGATATTTTTCCCAAAATTCTGTAAAGTTTGTTTCCTTTCCTTCAAAAATAGTTTTAAAATCTAAAAATTGCAATCCCTATCATTTTCGTATAAGAAATTTGGAAAAGTCTTTGCAGTGTCCACAATAGAGTTGGATTCGCCATTTAATATTAGGTTTGGATGAATTTTGTTTAAAGATTTATATTGACTTACAAAATCAAATCTTTTAAGTATCTGGTCACATAGTTCAATTAAAATTGTAGGTATACAATTATTCATTATTTCTTCTACATCACTTTTGCAAAGATTGGATATTGAGAGAACTTCTGCAGCGTAAACACATATATGCATATACTTTTTTATTATTCTCGAAATTAAATTTAGAAAAATCGTCATTTCTGGAACGTAAAATCGTCACTAGTGCATTTTGAGAGGTAAAAATCGTCAAAATGCAGAGAAATCGTCAATTCTGGCAACAGTGGTTGACGAAGTCCTCTATAAAATTTGACATTAAAAATCTCCACATAATGTAGTTTTAACACACGATCCTAGCATAATTTTTAATGTAAAATTATATGGCAAAGCACGTTAAGACCATGTTCAATTTTGTCACTTATGCTAACTTCATGCCAATTTTTGATTATATATAAGGCCGTATATCTTTAAAGGGGGAACCAAAATGGTTAAACTTGGGTTAATAAAAAATTAAAATCGATGTCAAGCTCATGTTTTTAATCAGATAAAAAAGATTTTCGCAAGTAGATTTTTTTTCTATCCAAGAGAGAATCCAGCGAAGGCAAAACAAAATTTTACGGTTATGATAACATCGGCTCCATGGTACATCAAAAATTCAAATATACATCGTGATTTAAATATGTCACTAGTGACACATCCGCCTAAAAAAGAGGGACACAAGGGCTATTATACTCAACACTCCAGATGGGACTACTTGAAAATACTTTTTTTTCTAAGTTAATTTTTAATTATTATTTTTCGAACTTCATTTGTTTCTATATTTATGATTTATTTGAACGGGCTAAAGTTCGTATCGCTTTTTTAAGCCAAATTACATGTGATAATTATTAATAAACAAATAACATCAAAGTTGGTTTGTTACTATTAAGTATATTTATATATATTTTTTTTTCTTTTTGATAATCACTTATGTATTATTACCCAGCAAACACGAAGTCAAACCTTTGAAATAAGATGACTTTATAGTTTGATATCAAAAACAATTCTCAAATCTTTTTCAACCAGTGTTTTATCCATATTGTCTCAACTTGATGTCAAGTGTCATTCTCAAAACTTCAATTTATTAATTAATTACAAAAATCATTCTTCATTTATGTTCCACACTATATTACAATTCACATATGAACATCAATTGAGAATAACGTTTGAAAGTAAGTTGAGAATAAATGAATTTCTCAATTTGAAAATAATTTCTCCTTTTTGTTGAGAGTGGGTTTTTAAAGTTATTTTCATACGTTCGTCGTTTGAGAAAAGGTTTAAATTCAAATCATTCTCAATTTGAAATTAAACCTGCGTGTTTGTTGTGTAATAACTTACAACAATTTTTTATGACACTGATCCGGTCTAATAATTACGTTTTAGATTTAAGATTTGAATACTTATTGTTAGTTCAAAATCTTTTGATTTTTTTTCAAACAACTCGACAACTGCCAAACTAATCATTTGAAAAAGCCATACACGCTTTGATTTGGACAACAACCGACTCAATTGAAAATTGAAGCACCATATACACGGGTGCTTTAAAGTAAGATTTGTTGGAAACTACCTCTAAGAAATATTTTGGGTCGGCATCACTGAGATACATACAAATCCTCTCAGAGAGTCTCTCTATCTCTCATTGAATTGAACAACAAATATTTTTTACCACATGGAAGAAAAAATCGCTTACGCTTTTACGTTAAAAATCGTCGTAAAAGGGTTTTAAGATGTAATTAGACGTGACATGGTCATAATGCCATAGCCATAACCCAAGCAAAATTCAATTAGTTTCTATGGTAATAGCTATGGCCTTATGGCGAGTTACCTATAATCAAATACAGTGTTGCCCATTAGTTTGTTTCGAACGGCAGTTTCCTATGGTTATGTAACGTCTGATTGCACCTCTAAATTTAATACGAACAGTGAATTTCACTATAATTTAAAAATAAATACTTCAGTTAGGGCTAATAACTCAACTAATAATTATATGTATTATGTTTTTAAATCTTATTTTTCACCCCAAAATTAAATGAATCTTAAATAGCCAACATTGTGCTTAAGTTTTACAAACGTACCATATGTTTTGTGTATGTGTATGTTTTTTAAAGGCATGTACATGAATATCATATGGTCTTATTAAAAATAATTTCGTTTAATTTTCGCAAATATACAACAACTGTAACACATATTATGAAATATATAAATAGAAAACTGCATTCTGATGCTCTGTTTGTATCATAAAATGTGTTTTTTTGTTATTTCACTTTTCTGCAAATTGATAAATCAACTTTCTTATTTATATTGAACAGGTGTTCTTTGGAAAGCTTGTAGTGCTACCATACTTTCAACGTAATTTGATAATAACTTTGATTAGCCTCTAAAAAAAATTAAAGTGTATTTTTTTAATTCATACATATATTTATTTATTGTATCTTCAAAAAAATTTTTTAAGACTTGTAATTATTTATTATATTTTCAAATATGAACTAACAATGAGTATTCAAATCTTAAATCTAAATATAATTAATTAGGTCCGACCCGTGTCGGACATAAATTTAGTTATAGTTATTAATAATACATAAGTTGTGATAAGCAAAAACAAAAGTATTTTCAAGCAGTTTCTTCTAGAGTGTTGAGTATTAGATCCCTTGTGTCCCTCTTTATTAAGCGGATGTGTCCAGTAAAATTCAAGTTATTACGAGCAAGGAGATTAGATGAGTCTCGAGTTTTGTTAAGTATTTGCCTGCGTATTTTGTAATTTTTTCAGTCACTAGTGGCATATTCAAATCACGACGTAAATAAGAATTTTTGATGTACCATGGAGCCGATGTTAATAGTGTTTTGGCTTCGGTGGATTCTCTCTATATTGGAAACTGAAGCAGTGCCCCATAACTGTATTCCGTAGCACCATATTGGTTTCAAAATCGACTTGTATATTAAAAGTTAACAATCTAGACTGAGTGTTGAATTTCTACCAATAAGCCAATGGGCTGTGTGAATAAAATGGTAGCTATAGCTCATAATGGATATTTTTAAGTTTTAGCTAGCTTTGAGGTGAATAAAAATTCAGATAAAGCTAGTACTTTCTACTGAGTAGCAAAGTAGCTAGTTTTTCCAGCTTTGGCTTAAGAAATGTGATTATGTGATTATTAGATTATGCTTTGATTTTTGTAAGCAGCTGATTGAGGTGCTGGAAGTTTGTGCTTTTCTGCTTTATACTAATAAAAGTGTGTTTTCGTATATTTTCATTTAAATATCAATGTGCCTGGTTCGCCAAAGGAAAGAGTACCGCATAAGAACACGTTCTCATCCATCCGATTATTTTAGTTACATATGTACATATACATATATTATAAAACTTTTATTAAGCAATAACAAATGTCATTATACAACGTTGCCACTATGCTTATTTTTATAATTTAACGCGTAAATAACTTTTGTAGACATTTATTTAGGAAAAAAAAATTTAATTGAATGCATGTATGCACTGAATGCATATTCAAGCAATTTTCGTGCTAAAATCTGTTGAAAATAGCATACTTATTTCACAGTTTATGCAAATGTTTCAATAAGTTCGCCAAAACTTGTGAACAAAATTCTAAAATTCTGATCGAAGTAAAAATCAAAACTGTCAATGATTTAAGTGTTTTTGAGCACTTAATTCCATTTTTCACAAAAACTTTGTTCCGTACTGAAAAGTCATGTTCCAGAAAAGTAAACGTAAATGATTTTTACTTTTCATTTTTAGATCGCTGTTCATTTTAAAATGTAACAGTAAAACTAAGAGTAAAGTTCACTTACATTTACTGTCCTTGAGTATGCCTTTTTAATTAAAAATAAAAATAATTATTTAATGCTAATATCAATTAACAATTCATGCATCCAAATTCCGAAAAAATTATGCCGGGATTTAAAGCAAAAAAAACTCTTTTCAGTACTAGCTATTTAGCACTAGCAAAGAGTTATTCACACTTTTTCTAGCTTTGACTACTAGCTTTAGCTAGTACTGAAAAGATAAAGCTAGTCGATCAAGGTGTATACCAAGATATTTTACGCGTGAATATTGAAAAACAACTTGATTGTTGATTCGAATTGGGAAACAAGTATCTCTTCGCAGGGTAAATGTTACCTAAACACACTTTTGCTCGTTAACTTTAATTCTCCATAAATTTAACCATAGTTCTAGTTGTGTAACATGTTCTTGTAGATATCGGGAAGCCTCGTGAGGGTTTTCGTACATACTAAGGCAGGCATTTTCTTCGGCAAACGTAGATGCATGTATTGCTGCTCTAATGCATATCACAATTGTAAATCAAATACAAAACTGGCCCCATTATGCTCCCCTGGGGCACACCGGATTCTCCTTCCACAGCTGTGAACTTCCGGTAACTCTCTAATAGCTTCAAACAATTTATTGGTAGATATGATTTTAATTTTAAAATAAGGCCTTCATGCCACACTTAAACACATGTCTGCGAAACGTTAATAAACAGGGCAGAACAATGTTTTTCTTATAAATTGAACCAATCTATGCGCTTGTTCAATGGTGCTATGTTAACTTCTAAAACCAAATTGATGGTCTGGAATGGACCCACTACCACTTACAATAGGGGATAATTTTGTCATGAGCAGTTTTTCGAAAAGTTTTGACATTGTTGATAGCAGATTTATGAGCCTGTATGACTCAGCCTTGGTAAGGTCTTTGCACGGGTTTGGAATCATTTTGGCCTTAGCAAGCTTCCAGCTGTGGATAATACTGCAGTCGTAAAGTAGCGTTAAAAATAAATACGGGATTATAATTGCAATACAAGGCAGTTTTATAACCATCTGATTACTAATTCCATCAATACCCGGAGCTTTCCATGGGTTAAGTTCAGCAATAAGTTATTGTACATGAATACAACTGCAAATCAACAATACCAGTAGATGTGTTTGGGGTAAATACGGATTTTATATGCTCAGCAAATATGTTACCTTTTCCAGTATCGCTTCTGGCACAACCTCCGGTAGATGTGCGCAGACATGGTTTAAATTCTAGGGGTGTTTTAAGCTTTCTAGCAGCGCCCTACAAAGAGTAATTAGATGCTGGTGTGACATTAAGACCTTCGAGATAGTTATTAAGGGATGCAGTTTTTTCAAATGCAAGCAGTTCTTGGACTCGTTTAGTGCACTCTTTTGCCATTCCTTTCTAGCTCTTCTTTTTTTACTTACGTTCAATATCCTTAGAATAAATTCTATCAAACCCAGTCTGCGGATAAGAAGCAGTGGCATGTTCAGCAGCTTCTTTTATATTTTTGATAAGATTGGCAATGCTAAATTCAATATCTTCGGATTTTCTTGATGTAATGTTATCCGTACAATGACTACTGAGGTTTTTTCTGATCCCCAGCCAATTAGCACGGTTGATAATTTTTACATATGGGTGAGGTAAGTCACTTCTTATTGGGCTACAAATTGTAGCAATCGTGGGAGAGTGATCGGAGGAGAGATCTAGAGAAGCTTCAACATGAGATATTTTTCATGACTCCAAAATCTATAACATCCGGTATTTTTTGTATGTCCGCGAGCCAGTAGGTAGGATCCCAATCGAAATGACGTCCATGCCCAGTTTTGAAATTGTGTTGAACAATGAATGCCCTACCTCTAAATATAATAAGACGCGAACCCCAGAACGTATGTTTTTCATTGTAGTCGCCAGCTGCTGTCGAATTGATCCTCGATACAAATATTTGTTGCTTGTTCTTCAAAAATGTTGTCCAGAATAAAGTGCTTGAGTCTTGACTTTATCAGAATTGCTGATCCACCACATGCTCTTCATCTCTGGTCCTTTGAATCATATAAGGTGTAGCCATTAGTTTTAAAGAGGCATCTCGAAGACAAATGACAAACATTATATCAATATTGTTTCCCCTGAGGAAGTGCTCAAGTTCGTTTTTGCGTCGGGAATGCCGTTTGCGTTCCAGAAATATATTTTTAACGTGTTCATGGCTTGTTAACTAATCCTTGAAGCAGTGTATTCTGCATTCGTAGCATTTCTTGCATCTGCTAGTCATATTTGTTGTGAAATTGTTTATAGTTTGCACCAGGTTATCAATAGCAACTTCAAGGCGATTAAAATTAAAGCCTGAGTTTGTATTTGTTGAAATATTTTTCGGTGAAACATTTTGTGTGGGAATAGAGCTTGTCTTAGCAGCATCGGCATACGATACACGTGAAGTAACTGGTTGGTTCATTTGGGCAAAAGTGGCGGAGTACGAGTTTGCTGATTGAGCGGGGGCTAACTTAGGTTTTTGTCCCGTAGTTTGTTTAACGAAAGAATATACAGGAAATCCTCTGTAGTCAGCGGTGTGATTACCTCCACAATTACTGCATTTTTTGTGCTTGATCTTTTGGTTTGGTACAACCAGCAATACCGTGCAATTCACCGCAAATAACACAAACGCGAAATGTAGATTGGGGGAGCTTCCCGCTATTTATTATATTAGATACATTTTTACCTTAAATCCCTGGAGGACGAGTGCATCTTTTATTTCTTCGCGAACAACATAAGAATCTATGCCCTTCAATACTATCTGCAGGCCTTTAGCATTCTTAAGCTGGTATGTGTAGAAAATTGCTTTATATTTTTCGAATTCAGAAACCATTTTGCTGAAATCTTTTTCGTCATAAATTTGAATTTTCGTTTCATCGATGTTGCCACCTTTTATTGGAACAATATGACCTTTAGTCGCACCAATGACCGAGATTAAATTTTGATAAGACCGTTTGAATTTTTTCTTTCAAATATATTGGTGGCGGCTTAATGGTTTTGTTCGTTGGTACATCGGGTTTGTCGTTGTCATGTTGCAATATTTGAAAATGGTTTTGACGATTACTACAGGATGCGCTGTTATCCCTAGAGATCTTTGAGGCAGAGGCAATTTTAGTAGAATTTGGGATTTGCCTGCGCTTTATCACATTTATATATCTGTCCATTCCGACTTGGACCTTGACTTTTTGGCTACTGTTGATAACTTGGTTAAGTGATAACCACGAGCCCGAAGCGGATGATATCGCTGAGTTAAATGTAGAAGTACTAGGCAACGGTAATGTTAACGAATCACTAGTTCTCATTGGAGATAGCGAGATTGGCTTTCCCGTTAGAAAAAGTCTATCATTAGATTTTATATTTTATTGTTTTCATTAAGATCTTCAGAAGTCACAGTAAGCCGTACATCAGATTTTTTATTTTTGTTGTTTTCATTAAGAGCTTCAGAACTCACAGTAAAATAGACATTTCTGCCGTTAGAGCTCATTTAAAAATTTTTTGTTTTTGACGTACTCATTAGAGACCTGCGTAAACAGTCTTAAAATGTAAATACGTCATGTTTTTTAAATGTATTCTCGTAGCATGTATTATACTAAACCATGTAGATGATGTAGATGATAACCTATTATGTGTTGAAGGGAGTTTTTTTTAAGCAAGCGCACACAAATAATTTCATTACATGTGTGCGTTTGTATGTGCGCAGAAAAATAATAGAGCATACACAAATTATGTAGGTATGTATGTACGTACATGTAGATGCGTAGAAAAAAGCACAAGCACCACAAATTTTTCAGTCACGAACTATTTTCTTCCTTACTCCTATACCTGCAACAAGTTAAACAAATGTATTGCCAACAGTGTTGTTTAGTGTTTTAGAAGATTTCGCTGTAGTAAAGCATTTGAAATTTCCCTCATGTCTTGAAAGTTCTTATAAGAGATCTTGTGCAGGTCTTTAGTCCAAACACACATACACTGATAGTTTCATTTGAGGTAAACAGCTTTGAAAGCTCTAATATTTATAATAATATTTATTTATAAATACATTGGAATAATTTTTTCATGCGAAGTAAAAAGATTCATATAGAATGCAAAAATACCAATATAAGAAAAGAATTATTAAAATATATATTTTTTATGGTACCGAACAATATTTTTCCCAAATCTTGACTTTTTTCAGAAAATATGCTTGTATGTCCGCTTTTGTGAAAATGCTCTCTAAAATTTTATTTACGCATGTTGAAAACTATGTACATAATCAAATGTTATAGTTTAAACTTTTCTGTCACTGCTGAATGTAGGGTATGTCCAAAATACAAAATATTTGACTAAGCACATTCTGAATGGATTGTCTTAAGAGCTCTATAAAATATTTACCACCACAACACTGTAAACAGTCGTACAAAATTACCCAGGCAGCACGACGTTGGGTCTGCGGCTACAACTAACATCAGTACAACATTCGTTTACCCAAATTTTAATGTACACCAATACCTCGCTTTGCGACATTTCGCATTGCGTCGAAAAAAAATTTTACATCATTTCAGCTTGCGACGTAAAAAATTTCACATTACTACGTAGTTTTAATGAATTTTTGTTTTTTGAATTGCTATGTTTTTTTAATTCTAATGAATTTGTTTTTTTTTAATTAAAAAAAAACCATTGAAATATGTTACATTTTATTTTTAATAATTCCTTTAATTTTTTAAATCTTCAATTAAATATTAAATAAATTTATAAAAAACTAAAAATTACTTTGTTTTTGGTAAAATAATCGATACAAAAGGTTTTCTCGAATTGCGACGTTTTGATTGCCACGAATTTTTTGGGTACCAATTATCGTCGCAACGCGAGGTATTGGTGTAATCAACATTAAAATGATAACGCCGAATGACGGTCCTCCGACTCTTGTTTTCAATGTTGTCACAGTACTCTAAATATAGGGCCAAACCCACGATGTCGACAACGTTCGACTTGTCGCACACTTAAATTAATTATAGCATTACTAAGAATTGTTAAAGTCATATTTTTGAGTTTACAGTACTGTGGTGGTACAAAAATTTTGAAAGAGCTCAAAATCCTTTATACCTCAGAAGTTTTTTTAGTCCCACGTGGTCAACTTAGGCCCACTGCAACTCCTGTCCAGCTTAAGCCTGAAGGCTGCCAATACATGTTCTATAACGCCTAAGTGTTCCTCTACGGATGTTCCTAGTTTGGAAGCTCCAGATTTATTATTATTTATTTTGCAAAAGTCCCCACTGTGTGGTGTGGTACTTTTGGCGTGCAACTCACACTTTCGGTACTGTAATTTTTTGGTATGGTGTTAGAATCTAATATTTTTACCATAATATTTATAATAATATTTATTTATAAATACATTGGAATAATTTTTTCATGCGAAGTAAAAAAATTCATATAGAATGCAAAAATACCAATATAAGAAAAGAATTATTAAAATATATATTTTTTATGGTACCAAACAATATTTTTCCCAAATCTTGACTTTTTTCAGAAAATATGCTTGTATGTCCGCTTTTGTGAAAATGCTCTTTAAAATTTTATTTACGCATGTTGAAAACTATGTACATAATCAAATGTTATAGTTTAAACTTTTCTGTCACTGCTGAATGTAGGGTATGTCCAAAATATAAAATATTTGACTAAGCACATTCTGAATGGATTGTCTTAAGAGCTATGTTGTTTAAAAGTGAATGTTTTAAACAAATATTTTCACAAAATTTAGAATAATGAAGATACCCAGGCAGAAATTGTGACTTTGACTATAAAATATTTCCCACCACAACACTGTAAACAGTCGTACAAAATTACCCAGGCAGCACGACGTTGGGTCTGCGGCTACAACTAACATCAGTACAACATTCGTTTACCCAAATTTTAATGTACACCAATACCTCGCTTTGCGACATTTCGCATTGCGTCGAAAAAAAATTTTACATCATTTCAGCTTGCGACGTAAAAAATTTCACATTACTACGTAGTTTTAATGAATTTTTGTTTTTTGAATTGCTATGTTTTTTTAATTCTAATGAATTTGTTTTTTTTTAATTAAAAAAAAACCATTGAAATATGTTACATTTTATTTTTAATAATTCCTTTAATTTTTTAAATCTTCAATTAAATATTAAATAAATTTATAAAAAACTAAAAATTACTTTGTTTTTGGTAAAATAATCGATACAAAAGGTTTTCTCGAATTGCGACGTTTTGATTGAAAGGAATTTTTTGGGTACCAATTATCGTCGCAACGCGAGGTATTGGTGTAATCAACATTAAAATGATAACGCCGAATGACGGTCCTCCGACTCTTGTTTTCAATGTTGTCACAGTACTCCAAATATAGGGCCAAACCCACGATGTCGACAACGTTCGACTTGTCGCACACTTAAATTAATTATAGCATTACTAAGAATTGTTAAAGTCATATTTTTGAGTTTACAGTACTGTGGTGGTACAAAAATTTTGAAAGAGCTCAAAATCCTTTATCCCTCAGAAGTTTTTTTTTAGTCCCACGTGGTCAACTTAGGCCCACTGCAACTCCTGTCCAGGTTAAGCCAGAAGGCTGCCAATACATGTTCTATAACGCCTAAGTGTTCCTCTACGGATGTTACTAGTTTGGAAGCTCCAGATTTATTATCATTTATTTTGCAAAAGTCCCCACTGTGTGGTGTGGTACTTTTGGCGTGCAACTCACACTTTCGGTACTGTAATTTTTTGGTATGGTGGTAGAATCTAATATTTTTACCATATAGAAATCACAAAAATTCATAACTGCAGTATATTAGTAGATAAACTAAACTTACCCATTGTGGACAACATTCTTCTATACAGCTTTTCATTTGATAAAAATTAACATTTCCGCCTTATTGTCTATTATATTAATGTATCATACTAACACGCATGTTATCCTTTCTTTATGAACAATAATTTTACAAAATTATTTTACTTCTTTTAATGATCTGCCCTTTTTAATACTATTTTAGTGAAATGCGTACCGCACGTCGCTCAATGCCACCACAGCGAGGTACTGGCAGTAAATCGTCCTTTTCATCACGACCATCGACAAGAAATCAACCAAACAATAACCAAAATCCCTTCTAACATAAAATAAGCGTGCAGCGTAAACTTTTAGCTTTAGTTTACACCCTTCTTAAGTTATAAATTACATAAGTATATAAATTGTTTAAAACAAATTAACACACTCACACACATACACGCCTAAACTGATTTGAAAGAAAGCCTTTATAGTAGTTAAATTATGGAAATCTTTTATATTCTTGTTTATAAAACATTAATATACTTATTTAATTTTGGATATTTTAGTTAAAATTTTTCGTTTAGTTTTTCTTTTATTTAATTACGGTAATGGGAATTAAAAAAATTATTTTCAAATTTTATGTTAGAAAGAAAAAACAAGAAAAAGAAGAAAAACTCAAACAAAATAGTTTAAAAAATATTATCTACATGTATTATTAACATATTAAACTTCGCAGTACTATTTTTCTGTTTTTTATTACTTATAAACCTTTATTATTTTCATATCTTCCTTTATCGCTAAAGTCTTTTATTATTATTATACAATTGCATTGACAGGCAATACAATAGATTCTCACGAGTGTCAATGTCGATATTTGCATATAAGGCCGACTTCCTAAACGCAAGCTGCAATGCATAATTTAAAAAAATTAGTATGTCTTAAGTGCAACCTTGCGTTGCAGAGACAGTTTCTGCATTTTATCGTCATTTAGGAACGTCGCTATGGAACTCATACATATGTTTGCATTCAAAATAAAAATGATTAGGGATTTTGAAGTGTATGGATTGCAACTTGCGTTTAGGAAATCGGCCTAAATAATAAGGCATATCAATGTAAAAAATTAAGTTAAAAGTTTAGTAATACTTATAACAATAACAAAATATTTGACTAATTTTTGTAATACATTCATACATTTAGTCCCGGCTAACTAAACCATTCGTAAATAATATCGCATTCGAATGTCGCGTAAACATTTCTAGGACAAAACACTCGACAACCGTTATCGTAAACGGAAAGAGAAAGTGCTGCTATAGCTCACTTGTCGCTCAGTTTGTCACATATCAATAGCGAACCTTTAGCAACATCAACATTTAGTAATCATAAACAACGTTAATAATAGTTCGATTTTAATGCTTCTAAAGGCCCGTTCAGACTATTATACAAGTAATAATACTTTTGTGGGAAATACAGCTCTGGCATGTTGAGTGTTATTGTTTTTTTGAAATTTTTTAAACAAATATAAGACCAGGGATGCATTTTCGTCAAAAGTATTAATACTTGTATTATAGTCTGAGTGGTCCTTAAATAGCAAAAGACGTTATTCCTCTTTTGTTGTACATGCAAAAAAAAGTTTTGAGAAGCAAATTATTTCTTGTTGCTAATCTTTTTTAGCGAGAATTTTTCGAGAATTGTTCGCTACAAAGAACATTTGTTTATTTTCGAATCTCATATTGGCTGCGGTGTCGCTCTTAAGGAAAAGATGTTGAATATTCTTTAGTCTAGTACAAAATCATCGAAGTCGAAAACTACACTCGTAATTTGGATCATTTTAAATTTCTAGCGTTGATTTGAATATTAACAGCCTTATTTATAAAACTTATTAAGGCTTTAAAAAGTTTTTTAGAACAAATTTCCATAAAAATTTTTCTTAAAAAGTCTTTATAAAGTCTTGATAATGTTTATAAATAAGGCTGTAATATTTTAATAGTTCGAAAAAGTAGGGGATCTCGTTTTCTTCTTGATATTCTATTGGGTTGTCCGTCATCGCAAATCTATAAAAGTGCATATACATTAGACCACCTATGACCTTAAGTTAGTAGCATTGGCAGAAATTGCATCTTGCAAACCACTCAGTCTGTTTGAATTTTACATCATTTAAATAAGTATAAAAACATTTTCAAATCGAATTTTCGTCTACAACAACAAATACAAGCTTTAGTCCTTATCGCAAATAGAACGCGAATATTATTTTACGGATGCGTTCCACACGCATTATGATAAGAGGTTTAAGTGAACTCAGTTTTATTTATTATTATATTTATTATAAAATTTGCAAAGTATTACATGTACACATTTGGATGAAGTGTGCTCTATTGACTATAGCAACCCTTCAGAATGTCAATTGTTTCTGTCGGTGTTGGGAAAATCCAAAAATTTTTTGATGGTCTAATGTGCAACTTTATAGGAAATTATTAATTATATAGAAATATGTATGTGTATTTATATTGTATTATGTATTAAACATGTAGTTTTCTTTGTAACAACATAACAGCAATTACTTTGCAAAATAATACGGCTTGTTACTTACATTTTATACACGTCCATTTCAACAAACTCGTTAATCATCACCAATAAAAAAAATTGTGAAATTTGCAATATATTTTATGTATTATATGTTGTGTAGTATAAATCATTGGCGATTTCTATTTGAAAATGTTTATATGGACATTTCCAACAACACTATTTATGTAATATAGAACTTGTACATTAGGTTGAGAATTGAACAAATGATAATATTCTTGAAGAACTTTGTATTTCATTTCCTTTCTATTTTAATCTTTATTAATAAATTTTTCTAGTTTCATTAAGTTGATAAAAACAAAGAGTAAATCAACAATTCCTATAAAAAAAACAGAGCTGAGTAAAATCATTAAATTAAATATTGTTAAATTATTTTCTGTTAAAATGTAATAAGCACTAATTTTCTTAAATTGTTTTTAGTTAAATTTTAAACTTTTTTTAGTTTCTTATCGTACAGTTATGTATGTATTTTTTTTTTTTTGTTGAAAATTGTATTTTATTTTAATTCTTTAATTACTTTGGAAATAAAAGGCTGTACGCAAAATTATACAAAAAGGAAATAAATATTTTTTAATTTTTACTTATTTTTATTTACTAAGTTTATTAAATAAATTAACTTATCATTTACACATGTAAGTGCAAGTTCGAAAAACTCAATACTCTCCCACTTTTTACTCACACAATTACATTTTTGTTGTACTTACTATTCAGCTTACAACACAATTTACTTGTAAGTGAATTATTGTAAGTAAAATGACAAATGAAGAAACAGTGTTACCGAGAATGAGTTTTGAATAAATTTATTAGTACTTCGTATAATAAAAGCAATGTATTTATTGCATATTTTCCACGTATTTATAAAAAATAATATATAAAAAGACAACTATACATCAAGGCATCTTAAAGATATTTATATATATATATATATATATATATATATGTGAATTTCATGCATTTTAACAAAAAAAAAGTTGTTGAAGAAAGTATTCTTATATATTTTCAGTAATTTTATGATATCGGGAATTATTGCTGGACTCATATATTTTTAAAATAAATATATATTAATCAGAAATAATTCATAGTTAGGCTCAAGTTCAGTAATTTCAATTCTTATTGAATGAAATATTTTTATTAATTAATGTGAGTTTCTAAAGAAGAGAAGAAAAATTAAACTTAGACTTTAAGCTGGGGGAAATACCGATACTTTTCTGTGCAGCCACGCACTTCATCAGCACCCTAGTCTATCTACTTGGGTAGAGATTCTTATTAATATCAGCTATTTAACTTAAATGTACAATGAACGGAATATGAGAAACGATTGTTGTGTATACAATTGATTTACCTTTGGTAAACACATTTATAAGTATCACTATTAATTTTCTGTTTTTTCCAATTTTTCATTTTTCTATTTAGGTTAGCACGAAATTATTTTACTCTACCTCAGTATGTTTAACTATTCTTACTTATCTTTTTACGATCATCACATTAATTATTTTTACTTATTCGATGTACCATCGGTACATGCATGTAAGTATTATTGTAGTGGTCTATGTCACTTGTTGTTGCATTCTACAGTTTTTACTTGGATTTCCAGCATTCTGAAACTGTGATGGCCAAGTGAACAGTGATTGCCAAGTGAACATATTTTTGTCACGTGCCCATGATGTATTAAGTGAGAAAATTTTTAGATATTTTAATTGAACTGTAGTGAATTTTAATCAGAAATAATTCATAGTTAGGCTCAAGTTCAGTAATTTCAATTCTTATTGAATGAAATATTTTTATTAATTAATGTGAGTTTCTAAAGAAGAGAAGAAAAATTAAACTTAGACTTTAAGCTGGGGGAAATACCGATACTTTTCTGTGCAGCCACGCACTTCATCAGCACCCTAGTCTATCTACTTGGGTAGAGATTCTTATTAATATCAGCTATTTAACTTAAATGTACAATGAACGGAATATGAGAAACGATTGTTGTGTATACAATTGATTTACCTTTGGTAAACACATTTATAAGTATCACTATTAATTTTCTGTTTTTTCCAATTTTTCATTTTTCTATTTAGGTTAGCACGAAATTATTTTACTCTACCTCAGTATGTTTAACTATTCTTACTTATCTTTTTACGATCATCACATTAATTATTTTTGCTTATTCGATGTACCATCGGTACATGCATGTAAGTATTATTGTAGTGGTCTATGTCACTTGTTGTTGCATTCTACAGTTTTTACTTGGATTTCCAGCATTCTGAAACTGTGATGGCCAAGTGAACAGTGATATGTTCACTTGGCAATCACTGTTCACTTGGCCATCACAGTTTCAGAATGCTGGAAATCCAAGTAAAAACTGTAGAATGCAACAACAAGTGACATAGACCACTACAATAATACTTACATGCATGTACCGATGGTACATCGAATAAGTAAAAATAATTAATGTGATGATCGTAAAAAGATAAGTAAGAATAGTTAAACATACTGAGGTAGAGTAAAATAATTTCGTGCTAACCTAAATAGAAAAATGAAAAATTGGAAAAAACAGAAAATTAATAGTGATACTTATAAATGTGTTTACCAAAGGTAAATCAATTGTATACACAACAATCGTTTCTCATATTCCGTTCATTGTACATTTAAGTTAAATAGCTGATATTAATAAGAATCTCTACCCAAGTAGATAGACTAGGGTGCTGATGAAGTGCGTGGCTGCACAGAAAAGTATCGGTATTTCCCCCAGCTTAAAGTCTAAGTTTAATTTTTCTTCTCTTCTTTAGAAACTCACATTAATTAATAAAAATATTTCATTCAATAAGAATTGAAATTACTGAACTTGAGCCTAACTATGAATTATTTCTGATTAAAATTCACTACAGTTCAATTAAAATATCTAAAAATTTTCTCACTTAATACATCATGGGCACGTGACAAAAATATGTTCACTTGGCAATCACTGTTCACTTGGCCATCACAGTTTCAGAATGCTGGAAATCCAAGTAAAAACTGTAGAATGCAACAACAAGTGACATAGACCACTACAATAATACTTACATGCATGTACCGATGGTACATCGAATAAGTAAAAATAATTAATGTGATGATCGTAAAAAGATAAGTAAGAATAGTTAAACATACTGAGGTAGAGTAAAATAATTTCGTGCTAACCTAAATAGAAAAATGAAAAATTGGAAAAAACAGAAAATTAATAGTGATACTTATAAATGTGTTTACCAAAGGTAAATCAATTGTATACACAACAATCGTTTCTCATATTCCGTTCATTGTACATTTAAGTTAAATAGCTGATATTAATAAGAATCTCTACCCAAGTAGATAGACTAGGGTGCTGATGAAGTGCGTGGCTGCACAGAAAAGTATCGGTATTTCCCCCAGCTTAAAGTCTAAGTTTAATTTTTCTTCTCTTCTTCAGAAACTCACATTAATTAATAAAAATATTTCATTCAATAAGAATTGAAATTACTGAACTTGAGCCTAACTATGAATTATTTCTGATTAAAATTCACTACAGTTCAATTAAAATATCTAAAAATTTTCTCACAATAAATATATATTTTCATTCAAAAGCAAATTTAATTTCATAAGACGTGTACGTTTCGAGAACGTTTTTAAATTGAACTTACTTACAACTGACTGTGTAAACTCTTAAGTAAGTTGCAAGACTTTCGGTTATTTCTTCGAAATTTTCGTTGATAATAGGTATACACTACTTGCAAGCAATTACTTACATGTGTAAATGCAAGGCAAAAGAAAAATAACTTGGAATAAAATCGCAGACCAGAAAAAGTAATAGAAAAAACGTAAAAGAAAACTAAAATTTTGTATTTGCCAAAGATAAGGCAATCGGTGTTAAAAAAAATACAAAATTAAATTTAAGTCAAACTACCATTCTAAAAATTATTTTGAAACAAAGAGTGAATAAAACCTATTACACTACTAGGGTTTGGGAAACGGGAATTCCCGGGAAGAGAAACGCTACATTTCCCCGAAAAATGTTTGATAATTCCCGGGAAAACGGGAAATTAAAAGTGAATTTTTACTGAAAACTTATATTGAAAATAGAGTTGGGCATAGTTGTTCCTTTTGTGGATTGTTCCTTTTTGTTCCCAACAACAAAAAGAACTAGTTCGTTCTTTTCGTTCAGTTGTTCTTTTCGGTCAGTTATTCAGTGAACAACAGATCAGAGATTACACATACATGCATACATTGAATCCTCTTCAATGTTTTATTCGTTTGTTAATATTCTAAAGTAATTTCATTTCATTCTTAACGACCTTATTTAATTAATAATTTTTGATTGGAAATGCTTAGAATGAAGTTTGATAATTTGAAAACAAATTTTAATCACTTTTAATACTGATTTATATTCAACACAACAAATTATTTCTTTTAATTGAGTAAACATTTTCTTTGGTTAGACGTATTTTCATTTGTGCTTTGTAGTCTTATTTGTTGTATGCTTTTAGTAAGTAAAAGGTAAAAATTAATATTTTTTAAATTTTTAAAATGAAATCCGTTTTCAGTTTAAAACAAATATAATCACTTTTTTAATTCTAATATTCTTTTTCACAATCTGTTTTTTAGTTCAATACTAAAAATTATTTCTATAAATTTTGTAAAACTCACTTGTATATATCACTAAGTATACATTTTATTTTGTTTGTTTTAATTATTGTGCTAAAAATTTAATAGGCACACTACATTTGTGTATTTTTAACAGTATGCAAACGAGAAACTATAATATTTTACTTGAAATCTTTTGCATTTGCATTGGTCAGGAACAGAGAATAAGATAAACAAAACAAAATAAAGACCAAAAATTAACGAACGAACAAAAAACGAACAAGACCAAGAAATCAAAAAGTACCAAGAGAATAAGAAAGACCAAAAGAACAAGAAAGACTAAAATAACAACAAATACCAAAAAGGAACAACTAGTCTGAACTTGTTCAAATCGTTCACTTATGGGAATAGTTCAATTGAACTAGTTCGTTCTTTTTGAGCCCAACCCTAATTGAAAACAACAATAAAATATGAAAATTTGTTTTTGTTTTCAATATAAATTTTCAGTCGAAAGTTTCGTTTCGTTGTTGTAAAACAGGACATAATACATTATATTAAAGTATTTTAATGGCGTTAATGAAACAATTAAAAAAAATATTTCAAACAAAATTTTTAATACCATCCGATTCACACTTATTTTAGATGAGTGTGCAAGTGTCGCCCAAAAAAGATATTTAAATATTTGCCTTCATGGCAATAATTCTTTTTATAACTTGGGTTTAGTTTATATATCTGGAAGATGCAGATGCAATAAAAAAAGTTCTTGAGTTTAAACTAGAAGAATATAATTTGCTATTAAGAAATAATATTGTTGCAACCTTATCAAATGTACCTAATGTAATGAAGCGATTTGTTTCACAAAGTCCAATTGATGGATTTTTTTGTTGGAACCATTCCATTCACTTAGCTTATGTTATTTATGGAAATCTTAGTAGACAATACAGAAAGTGAATCTGATGCAAGTGAGATCGACGTGGAATTGAATTCATATGAAATTATCGGTAAGAATATATACATATGTATACTCAGGGAAAAGCTGCAACTTAAAAATAAGAACGCGTTACATTAATTCAATAATTTTGAATATAACAGAAAATGTATATTGACATACTTAAAAATAAATAAAATTAATAAATTAATACTTTCAATTAATATTTTTCCATATTGAAATAAGAAATTTCGGAACAAATCAAGTTTAGGGGCACCTCCCAGAAATTTAAAAAAAAGTATCCTATCTAGGGTTTGCAAATAATCGCAGATTTTCATAACCGCGATTACGATTAAAAAATATGCGATTATCGATTAAATGCGATTAATCAAGAAAATATACTATTCTAATTTTTTCTAAGGCCAAAATAAATTGCGTCATTAGTTTAAGTCAAGCTGTATGGGTTTAGCCAAAGAAATTTATTTATTTTGTCTTGAGTTCGCGTTTTAATTTAATTTTTTTAATCAAATTGCGTTTTTATTTTGAGAAAATTGTAAAGCACGTGAGATGAAGTTCGTAAATCAGAACTTATTAGTATCAAAAATAATACACTAAAGCGGCCCATACACTACAACAGCATGCACGCACAATCAAGCGATTGAGCATTCATGCTCGAAGCACACATTATACCAACAAGCTCGTACAATATTCATTTTTTACAAAATTGCGGTAAGGGTGGTTATGAATAGTGACAGAGTTTTTGCTACAATTTATTTATTTTTTCAGTCTATGGACAAAAAATTCTTACAATTACTATTGGTATGTTGTTAATATTAGCAGCTATGTATAACTAAAGAGCTAAAATTCTCTTTTCCATTGAAAAAAATTATATTTCAATAAATTATATTTTTTAAATGCATGTTTACTTCATGAAAACTTTGCTCAACTGAGCTAATTTCACCATATACTACACCAGCAAGCTTGTACCATCAGCAAAATATCAAACTCTATTTGACATCACTACAGCAACACGTACAATCACACAAATGCCCATACACGACCCAACCGCTGGCACAAACACTTGATTGCGCATGCATGCTGTTGTAGTGTATGGGCCGCTTAAGGGAAAAAAACATACTAAAATCAATATCTTACGTTCGAAATCAAATCATTTCAATTTGAATAGTGTGGTAAATGCGAAAATCGTGATTCAAAAATAAAATCTTAATTCTTTTTATAAAATATTTTATTAAACATGGAAATTTCTACAATCTAAATTCAAGATTTTTGTTGTTAAAATTAAATCGTTAGTTTTCTATTAGTGTACGAATTGTGTTAAATCAATATTTTGATAGGAAACTTTTTCTAGGACGAAGTATATGTATGTATTTCTACTTTCTTAATTTGTTTTTATATAATTTTCTATCCACATCTGATGAATTTATATCATAATGAATGAACAAGTTCATATAAAAACAGTATTGCTTACACCGTTTTTTTATACGAAGTTGTTCATTCATCATAATATAAATTCATCACTTGTGGACACTCAACTATAATTATAACCTTTTTTAGTATTTCTATGTTTTTTTTTGTAATAATGCGAGGTCTCAAGATAAAGCAAACTGCACCTATCTGTCAATCGAATGAAAAATATTTGTATCAATCGTAATCAAATTTTTGAGATATTGGCTGACTTCATAAATGCAGCTTGCAATCCAACACTGCAAAGAAATTAATTTACAAGACAAAGCAATACTTTATGGCAACACTATTTTGACAATCAATGAAATACATTTTAGTTCATTTATGAACGCACAAAGGTTGGTTAGTTGCATGATACAATTATACTAGTTACATGCACAAGCCCAGCCTGTTACTGTATACATTGCATGTAATTGTCAAACTTTGTTTACCAGCTGCAAGAATGTTAGTGTATGTGAGTGAATAAATGATGAAACAGAGTAAAGTCTGCAACTTCAGGCAAATCGCTGACAAATTAATTAAGCCCATAATAAAATCGACGGCAGTAACTTCAAATACTCTCTGATTTTTATTTTATTTTCTTTTGTGCTTATTTTTCTTAGTAGTTTTGTTTACAAAATGTATGAAATTGATCAAAAGTATGGTAACATTTTTGTGAGAATGAGTATTGATATGCGAGAGCATAAGAAAAAACGCTCTCAAAATAAAATAGATTCTATCTCACGACTGGTTTCTGTGGCTGCTTTTTTGTGTCAATTTGTATGGAAAATGTGTTTAAGCCGGTATTCTGTTTAATCATTTAAATGATTACAGTGTTGCCAATGAATTTACACATGGCTGTGTCTCCAATTACACATTGAAGAAAATTACACTACACATGTGAATAGAAATTACACACTGTCTAAGTACACCCAGACTGGCAACACTGAATAACTATAATCATGCAGGAATACCGCGTCTGCAATTGTACTTTAGTTACCCTGTAATTTTTATTTTTATAAACAAAAGACAGTTGTTTCTGACAATTTTATATTTGTTTATACCAGACCTGGGAAATTTGCATTAAATAAGGTAATGCATTGAGCATTTTCCTACATTAAACCAAATCAATGCAAATGCAAATTTATTGAATTAACACAAAATCGTATGCTTTTAATGCATTATTTTTTCCATTGAATTAAAATCCCCTCAAAGTAATGCATTAATATTGCATTGGCATTAAATTTGATATTTTTAATGCACTATTTTTTGAATTGAATTAAAATCTCCTCAAAGTAATGCGCTAATATTGCATTGGCATTAAATATGATATTTTTAATGCACTATTTTTTGCATTGAATTAAAATCTCGTCAAGGCAATGCATTAATATTGCATTGGCACTAAATCACACGTAAAAATGCACTAATTTTGCATTAGCACTAATGAAGTAATGCAATATGATTCCATTGTCACTAAAACATATTGTGCACACAAAATTAAATAAAGGGTGAACAAAACAAATGAAGATTAAAGAATACAGTAAAGTTTACATTGAGGCCACCTACATATGAAAAATATTCATTGAACATACATATCGCACTTACGGCCCTTTTCAGAATGTACAATTAAAAGCGAAGAGGGACTTTAACGAGAAGTTTTGTATGAAGAACTGTCAGTTAAAGTTCACGTTAACTCTTAAACATACGTTGTGGAAAGGAAGGTTAATCAACAAGGGAGTATTAAGTCAAAATTTTCAGTATAGACGAAAAACCGTTTGTGGTTACATTTTAGGAAAATTTAAAAATCCAAATACATCACGGTGAGCAAATTCCATTTGAAAATATATGTACATTGTTTTTATTTTAAAACCTTGCAATTATTATATAAGAATATCTTTGTTTTGAAAAGAGTCGCAAATCAGAAAAAATTTTAGCAATTTCATCATAAAAACACTTACATTTCGTATTAAAATCATAAAGTAAAAAAAATGTTATCAACAAAAGAGTGATCCAAATACGTTGAAATTTTTTCAGTAGATAGATATTGGTGTTGTTAGTTGGTTTCCTGCAAAAAGTGAGATATCAAAAATTTTTACTTAATACCCTCTTGTTGATTAAGTGAGATGTGTATGTTCAATGAATATTTTTCATTTGTAGGTGGCCTCAATGTGAGCTTTACTGTATTTTTTAATTTGTATTTGCTTTGTTCATCCTTTGTTTAATTTTATTATGTACAATAGGTTTTAGCGACAATGCAATCATATTGCATTACTTCATTAGTGGTAATGCAAAATCAGTGCAATTTTTACTTGTGATTTAGTGCCAATGCAATGTTAATGCATTACTTTGAGGATATTTTAATGCAATGCAAAAAATAGTGCATTAAAAATATCAAATTTAATGCCAATGCAATATTAATGCATTACTTTGAGGGGATTTTAATTCAATGGAAAAAATAATGCATTAAAAGCATACGATTTAGTGTTAATTCAATAAATTTGCATTTGCATTGGTTTTTTTTAATTTAATGCTAATGCAAAAGTAATGCATTTTCCCCAGGTCTGGTTTATACCAACAAAATACATGTGTTTTTTGGTCTTGTATTTTTGTTGTAGTTGTGCATGTACGTAGTATAATTGTATCATGGTTAGTTGTTTCATTAAGTATAAATTTTGTAAAATTATTTTTTTATTGGATGTTCAGCAAACATGCGCGAATTTTTTAAAACCGCTTTCGAATTGGCTTATAATGATACAAAATATACCAAGCACAAAAGAATCATAAATGAAAGCAATGCACAAATTTGGCAGATGTTGCGCATTGAAAAGCATTGCCTTGCAATAATGAACTCGCGGCATTGCCAAAAATAACTCTGATGTATTTATAAACACTACGCATTTCAGCAACCTGCATTTATGAAGTCATACATTACAACGTTTTTGAAATAGAATAATAAATTTAATAAGTGTCCAATTTACATTTTAATTATCGATTTATAATATTTTTATTGTATTAAGGTGTAGGAAAATAAAATAGATGCATATCGAATATAAATATTATTGGGGTATTCAGAAGGTACTCATAAATTAACACGTTTTAAAGTAATAAAACGAAAAAATATTACTGCTGTGAGCAACCTCTTATAATTTACAATTATAAACATTGTAGTTATTTGTATTTTGGTTTTAGCACATTTGTACATTGCTTCCTCTCTCTCTCTCTCTCTCTCAATTTCTTTGGTAAACTCTCACGTATTTCTGCATGTAGTTAAGACAAACAATAAATATAGTTGCGAAAGTCTTATTACGTTATGACCTTTTGGTTTGAGCCACAGCAAAAATTTTTTTAAACTATGTTAAATGACACTTAGGACACTTAAGACACCCTTGTGAATACCCCAAATATAAGTTTCTGAGCATACTCGCTTATTCTATTGAAGTTTCCAAAAGGCTAATGTAAATTGTCAAATGATTTTTGAAACTATGTGCATAAGATAAGAGGTTTGAAACTTTTTAAAAGTATGGTTGAAGTCTGATGATTTTTTAAAGCGACAATAAAATTTAAACATCCGAGTATACATACATACGTATATTTTGTATTAAAAATATTAATTTTAATTTTGATGTGTAAACATCTATACGCTAGGGGGTTAAAAATCTTTTTCCCAATACAATCACAAATTTTGAGTAAGATGCACACCGCGTTATGAAATCGGTGTGAGCTATGTATGAGTGCATAAGTATAATCATACGAACAAGAAGTACAGATAAACTTGTAAAAAAATTTAAAAAATATAAAAATATATATAAACTTTTACAAAAAAAGCGTTTTAAATGTAAATTTTTTTTTAAAAGATCTCTATATAGCAGTCTTTATAAAGAATTTATAATATTGTTATGTTTAAATTTTATTAAACGTGTGAGTTCTTTTGATTGCTCAAAAATAAATAACAACACGATTTTCTTATTTGAAACTGAACTTGCTTTTATTCTTGGCTAAACAAATTACAACCTTTTCTTTTCTTATTTACCTCTTAACGTTATTATCCAGCGCACAAGGTCTTTTCACTCCACTAAATTACAATTATTACTAACTGACTTCTCATATACGGCAACTCTTTTTATACTACAAAACCGGATCTAGAATGTTCGCAAATAGATGGCGTAGCAACATGCATGCATGTATGTACTTAGTAAAAACCAACTGGAAGAAACTATTTCCGCACAAACGATTTGGCTGTTTAGGCGTGTTTGTTTATTGGTAGCCAAATGATTAAACAGTCTTCTAGCACAATCGGGAAAATTCATGTTGCCGTTTCTAGCTGTTTGTAGGTGATTCGATTGGCCGTTAGTTTTTTGAATTTTCAAAGTAACGACTTGTATGTTGGCAATGCAGAGTGCTATTTTCAGTACAGGGTGGTTACCATAACTGCTCGCACTTTTATTTGTATACGTGTATGTCTGTAGCTTTGTACACAATTGTTGTTGCTATAGTGCTTGCACGTGAATATGTGTGTACGTTTAGTGCTTTAGTTAAATACTTCTAGATAGTTTTTGCATTAACCCTATAGGAATATTTTTACGTAACACTGCCGCCCACTTAAGCCTATTCGTCCCGAATAGGCACATCATCACTGCCTGTTTCTTTCTTCGTTTTCTGTACGCCTTGTAGTTGCGCTGTAGACGACTACCTCTTCCATATTTGTATACGTGTATGTCTGTAGCTTTGTACAATACTTCTAGATAGTTCTTTGCATTAACCCTGTAGGAATATTTTTACGTAACAATATTATATTATAACATATCTTCATTACGTACAGTTGCCTTACACTGAAGCTGGTGCACGACAATTGGGTATCAATCTCCATCTCATGCCAATTATTATGGGTGGAGATTTTAATAAAAAATTTGCAAACCCACAGTCGCAAACTTTATCAAAAATTTTTATTTGACGTTTTCCACTTGCATATGAGCAATTGCAATTCTCCACAAACCCCCGCAACTAATAATTCCACTACTATAGATGCAGTTTTCCATAAATTTTTAAATACAGTAGAGTCAAAAATTTATATACATATCTTATAGCATAGACAGACGACAGCATTAATTTGCATTAGCAGTCTTAATTCAAATTAACTTCTGAATTATCCCCATCCCAATGCGCATTAGATTTACCGTAAATACACTAAATGAAAGTGAATTAATACTGAATTTAGCTATTTCAATATGGTAACACCGTCAACAGACAATCAAAATTAAATTAATTTTTAATTTTCAAAATTAAAATGGATTCGAATTCAGGAAATATATGTAAGTTACTTTAATTGTTTTTAGAAAAAGAAAAAAATGTAAAATCTCGACATAAATTTGTTCCATATTAGATTTCCAGCCAAAATTATCGAAGTGTGTGTGTACGAAAGTGATGCACAAATTTTGTTAGTTGTTTACCTAATTCAAATACTATCGTCTGTCAGGGTAAATTTTTAATTCACATAAGTGAGCTTTTAATGCAGATTAACGCTGTCGTCTGTCTACGCTTTTATTTTAGTTACCATAAGCCAATATTAATTATTTATACTTAAGGCATTTACCATAGATGGGAACTTTTTAGTACTACTAAAATTTCAGTAAAAATAATTTTTTAACCACTAAATTTTTATTAATTACTAAAACTTTTTTCTGCAATTTTTATAAAGTGCCTAAATGATTTATTATATGATGAGGTGCATTGAATTTTCACTAATCAGTAATGCTTGTAGTCATAATGAAATTCTACCAAGTGGCTAAATTTTTTTCATACCAAAATTTCAAAATTTGAATGAAAAACACTTTGCACTTGCTAAAATTTTATTATGAATACGGCCCTACGATTTTACTGGTAATGCAAATTAAATTTCATTATCAGTAAAAATTTACTGAATTTTTTCATTAATCAGTAAATTTGCTCCTTACTGCAATTTTTAATGCAGTACATATACATATACAGAGAAAAAACTGCCTAATAGAATCAAGAAGATTTTCTCTATGAAACGTTTTTAGGCTAAGGGGTATCCCAGCTGAAAGAAGCGAAGATTTTTTCATAGAGATTCCTTATTTTTTTATGTGGTAAATCTTATTAATTTTATCAAGAAGAAATCTTATTATTCACAATTTTTTTTACTCAATTTCCGTTATTTTTGGCACAAAAAACAATACATAGAGAAAATTTTCTTAATTCTATTAGGTTTTCTTATAAATTGTAAACTATAGGGATTTCTTATTGATTTCATTAAGTTCCCTCATTGATTTTTTCAATAAGGTATTCCCTATTGTTTTCATTAAGTTCCTATATGATTGTGTGTAAAGCATCTTATTAATTTTTTTAATAATGAAATCTTGGATCTTATTAGGTTTCTTGTTATTTCATATCTATAAATAAACATAGAGACAATTTTTTTCATGATCTTTTTCGTTCTTGTATAAGCATATTTGTACAATAATTTCAGTGCGGATTCAGGCTGCTTGTTAGCATATTGGTTAGAGTTCTTGGCTATCAGTCAGAAGTTTGCTGGTTCAATACTTGTCTCCTCCCAAGTTATAAGTTAGTTAATTAAGAAAATAATATAATATGTATGTATGTATGTATAAATAAATAACATCTAAATATACTACATACATATATCGTACATAATTTAAATGAAAATACATATGTACAAAGAATAAAGATAAATTTTTTTTTTATTTTCTATTAGGTTGCCTAATAAAATCAAGAAGAAAACCTTTTTGAAAAAATGAATAAGATAATAAGATAGATTTCTTCTTGATTTTTTCAAAAAGGTTTTCTCTATGAAATTAATAAGATTTCCTTATTGAAAAAAAAGCATAGAGATATCTTATTAACTTTGTTCTATTTTATGTGGTATTTACTAGGCACTGTTTTCTCTGTGTATACTGCAGTGTGCCCATTTACTAACTATATAAGTTAAATAAAACAAACAAAAACCAGCAAATCCCTATGTATTTACAATATTGAAAGCGTTGATACTTTTAATTGATTAATTTAAAAAACTATACTAAAAGCATAACTACTAGTGGCCTTCGTAAGCAGTCTGGAAATTAAAATACGTCATGTTTTTTAAATATACTCTCGTGGCATGCAGTATACTAAGCCAATAATAAATGCTGTCGCACTATAAAAGAAGCACGATGGATGTATTGGTGTACATGTATAAGACTGTTAACAAGCGATGTCGCCAAGACGTCTTGTTTATAACAAACAATGAAAAGAAGTACTTTTTATACTGTATGCTTGTTAGTTTGCATATTGTACGTTTGGGTGTGTGTGTAAGATTTAGATGGTAAGCTATTATATTTGTGTTTAAGGGAGGTTTTTTAGAGCAAGCGCATACAACTCATGTAAATGCATGTGTGCGTTTGTATGTGCGCAGAAAAATAAGAGACCATACAAAAATTATGTAGGTATGTATGTATGTACATGCATGACGTTTTTTTACGCGCCAATGAGAGAAAAAAGCACAAGCACCACAAATTCTTCAGTCACGAACTATTTTCTTCTTTACTCTTATACCTGCAATAAGTTAAACAAATGTATTGCCGAACACGTTGTTTAGCGTTTGTTTCAGAAGATTTCACTGTAGTAAAGCATTTGAAATTGCCCTCATGTCTTAAAAGTTCTTATAAGACGTCATGTGAAGGTCTTTAATAAGTACTTCCAACTTTAAAAAAAATTTCATTACTAGATGTTTACACATCTCTCCTGTGATCGGACTCGCGTTGCTTTTTTTATGAGTTGAATTCGAACTGTATGCAAATTTTTCATAAATTCTTTGCTTAAAAAAGGTACAAATTTTTAATCGTAATCGAGCGATTAATGGGTGCGATTTCGATTACGATTAAGAGGTGCGATTAATTATGATTATAATTGCTGTACAAACCCTAATCCTATCCTATAGAAAATTGAAAAATAAAAATGAAGTAGAATAACAAAAATTAAATATCTAGAGAAGATACGATATCTTCTAAATGGCTGGACCGATTTTCTTAAAGCATGGCTTTCAAACAGAAAAAACTAAATCAAAATCGGTCCAGCCGTTAGGTCTGTACGTGGACACGGACAGACACACGAATACACAGACACACACTACAAACTTATAACACCCCTTATATAAGTTTGGCGGTGAAACTAGGTTTCCGAGTTATGGGCCTCTGAAATTCTAGTATAATATTGTTCTTAATGCCAATTGCCTTAACAACAGCTCGTCCCAATCCCGTGATTCAATGGAACCCCTTCTGATGATGATATGTATTAAAGCTGCTTGTTATATTGCTAGTGAGATAGCTAGTTACTCGCATAACTATTTATCTCTCTCTCTCTTTTTACTCCTAAAACTTAACGTTGAACCGGCAAAATGTCCTAAATACTGTTTCCTTTTGTTCTATTGGTGAAAAGAATTGCTTACTTATATATCTGTCATCGTACGAATTGGTTACTATCCAAAATTCCTTCAATAAAACCATTTGTACAAATTCTAATATAAATACTTATTTTATTTTTATTTATACTTTCCTACTGGGTTTAATTGCATTATTTGAGCGAACAAGATAAACAATTACTTGTTCCATTGGCTCAAGCAACGAATCTTATATTTCAATATATTCCACCAGTGATTAATGGTATTGCAAGTTTAACATTGGTACTTCGAGCCGGATTGGAATAATTGAAGAGAGAGAGAGAGACTTCTTGAGAGTTCTACACTGAAAGTGAATGTGGAAACATACTACATACAAACTTACATCACAATTCTTTCTTCATATACTAACAAGGTACGTTTTTTATTTTGCTTTTGTTCAGCCTTAGTTAGTATGTGAGTGCATTTCGCAAATACGGTTTCGCTGCTTAAACCTTTTTTTTCTCTCGCAACGTATTGGTTTTGTTTATATAAAAAAATCAATTAAAAGTAATTAAAAAAATGTTTAATGCAGATATACATACGTATAGATATATTCCTTATGTACTTAAAGAAAAATATTCAAAAGTTTTAAGTACATACATATGTACTTACATGGTATATTGAGAAGAAAAAATAAGATTTCCATGTTTAAGTGAAAAAAACAACGGATAAAGAAAAAAGTAATAAGTCAGCCTATACAAAAAAAAGAAGTAATTACATACATATGTACATACATCTATCCATACATATGTATATACATGCATGCACATTAAAAACTGGTGGTTCTGCTAGTCGCATTGGAGAAAACAAGTTGGAAGATTAACAATTAAGCAAAGGTATTTTGATTTCAATTATTTTGCATTTCTCAGTGTTGAAAAAATTTTTAGTACAAATACATACATATGTATGTATGTATATTCATAGAAAGCTACATTTAACCTTTCATAGATTTGATCACTCATATTGTAGGGTACCTTTTGCAATTTTTCCCGCATTTTAAGTTATTACAGCACTTATGTATAAATATATGTATGTACAGGGTGGCCCAGAAAGACCGAAGTGGTGTAAATTCCTTATAACTTTTTATTTAAGACATATTTTTTTAATTTTTTGTTTTTTAAATACAGTAAATTTATAGGGAATATTTTTAGATTAGTTGTTAAAAATGATATCCCGCAAGTGGAGGCCATTTTCTGCTTCGCACAAATGATCTCTTTTCAACACATTTTCCATGACCTTTCGCAAAACTTCCGGTGTTATGTTGTTAATTTCGTCTGGAATATTGGTTTTTAATTCCTCAATAGTCCTAGGCTTATTAACATAAACTTTCCCTTTTAAATAACTCCAAAGGAAACAGTCTGGAGCGGTTAAATCCGGGGAACGCGGAGGCCAATTAAAATTGCTTCTACGCGAATTTATTCTTTCCCCAAAGATGTCGCGTAAAATAGCCATTGTGGCCCTCGGAGTGTGCGCTGTGGCTCCATCCTGTTGGAACCATATTTGCGGATGGTATTCCACGGCTGGCCTTACAAAATTTTCCAATATGGCCCGATATCGATCACCATTGATGGAAATGGCGACATCTCTTTCATTTTCCAAAAAATATGGACCAATGATCCTTTCTGAAGAAACACCGCACCAAACAGTACACTTAACTGGGTGTAATTGTCGTTGATGAAGTACTCTCGGGTTTTCCTTAGCCCATATCCTAAAGTTTTGCTTGTTAACAAACCCATTTAATTGGAAATGGGCTTCGTCACTCATAAATAAGTTATGAATAATGGAAATGGAAAGAGCACATTTGTGCGAAGCAGAAAATGGCCACCACTTGCGGGATACAATTTTTAATAACTAATCTAAAAATATTCCCTATAAATTTACTGTATTTAAAAAACAAAAAATTAAAAAAATATGTCTTAAATAAAAAGTTATAAGGAATTCACACCACTTCGGTCTTTCTGGGCCACCCTGTACATATATAAGCACAGTTCTCGTTGTACCTTCATAGTGAACAGTCGATTAGCGGAATTTTTCTTACATTCTTATTAAACAAACAAAAAATTATACAAAAAAATATTCGTAGTGCATATTATTCGTAATAGGTACATACTGACTTTAATAAATAAGCTTTATGTGTGTGGACGGGTGAAGCTGCCCAAGCTCTTTGTAACCAAATTGTAGATTATAAACACGAGTATAAGGATTTTAGAATACAATTATTATTTATTGCCTTGTACTTCAATGTTAAAATTCCTAGAATATAATTCACAACTATTATAAAGAAAACTTATATACTATGAATGTGGATACTGACTTTTCATGTATGGCTACTCGGAGCGAAACTTCTCGATCTTATCAATTCGGATGATTGGGTTATAAGAATAAAATATGATTTTTTCGTAAAAAATATGGCTCGCTATTTAAACCGCGTGGAATGATAAAAGAAAAATTGCATTTGACAGTTTAATCGATAATAATAAATAGCGATAAAAATGATGCACTTGCAGCGATTTCTCAGTGGCGGTAACAATGTGCTTCCCTAATATTTTTACATAGTGGAAATAACAAAAACAAAAAAAAAACACAAACAGTGACATTGAGGAATACTCTATACGAGTAACTCAAAAACAAATAAACAATCATAAATTACAAAAACAAAAAAAAACCGTAAGCAAAAAAAACACAAAAAGTGCCCTTGAGGAATACTCTATATGAGTACCTCAAACACAAAAAATTATGGAGTGAGTTCTAACGGCAGAAATGCCTATTTTACTGTGAGTTCTGAAGCTCTCAATGAAAATAATACAAATAATAAATCTAATGAAAGTATTTTTTAACGACAAATCCAATTTTTCGTCAGCGATCAACTTCGCTTTGTCCAATGCCAAATAGTGATTCATTAACATTACAGTTGCCTAGTACTTCTTCATATAAGTCAGTAATATCATCTCCTTCAGGCTCGTGTTCATCACTTAATAAAGTTATCACTACAGATAAAAGTAGCTTAAAACCGAAGGTACAAGTCGGAATGGACAGATACATAACAGTGGTAAAGCGTGGGCGAAGCCCGAATTCTTCAAAAATTGCATGTGCTCCAAAGATGTCTAGGGATAATAGCGCATCATCTACCAATCGTCAAAATCGTTTTTCATTATTGCAAGTCACCGACGACAAGCCCACCGCATCATCGCAAAAGTCTTTTAAGCCACCACCTATATATTTGAGAGAGAAAAATTCTAACGCCCTAATTAAAAAATTAGTCTCGGCCATTGGTGAAAACGCATTTCATGTTATTCCAATAAAGCGTGGTAATATTGACGAAACTAAAATTCAAATATACGAAGAAAAAAATTTCCGCAAAATAGTGACTGAATTTGAAAAAAATAAAACAAGTTTTTATACGTACCAGCTTAAGAATGCCAAAGGTATGCAGATCGTATTGAAGGGCATTGACTCTTATGTTAATCCCGAAGAAGTAAAAGATGCACTTATGATACAAGGATTTAAGGTAAAAAATGTTACCAACATAATCAATAGGGAGAAGATCGCCCAGCCTCTATTTCGTGTTGAATTGGAGCCGAATGATATACAGCTGAAAAAAAACGAGACACACCCAATTTATAGCCTAAAATACCTCTTATACCGAAAAATCACAGTTGAAGAGCCACATAAGCGATCAGGTCCCGTACAGTGCCATAATTGCCAGGGATATGGCCACACAAAACATACTGTAAATTACCCACTGTTTGTGTTGTGTGCGGCGAATTACACGGCACTGCTAGTTGCAATAAGCCAAAAGATCAAAGTGATAAAAAATGCAGTAATTGTGGAGGTAATCACACCGCTAACTACAGAGGTTGTCCTGTATACTCTTTTGTCAAACATACTATGGTGCAAAAACCCAAATTAGCTCCATCTCAATCAGCAAACGCTTACTCCGCCACTTTTGTGCAAATGAGCCAACCAGTTACTTCCCGTGTATCGTATGCCGATGCTGCTAAAACAAATTCTATTCCCCCACAAAATGTTCCACCTCCAAATAATTCAACGAATGCAAACTCAAGCTTTAACTTTAGTCGCCTTGAAGCTACTATTGACAATTTGGTGCAAACTATAAATAATTTTACAACAAATATGACTACCATGATGCAAGAAATGCTGAGAATGCAGAATACTCTGCTTCAAGGATTAATTAACAAGCCATGAACACGTTAAAAATATGTTTCTGGAACGCAAACGGCATTCGCCAACATAAAAATGAACTTGAGCACTTCCTTACGGAAAAAAATATTGATATAATGTTGGTCTCTGAGACACATTTGACTTCGAGAAGCTTTTTCAGAATAAATGGCTACACTATGTATGATACAAAGGACCCTAGAGGGAGAGCATGCGGTGGATCTGCAATTCTAATTAAGTCAAGACTCAAGCACTATACGCTTGACAACGTTAGTGAAGAATATATGCAAGCTACGAATATTTTTGTAGAAAATTTTTGTTCTAATTTCGTAATATCATCAATTTACTCACCTCCCAGATTTTCAGTTACCGAAGATCAGTATGAGATGTTCTACAAATCGCTTGGATCTTGTTTCGTGGCAGCTGGAGACTACAATGCAAAGCATACGTACTGAGGGTCGCGCCTTGTAACACCTAGAGGTCGAGCTTTGTTTAATACTATTTCAAAAATGGGCTTAGATATTATTTCGTACTGACGTACGAAAAATTCCTGATGTTATTGATTTTGGCGTAATGAAAAATATTTCTAGGGATTTAATTAATGTTGAAACTTCTCTAGATCTCTCCTCCGATCACTCCCTCACTATCGCTACAATTTGTAACCCACTAAGAAGTGACTTACCCCACCCATATATGAAGATGGCCAATCGTGTTAATTGGCTGGGATTCAAAAAATATCTTAGCAGTCATTGCACGGAAAATATTGCGTTAAAAACACCCAATGACATTGAAACTAACATTGCCAATCTTAACGAAATCATTAAACAGGCTGCTGAACATGCCACTACCTCCCACCCGCAGTCTGGGTTTAATAAAATTTATTCCAGGGATATTGAACATCTCGTGTGTGAAAAAAGAAGAGATAGAAGGGAATGGCAACAGCAAAGATCACCCCAACATAAACTCAGACTAAAAGAATGTGCTAAACGACTTCAAGAGTTGCTTGCATTTGAAAAAACTGCATCTCTTAAAATTTATTTGGAAGGTCTTGATGTCACACCAACATCTAATTACTCTTTGTGGCGCGCTGCTAGAAAGCTTAAAACACCCATTGAGTTTAAGCCACCTCTGCGCACATTTACCGGAGGATGGGCAAGAAGCGATACGGAAAATTGTAAAATATTTGCTGAGCATTTAAAATCCGTATTTACCTCAAATACATGTACTGGTGTTGCTGATTTACCGAGTGTAGTTGCTCTACCCCTCGATCCTTAAAGTTTAAGATGCGTGATGTACATAAAGTAATTGCTGAACTCAAGCCAAAGAAAGCTCCAGGTATTGATAGAATTAGTAACAAGATGCTGATGAGCTTGCCGCATATTGCAATAAGAATCTTGCTGTTTATTTCTAATGCCATATTACGACTGGAGTATTATCCCCACAGCTGGAAGCTTGCCAAAGTTAAAATGATTCCAAAGCCGGGCAAAGATCTGACCAAGGCAGAATCATACAGGCCAATAAGTTTGCTGTCAACTATGTCAAAACTCTTCGAAAAGCTGCTCATGACAAAATTGTCCCCAATTCTAATTGGTAGTGGGTGCATCCCAGACCATCAGTTTGCTTTTAGAAGTCAGCATAGCACCGTTGAACAAACGCATAGATTGGTTCAATTTATAAGAAAAACATTTGAGGAAAAGAAGTACTGTTCTGCCCTCTTTATTGACGTTTCTCAGGCATTTGACAAAGTGTGGCATGAAGGCCTAATTTTAAAATTAGCATCATATCTACCAATAAATTTAGTGAATTTATTAGAAAGTTACATTACTACCCGGAAGTTCACGGTTGTGGAAGTAGAATTCATGAGTGTGCCCGAATCTATATCATCCGGTGTGCTACAGGGGAGCATACTGGTGCCAGTTTTGTATTTGATTTATACTTGTGATATGCCTTTGAGCAGTAATATCCATACATCTACGTTTGCCGATGATACAGCCTGCCTAAGTATGCACGAAAATCCTCATGAGGCTTCCCGATATCTACAAGAGCATATTACACAACTGGAACTATTGTTAAAATTATGGAGAATCAAGGTAAACGAGCAAAAGTGTGTTCAGGTAACATTTACCCTGCGAGGAGATACTTGTTCCCCAATTCGAATCAACAATCAAGTTGTTCCTCAGCATTCACATGTAAAATACCTTGGTATACACCTTGATCGACGAATTACATGGAAACACCATATTGACTCAAAGCTATTACAAATGAAACTTATATATTGGCTGATTGGTAGAAATTCAACACTGAGCCTAGACTGCAAACTTTTATTATACAAGTCGCTTTTGAAGCCAATATGGTGCTACGGAATTCAGTTATGGGGCACTTCTTCAGCTTCTAACGTCGAGAGAATCCAACGAAGGCAAAACAAAATTTTACGGTTAATAACATCGGCTTCATGGTACATCAAAAATTCTAATATCCATCGTGATTTAAATATGCCACTAGTGATTGAAGAAATTGCAAAATACGCAGGCAAATATTTAACAAAACTCGAGTAACATCCTAATCCGCGTGCTCATAATATTTTAAACTTTACTGGACACATCCGCTTTAAAAATAGGGACACAAGGGCTCTATTACTCAACACTCCAGATGGGATTTCTTGAAAATACTTTTTTTATAATTTTTTTCTTTTTTGGATTATCACTACTTATGTATTATTTCCCAGCAAAAAAAAGACTCAAAAAAAATCATGAAAATGTAGAGTTTCCGATCTGGAAGTAGTGAAAATTTCGAACCGATCTAATGATTTTTACATAGGGTTGTCATTGCAAGAAGTTCTCTTTTTCGATGCCTGGTCACTAAATTGGAAGCGATATTAAGAAAAATTCCCTTTTTTGTGTTCTATGATATTTTCATCTAGGAAAAATGGTAAATAGTTACCTATTTTAACAATTCGTTTCTTTTTATACGAATTTAAACCCTAAACAGTGTTTTCATGAAAATTTAAGGAAAAAACTTTTAAATTAAGGCTAAAATTATTTCATAGATTTCTTTAAAAAAAATAAATTTTTTTTTTAAATTCTGTTGAGTATTTTCTAACACTATGGAGGAGTTACAAGGTTTTGTATGACTAAAATAAGCTTCTACATGGTTTTTGACTCACTCTCGGCAAATTAAAAATATCGATTTTTTGGAAGCAATGAAAATGTATTTCTACTAGAATGACTTCCATTTTTTTCACTGGGATTATAACTATTAACAAGTTTATGTCCGACAGTGGTCGGTCCTAATAATTATATTTTAGATTTAAGATTTGAATACTTATTGTTAGTTGATATTTGAAGATACAATAAATAAATACATGTATTGAAAAAAAAATTTATTTATTAAAAAAATTAGTAGTTAATTAAACATTAGAACATTAAATCACAAAAAAAAAATATGTAGCTCCTTTTTAAACGCATATAAATTGCCTAAGTTTTGAATATAATTTGACAGAGAATACTTATGTATCAAGAGATATATGTACAATGTACATATGTGTGTATGAGTATTAAAACTTATAACTAAATTTCTCGTTTTGATTCTGATAATTGTATTAAAAATATATTTAATAAGTTCAGTTTCATTTTCTTTATTACTCGCATCTAAGTGCAGGGATACATACATATGTTGTTTTAAATTTATATATGGGTTTTACTTCAAGAATTTGCTTTAAAATAATCTGAGACATCATGGCCTAGCAAGCTATTGATTTCCTCTGCTTCGGGATCGTCCTTCTCGATTTCAATACTTATTTTTGGCAACCATTTCATTATTATGCCTTGTAGGACTGGATCTGAAGACAATAGCAAATGATGCATCAAATCATTATTTTGAGCAACTCTAGAGCATTTACGTGTATTGAAAAGTCGATATTGCTTAACATCTCTATTTCTAGCTTCCTGTTAGTTCCACCAGATGAAGAATGCTATTTTCTATTATGTCTTTTGTATGCGCTAGCACTTTATGTACGGTTGGAGTTATTGATTTCCATGGATATAATTCATTTATTAGAATCAGAGTGTCTTTTGAATATTTTTCAAACTTATCCTTATTAATTAACTTTTTGCTATTTATGACGGCCAGTATTATTTTGAAACGTCTTATGAGATTAAAGCTAATACCAGTTATAGAAGATGTGGTTTCAGGGTCATCAAAAAATCGCCTAGCAGTGTTGCCATTATTGGAGTTTCCATAGCCATATAAAGGTGGGTCAATGATTAAGCCACGTTTCATAAACTCATCTTGAATTCTTTTCTTTACTTCCAAACGTATCTGTTTTAAAGCAGAATTATTTGCAACTGGTAGGTTCTGATGTTCTGGTACACTGCGATATTTACTGTCGTAAGATAGATGTAAAATGTACTCCATGAAGTGGTGATATTCCATTAAGAGCATCTTCATTAGTTGGAGTATAATTCTCAATGTCCTTAAAATCAGAATTTTTCTTTCCGCATATATTACAAATCAAATAAGATTTTGTATCGGTTATTGCATTTGCAACTTTTCCATCTATCATTGTTAAATAAGGCCTAAAAGATACTGTTATAACTCGTCCTAATATATGAACGTCAATGGGTTCCATATTAGAAATTTTATGTTTTATACCATCAACCAGATTTTGAGTTGTTTCTTTGTTTTCCTTGATGTATTCAAAACGTATTGGTCGGCATAAAAACTTTGAGCCTGGAGTAGTATTTACCGACATGTCTTTAAATGCATTTTTACTTGTTGAAGGTATTTCATTGTGTAGTCGAAGCCTTAATGGTACTAACGATGCCATTAAAACTTTGGAGAAGTCATTATCGTATGCACTGGGCTGTCTATATTCTGAAAGTCCAGATGATCCATCACATCCCCATTTGTATATTAGTGTTAGTTCAGAATTATAACATGTATCTAAGTCTCTTTCGTCAAAAGTAGCGATGAGTCTTGATGCTGTATTATGAAGAAGGTCTGACAAACTATTGACTGCACTTCGGTTATCCACTGTTATCGGATGTGGCAAAATTTCCGATTTTCTTTTTAACAACAATGTACTTGATGGAAAAGGCCCACCTTTTTCTTTAAGCACCTTCCTTAAGATATCGTATTTATTTCTTGAAAGACCCAAATTAAGAATGAGTGCTAGTGCATCTTCCACCGTAAAATGTTTATTATATTTTGGCGTTGAAATGCTTTCCACCATCCGTCTTAATCTTTTTGGAGACGCAACTGGTAGCACATCTACGATTTTGCCTGCTTCTTTTAGTTGAGACCTCGCTAAAATCAATTTGAATGTATCTTTGATTTCATTTTCCGAATACGTATGTATCAAAGTAGAGTGGTAATGGTGGCCTGAGTCCTGTTTTGGGAATTAAAAACCGGGAAAACAGGACTCAGACCCCCATTAATACAAAAGTGATGGCAACCCTGTTCCGAATGTGGGGGTTTTTGGGGTTTTTCATGCCGAGATTTTGTGTGTGTGTGTGACTTTGATTCTATGTATGTATGTATGTACTTGTGTGTACAGCTTTTGTTGTTATTGTAGATCGTTGTACATTCATAGTGAACAGTCGATTTAGCGGAGTTTTTATTTCATACTAAACAAAAAAAATTGTACGAAAAAATATTCGGAATACATATTGTTATTGTTACCTTTATTTGCATTGCTAATATTTTTTTTACATAGTCATAATTAACAAAAACAAAAAAACCGTAATAAAAAAAAACAAACAAACAAACAAAAGTGCCCTTGAGGAATACTCTATATGAGTACCTCAAAAACAAATAACTGTGAAGTGAGTTCTAATGGCAGAAATGCCTATTTTACTGTGAGTTCTGAAGCTCTTAATGAAAATAATAAAAATAAAAATCTGATGATAGACTTACTGAAAGCTCTGAAGCTCTTAATGATAACAAAATAAATAAGAAATCTGATAGTAGACTTTTTTTAACGGCGAGGCCACTTTTTCGTCAGCGATCAACTTCGCTTTGTCCAATGCCAACTAGTGATTCGTTAACATTACCATTGCCTAGTACTTCTACATTTAACTCAGCGATATCATCCGCTTCGGGCTCGTGGTCATCAATTAACCAAGTTTTTACTGAAGTTAAGAGCAGCCCAAAACCCAAGGTCCAAGTGGGAATGGACAGATATATAACAGTGGTAAAGCGCGGACGAAGCCCAAAGTCTTCGAAAATTTCATCTGCTCCAAAAACGTCTAGGGATAACAGCGCATCCTCTATTAACCGTCAAAATCGTTTTCAAATATTACAAGTTCACAACAACGAACCCGATGTATCTACGAACAAAACATCCAAGCCGCCTCCAATCTATTTGAGAGAAAAAAATTCAAACGCTCTTATAAAAAATTTAATTTCAGTCATTGGTGAGAATAAATAAATTTCACATCGTTCCAATAAAACGTGGTAACATTGATGAAACCAAAATTAAAATTTATGAAGAAAAAGATTTTTGCAAAACGATTACTGAATTTGAAAAAAGTAATAAAAGTTTTTACACATATCAGCTTAAAAGTGCTAAAGGCCTGCAGATCGTATTGAAGGGCATCGATTCCTATGTGGCTCCCGAAGAAATAAAAGATGCACTCGTCCTCCAGGGATTTAAGGTAAAAAATGTATCTAACATAACAAATAGGGAGAAGATTTCTCAACCTCTATTTCGCGTCGAACTTGAGCCAAACGATATAAAATTGAAAAAAAGCGAGACTCATCCAATTTACAATTTAAAATATCTTTTATACCGAAAAATAACAGTTGAAGAACCACACAAGCGTTCTGGACCCGTACAGTGCCATAATTGTCAAGAATATGGTCACACAAAAACTTACTGCAAATTGCCTTCAGTTTGTGTTATCTGCGGTGAATTGCACGGTACTGTTGGTTGTACTAAGCATAAAGATCTAGCAGAAAAAAATTTAGTAATTGTGGAGGTAATCACACCGCTAACTACAGAGGATGTCCTGTATATTCTTTCGTTAAACAGACTATGGGGCAAAAACCTAAATTAGCTCCAGCACAAACAGCAAACGCTTACTCCGCCACTTTTGCTCAAATGAGACAACCTGTCACTTCACGTGTATCGTATGCCGATGCAGCTAAGACTAGTTATATTCCTACACAAAATATTCCGCCTCAAAATAGTTCAACGAATGCAAACTCAAGCTTTAATATTAGTCGCCTTGAAGCTACTATTGAGAATCTAGTGCTGACTATAAATAATTTTACAACAAATATGACTAGCATGATGCAAGAAATGCTACGAATGCAGTCTACACTGCTTCAAGCATTAGTTAACAAGCCATGAACACGTTAAAATATGTTTCTGGAACGCAAACGGCATTCGCCAACATAAAAATGAACTTGAGCACTTCCTCACGGAAAAAAATATTGATATAATGTTGACTTCAAGAAGCCTATTCAAAATGAATGGCTACATTTTATATGATTCAAAGGACCCAAGAGGAAGATCTTGCGGGTGATCAGCAATTTTAATAAAGTCAAGACTTAAGCATTATATTCTTGACAACATTTGTGAAGAACATCTACAAGCAAAGAATATTTGTATCGAAAATTTTTGCACAAATTTTGTCATATCATCAATTTACTCCCCTCCTAGATTCGCAATTACTGAGGATCAATACGAGGATTTCTACAAATCTCTTGGACCTTGTTTCGTAGCAGCAGGAGACTATAATGCAAAACATACTTTCTGGGGTTCGCGTCTTATCACACCTAGAGGCCGAGCGTTGTTCAACACAATTTCAAAAATGGGCTTGCACGTCATTTCGAGTGGGGAGCCCACTTACTGGCCTACTGACATACATAAAATTCCGGATATTATAGATTTTGGCGTCATGAAAAATATTTCTAGGGAATTAATTCACGTCGAAGCTTCCCTAGATCTATCGTCCGATCACTCTCCCACGATCGTTACAATCTGTAGCCCACTGAGAAGTGCTCTACCTCATCCATATCTGAAAATGGTCAGTCGTGTTAATTGGCTGCGATTCAAAAAATATCTTAGTAGTCATTGCACTGAAAACATTAAGCTAAGAACTCATGACGATATTGAATCTAATATTGCTAATCTTAACGAAAATATTAAGCAGGCAGCTGAACATGCCACTTCCTCCCATCCGCAGACTGGGTTTAACAGAATATATTCTACAGATATTGAACTTCTCGTATGTGCAAAAAGAAGGGCTAGAAGAGAATGGCAACAGCACAGATCACCCCAAAATAAAATTAGATTAAAAGAGTGCACTAAAAGACTCCAAGAACTGCTTGCATATGAAAAAACTGCATCTCTTAAAAACTATCTCGAAAATCTCGATGTCACACCAGCATCTATTTAATTAAAACACCCGTTGAATTTAAAGCACCTCTGCGCACTTCTACCGGAGTTTGGGCCAGGAGTAATATTGAAAAAGGTAACTTGTGTGCAAAGCATTTAAAATCCGTATTTAAGCCAAACACATGTACTGGTGTTGTTGATTTTCCGAGTGTAGTTGCGCTACCCCCTCGACCCATAAAATTTAAAATGTGTGATGTACAAAATCTAATTGCTGAACTCAACCCGAAAAAGCACCGGGTATAGATGGAATTAGTAACCAAATGCTAATAAAATTGCCTCGTATTGCATTTAGAATCATGTTATTCATTTTTAATGCCATTTTACGACTAGAGTATTATCCCCACAGCTGGAAGCTTGCCAAAGTTAAAATGATTCCAAAGCCGGGCAAAGATCGTACCAAGGCAGAATCATACAGGCCAATAAGTCTGCTATCAACAATGTCAAAACTTTTCGAAAAACTGCTCATGTGAAAATTGTCCCCAATTCTAATTGGTAGTGGGTGCATCCCAGACCATCAGTTTGGTTTTAGAAGTCAGCATAGCACCATTGAACAAACGCATAGATTGGTTCAATGTATAAGAAGAACATTTGAAGAAAAAATGTATTGTTCTGCCCTGTTTATTGACGTTTCTCAGGCATTTGATAAAGTGTGGCATGAAGGTCTAATTATAAAATTAAAATCATATCTACCAATAAATTTGGTGAATTTATTAGAAAGTTACATTACTACCCGGAAGTTGACGGTTGTGGAAGGAGAATTCATGAGTGTGCCCGAATCTATATCATCCGGTGTGCCACAGGGTAGCATACTGGTGCCAGTTTTGTATTTGATTTATACTTGTTATATGCCTTTGAGCAGTAATATCCATACATCTACGTTTGCCGATGATACAGCCTGCCTAAGTATGCACAAAAATCCTCATGAGGCTTCCCGATATCTACAAGAGCATATTACACAACTGGAACTATGGTTAAAATTATGGAGAATTAAGGTAAACGAGCAAAAGTGTGTTCAGCTAACATTTACCCTGCGAAGAGATACTTGTTCCCCAATTCGAATCAACAATCAAGTTGTTCCTCAGCATTCACATGTAAAATACCTTGGTATACACCTTGATCGACGACTTACATGGAAACACCATATTGACTCAAAGCTAATACAAATGAAACTTAAACTAACTCAGATATATTGGCTGATTGGTAGAAATTCAACACTCAGCCTAGACTGCAAACTTTTATTATACAAGTCTATTTTGAAGCCAATATGTTGCTACGGAATTCAGTAATGGGGCACTGCTTCAGCTTCTAACGTTGAGAGAATCCAACGAAGGCAAAACAAAATTTTACGTTTGATAACATCGGCTCCATGGTACATCAAAAACTTAAATATACATCGTAATTTGAATATGCCACTAGTGATTGAAGAAATAGCAAAATACGCATGCAAATATTTAACAAAACTCGAGTCACATCCTAATCCGCTTGCTCGTAACATCTTGAATTTTACTGGCCACATTCGCTTGAAAAAGAAGGACACAAGGGCTCTTTTACTCAACACTCCAGATGGGATTGCTTGAAAATATTTTTTTTCTCTTTTTTTTTATTATCACTACTTATGTATTATTTATAACTATCACTAAGCTTATGTCCGACAGTGGTCAGGCCTAATACTTATATTTTAGATTTAAGATTTGAATACTTATTGTTAGTTCATAATTGAAGATACAATAAATAAATCAATGTATTAAAAAAAAAATAAAAAAAAAAATTGTCGAGAAACGGTGTGCTTACAGTAGATGGATGTATGGAATTGTTGGTACTGACTCGCTTTTCACTTGCAACCAGTACTACTCTCTAATTATCAGCCATACAAAACTTTGTACTACAGACTTTTAACATGTGCTTGTTATTGAAAACCTACTAGTAATACTAAAACAATTAACTAGGTAGTGACTACGTAGGTGCTATGGAAGCATGGAGAAATATCAACCAGACAGTTAGTTACTGGTACATTTCTATAATTTACGTACGTACAAATGAATGTATGTATATTGACAAGTTGATAGAAAATAACTTATTATACTACAATTGTCTCTAGAGTTTTAGTGTTGGTACAAAGACACTTGGTTCTCAGTCTGACTGTAGGGTAGTGACAAGGGATCTGTGTAATTGTGTGTATGTAGTGATTGTTATTTGATAGACTTTGGTTTGCTGTTTTAAGTTATCGCATTTATGTTAGCGATTTCTGGGAAATAATTTAATAGGTGCAGAGAATGGCAACCCTGCTGTAAATGGCAGTGTATAGGGATTGTATTTGGTAATGTATATTTATGTTGTTGGATTCATGTACGTGATTGTATCTATTTTTGCTTTGAAGAATATCATTGCTTGTGTGAATTACATCAACACTTTTTCATACATATTTACAAATGAACGTATATATGTTTTCAAGGCTATTGACGTTGCTATTCTTATGGAGACAGAAAATATTGTGTTGGCATAAGTTTTATATGTATATACAGGTGAATTTCAGATGTTAAATGTCTTGAATCCTATCAGGTTGATAGGAAGATCTTTTGAATAGGGATAATGATATTTTTATTTCAGTATATTATATATATGTATATTATAAAATTATAGAAGCACGTACTTTCACATGTCCCGATTTTTCTCGTACGTGTGTATTACAAACTGATGCTAGCGATTTTGTTCTAGGTGTTGATGTGTATATGATGTGTATCATCATATATCGTAATGCCAACAGAGAATTGTGGAAATGTGTATGTGTGTGTGTATAAGTGTGTGTGTGTGTGTGTATGAATTTAAGCATATGTCCTAATAAATTAGATTTGGTGACTACTACGCGATTCTCATATAAAGTATATAAGTAGAAGAAATAATGTAGACTGTCATCAGTCTGCTCTGATATCTCAACAAGTGATAACCTATTTTCCCAACAAAAATTTCTAAAGTGTTTGAAATCCAAAAACTATAAAAGTGCTAGAACTAACTACTGTTTGTAAAACAAGTTTATACTGTATAAAAAATAATTAAATAAAGTTTTTTTATAAGTGAAATAAATTGTTTATAAATAAAATAATTAAATAAATTTTTTATAAATAAAATAATTAAATTAATAAACAAATAAATAATTAAATATAATGAATACTACAAGTTGTACCATATGCAATAAAGTCTTTATGACTCAAACAAAACTAAATCAGCATATGGAAACTCGTATGCTAACCAATCAAAGGCTGCCTTTGAAATTAATAAGCTAAATCTTCAAAACAAATATTGTGAGGATTGTGATGAGATTATCCCATCAAATGCTTATATGGCTCATGTCAGAACCACAAAACACAAAAACAGTTGTCACCAAGAACGGATTGATGATTTTCTCACTAAAAGAGTAAGTAACTTCAATAGGAGGATCGAGACATATGTCCTCCTCAACAAAAATGTGGGTGTCTTGTTTCCGGAAGAGTTTCTGAAATCTGCAAAGAGCTCCATAGTACAACAACTCCATGAATCTAGTAGGATACATACTACATTTAAATTTAATATGGAGCTCACATGTGATGTGAAGATGGTGAATGATGAGATGAATGTTTCCCAACTTGTACATATTTCGAAAATGATGTTGGTGACTTTGTCTGATGACATAGAAGAGATGTACAAGAAACAGACGGAGGAGCTAAGAGCCAAAATGGAAGAATTTTAAGAGAGGGATAGTGGATGGACTTTGACTTCAATAAGTTTCCTTGAAGTTAATATAAACAAGGCGTCCATAACAAGAGGATCGAGTTTTATCCCTCTTAAAAAAAATATTGCAGCAAAACATGCATGCATAAATGTTGAGAATAATGACATTTATTGCTTTAAATGGTGTCTAATTGCCGTTTTAAATGTAAATAGTGGTCTGAATCCTAAACAACGGAAAAACTATAGAAATTACAATATTGCTGACATTTCTGATGAGAATATTAATATAGGAGCAATTGCATTAAATTTTGAAGGCCTGGAGTTTCCACTCCCATTGAAGCAGATAAAACAATTCGAGAATCAAAATGATATGAGCATAAATGTATTTGGTCACAATGGAACATCGCTTATAGGGCTATACTACATAACAAAAGGAGAAAAACACATTCATATTAATCTCTAATTGCTCCAGTCTAATGACAACTTCCACTATGTGCTCATCAATGATATATCAAAGTAAGTTTCATTAGTGCATTTATGCAAAATATATTCTCTATTTAAAAAGTTGCTTCTTATTGTTATATTAATTTACATATTATTTTATTTTTCTCTCTTCTTTAGACTTCTTCGTTCCAGTATAACCTCTCACGTTAATAAGATTTATATCTGCAACACCTGCCTTTATCATACACATGATGCTTATGTGTACAGTCAACATAAACATTTTTGTGGTAAAAAAGTCATCAGGATGCCCGAAGATGGATGTATTATTAAGTACAAAAACTACTACAAACAGCTAGATGTACCATTTGTCATCTACGCAGACTTCGAGTCTATTTTAGAAAAACTCCATGATCCTGTACAAATGTACAGAAACACCATGCGCGTGCATTCGGCTATTTTATTACTTGTAGTTTTAAGAAGGAAAATAACTTATATAGACATTATTTTGGTGAAGATTCGGCAAATGTGTTTATCAAAAAAATAGTTGAAGATTGTACAGATATTTATAATAATTATTTACTAAAAGTTAAGGAAATGTTCATGACCCCAATAGAAATAGCTCAATATAATAATGCAAAAAATTGTCATATATGTAAGAAAATATTAAATAACCATAAAGTTAGCGATCATTGTCATCTTACGGGCAATTATCGTGGAGCAGCTCATAGCGAATGTAATTTAAATTATAAAACACCTCAGTTTATTCCGGTTATTTTCCATAATCTTTCTGCATATGATATGCACCTATTTTTCAAAGAACTTTCTACTATAAAAAATGCCACAATAAAAGTGATTCCCCAGAACACAGAACGTTATATTTCTCTTTCAATTTTTATCAGATTATATGAAAAACATGGATTCCAAATAAGATTTATAGACTCGTTTAGATGTATGGCTTCGAGTTTAGATACGTTAGCAAAAAATCTTGATAGCAATGATTTTAATACTATTCGATCATGTTTTCATTTCAACCTGATTAGAAGAAAGGGTGTATTTCCGTACTCTTACATGGATTCCATGACTAAGTTTAAGGAAATTAAACTCCCTAGTAGAGAAGAGTTCTTCAATAATCTAACGAATGAAGAATGTGATGTTGTCGAGTATGAACATGCTCAAAAAATATGGAGAGAGTTTAACTGTAAAACCCTCCTTGACTATACTGAACTCTACTTAAAGACAGATGTTCTTCTTCTAACTGACGTGTTTGAAAATTTTAGGAAAATTTGTAGAGGTATATACGATTTGGACCCCTGTCATTATTATACAGCACCAGGCTTATCCTGGGATGCAATGTTAAAAACCACAGAAGTTTCACTGGAACAGTTCACTGATTCCGAAATGTATATGTTTATGCAAAACGGAATTAGAGGTGGACTAGTTCAATGCTCGCAAAGATATTCGAAAGCGAATAACAAATATTTGGAAGATTTTGATGCATCAAAACCATCAGAATTTCTTGTCTACTTAGACGCAAATAACCTTTACGGTTGGGCGATGTCGGAATATCTTCCTTACGGTGAATTTGAGTGGGTATGTGATACTGATTTTGATGTTAAGAAAATTTCTGATACTGCAGAGTATGGGTACATTTTGGAAGTGGATATAGATTATCCCGATTCAGTGCATGATCTACATAATGATTTGCCATTTTGTCCCCAAAATAAGCCAGTGGGGGATCCAAAATCAAAAAATTAGTTGCAGACTTACACGCAAAAACAAATTACACCATGCACTATAGAGTTTTAAAACAAGCCATTTCAAATGGTCTAATCTTAAAACAAATCCATAGAATACTCAGATTTAAGCAATCCCCTTGGCTTAAAAAATATATTGACTTAAACACATTACATAGGACAAATGCTAAAAATAATTTTGAAAAAGATTTCTTCAAACTTTTGAACAACGCTGTTTATGGGAAGACAATGGAAAACATTGAAAAAAGTAGGGATATTAGAATTGCTTCATCTTGGGAAACAACAAACAGGAATCATTTAGGTCTCAGAGCATTCATTTCGAAACCAAATTTTATGCAGTTGACAAAATTTTCTGATGATATGTATGCGGTAGAGTTAGAAATAATGGAACCACTATATGATAAACCCATATATGTTGGCTTTACAGTACTGGAGTTATCCAAGTGGAGAATGTATGACTTCCATTATGGCTTCATGAAGCCTAAATTTGGAGAGAACATTTCTCTCAACTATATGGATACTGACTCGTTTATTTATTCAATTAAAACTGATGATTTTTACGATGACATCCGTAATGATATTATTTTGAATTTTGATACGTCAGAATATCCTATAGATAATCAATTTCGTTTGCCGCTACTCAATAAGAAGGTTTTAGGTATGATGAAAGATGAAAACAGTGGGGATATAATGACAGAGTTTGTTGGTTTAAGAGCAAAAATCTATTCTCTGTCGAGTCTTCGCTCGGAAGCTGTTAAAAAATCTAAAGGGGTCAAAAAGTCTGTAATTAAAAAGTTGTCCATTAATGATTACAAAAGTTGCTTATTTGAATCCAAAATTATCTCAGATGAAATGTTTTTGTTTAGGTCTAAAACACATCAAATATATACTCAAAAACTAAATAAAATAGCTCTTAGCTTTTCTGATGATAAAAGAAATATAATGAAAGATAAAATAAAAACGCGTGCATGGGGGCATTACATAGACCGAAATAATGAAACAATGGATGTAGAATAGAATGCTTCCTACTAAATTGCATGTAAAATGACAACAAGAATTTAATTTTGTACCAATTATACTTATTTAATTATTTATTAATTTATTTATTATTTACTTATTTGTATATTAATTTATTTATGTATTTATTTCTGTATTAATTTATTTATTGGTTATATATATGTATATCTTTGTTTATGAATGTATCTATTAATTTTAGTATTTTATTCACACAAAAGCATGTTAAAATTTAATGGTCTAAAACTTATAAAAAAATAAGAATCAAATATTAGATTAATGATCTTTTTTTCTCTCTTTCTTTTTATATCATATATTTTTATATATACATAGAGTTAAATTGGTATTAGTACTAAGATTTTTAAGAAAAAATTAGAAATAAAATATTGAAAAAATAATTAAATATGTGAATAGTTTTCATTTCTTTATTGGCTTTACTTCGTTGGATCAAAAAATTTTTGCTTTTTCCTTATATGCAAATTTCTGTTTTTATATTGCTTAAACATGCACAGTCTTGTTTTCATGTTACTTAAACATGCGCAATCATGTTTTCTTTGAGAGGTTCTATACAAGAGGAATTGAATTCCATAATATTATGAAATTCCATTAAATTTCATCAGATATTTTCTTATCGACACTAACTGCTTTAACACCAGAACAGGTATCAGCTATCAGGTCAGCTTTTTCAGCTATCAGATCAGCTTTTCAGGACCTGGTCTGGTTTTCAGATCAGCTTTTCAGGACCTGGTCTGGTTTTCAGATCAGCTTTTTAGGACCTGGTCTGGTTTTCAGATCAGCTTTTCAGGAGCTGGTCTGGTTTTCAGATCAGGTGTTAAAGCAGTTAGTGTCGATAAGAAAATATCTGATGAAATTTAATGGAATTTCATAATATTATGGAATTCAATTCCTCTTGTATAGAACCTCTCAAAGAAAACATGATTGCGCATGTTTAAGTAACATGAAAACAAGACTGTGCATGTTTAAGCAATATAAAAACAGAAATTTGCATATAAGGAAAAAGCAACAATTTTTTGATCCAACGAAGTAAAGCCAATAAAGAAATGAAAACTATTCACATATTTAATTATTTTTTCAATATTTTATTTCTAATTTTTTCTTAAAAATCTTAGTACTAATACCAATTTAACTCTATGTATATATAAAAATATATGATATAAAAAGAAAGAGAGAAAAAAAGATCATTAATCTAATATTTGATTCTTATTTTTTTATAAGTTTTAGACCATTAAATTTTAACATGCTTTTGTGTGAATAAAATACTAAAATTAATAGATACATTCATAAACAAAGATATACATATACATATATAACCAATAAATAAATTAATACAGAAATAAATACATAAATAAATTAATATACAAATAAGTAAATAATAAATAAATTAATAAATAATTAAATAAGTATAATTGGTACAAAATTAAATTCTTGTTGTCATTTTACATGCAATTTAGTAGGAAGCATTCTATTCTACATCCATTGTTTCATTATTTCGGTCTATGTAATGCCCCCATGCACGCGTTTTTATTTTATCTTTCATTATATTTCTTTTATCATCAGAAAAGCTAAGAGCTATTTTATTTAGTTTTTGAGTATATATTTGATGTGTTTTAGACCTAAACAAAAACATTTCATCTGAGATAATTTTGGATTCAAATAAGCAACTTTTGTAATCATTAATGGACAACTTTTTAATTACAGACTTTTTGACCCCTTTAGATTTTTTAACAGCTTCCGAGCGAAGACTCGACAGAGAATAGATTTTTGCTCTTAAACCAACAAACTCTGTCATTATATCCCCACTGTTTTCATCTTTCATCATACCTAAAACCTTCTTATTGAGTAGCGGCAAACGAAATTGATTATCTATAGGATATTCTGACGTATCAAAATTCAAAATAATATCATTACGGATGTCATCGTAAAAATCATCAGTTTTAATTGAATAAATAAACGAGTCAGTATCCATATAGTTGAGAGAAATGTTCTCTCCAAATTTAGGCTTCATGAAGCCATAATGGAAGTCATACATTCTCCACTTGGATAACTCCAGTACTGTAAAGCCAACATATATGGGTTTATCATATAGTGGTTCCATTATTTCTAACTCTACCGCATACATATCATCAGAAAATTTTGTCAACTGCATAAAATTTGGTTTCGAAATGAATGCTCTGAGACCTAAATGATTCCTGTTTGTTGTTTCCCAAGATGAAGCAATTCTAATATCCCTACTTTTTTCAATGTTTTCCATTGTCTTCCCATAAACAGCGTTGTTCAAAAGTTTGAAGAAATCTTTTTCAAAATTATTTTTAGCATTTGTCCTATGTAATGTGTTTAAGTCAATATATTTTTTAAGCCAAGGGGATTGCTTAAATCTGAGTATTCTATGGATTTGTTTTAAGATTAGACCATTTGAAATGGCTTGTTTTAAAACTCTATAGTGCATGGTGTAATTTGTTTTTGCGTGTAAGTCTGCAACTAATTTTTTGATTTTGGATCCCCCACTGGCTTATTTTGGGGACAAAATGGCAAATCATTATGTAGATCATGCACTGAATCGGGATAATCTATATCCACTTCCAAAATGTACCCATACTCTGCAGTATCAGAAATTTTCTTAACATCAAAATCAGTATCACATACCCACTCAAATTCACCGTAAGGAAGATATTCCGACATCGCCCAACCGTAAAGGTTATTTGCGTCTAAGTAGACAAGAAATTCTGATGGTTTTGATGCATCAAAATCTTCCAAATATTTGTTATTCGCTTTCGAATATCTTTGCGAGCATTGAACTAGTCCACCTCTAATTCCGTTTTGCATAAACATATACATTTCGGAATCAGTGAACTGTTCCAGTGAAACTTCTGTGGTTTTTAACATTGCATCCCAGGATAAGCCTGGTGCTGTATAATAATGACAGGGGTCCAAATCGTATATACCTCTACAAATTTTCCTAAAATTTTCAAACACGTCAGTTAGAAGAAGAACATCTGTCTTTAAGTAGAGTTCAGTATAGTCAAGGAGGGTTTTACAGTTAAACTCTCTCCATATTTTTTGAGCATGTTCATACTCGACAACATCACATTCTTCATTCGTTAGATTATTGAAGAACTCTTCTCTACTAGGGAGTTTAATTTCCTTAAACTTAGTCATGGAATCCATGTAAGAGTACGGAAATACACCCTTTCTTCTAATCAGGTTGAAATGAAAACATGATCGAATAGTATTAAAATCATTGCTATCAAGATTTTTTGCTAACGTATCTAAACTCGAAGCCATACATCTAAACGAGTCTATAAATCTTATTTGGAATCCATGTTTTTCATATAATCTGATAAAAATTGAAAGAGAAATATAACGTTCTGTGTTCTGGGGAATCACTTTTATTGTGGCATTTTTTATAGTAGAAAGTTCTTTGAAAAATAGGTGCATATCATATGCAGAAAGATTATGGAAAATAACCGGAATAAACTGAGGTGTTTTATAATTTAAATTACATTCGCTATGAGCTGCTCCACGATAATTGCCCGTAAGATGACAATGATCGCTAACTTTATGGTTATTTAATATTTTCTTACATATATGACAATTTTTTGCATTATTATATTGAGCTATTTCTATTGGGGTCATGAACATTTCCTTAACTTTTAGTAAATAATTATTATAAATATCTGTACAATCTTCAACTATTTTTTTGATAAACACATTTGCCGAATCTTCACCAAAATAATGTCTATATAAGTTATTTTCCTTCTTAAAACTACAAGTAATAAAATAGCCGAATGCACGCGCATGGTGTTTCTGTACATTTGTACAGGATCATGGAGTTTTTCTAAAATAGACTCGAAGTCTGCGTAGATGACAAATGGTACATCTAGCTGTTTGTAGTAGTTTTTGTACTTAATAATACATCCATCTTCGGGCATCCTGATGACTTTTTTACCACAAAAATGTTTATGTTGACTGTACACATAAGCATCATGTGTATGATAAAGGCAGGTGTTGCAGATATAAATCTTATTAACGTGAGAGGTTATACTGGAACGAAGAAGTCTAAAGAAGAGAGAAAAATAAAATAATATGTAAATTAATATAACAATAAGAAGCAACTTTTTAAATAGAGAATATATTTTGCATAAATGCACTAATGAAACTTACTTTGATATATCATTGATGAGCACATAGTGGAAGTTGTCATTAGACTGGAGCAATTAGAGATTAATATGAATGTGTTTTTCTCCTTTTGTTATGTAGTATAGCCCTATAAGCGATGTTCCATTGTGACCAAATACATTTATGCTCATATCATTTTGATTCTCGAATTGTTTTATCTGCTTCAATGGGAGTGGAAACTCCAGGCCTTCAAAATTTAATGCAATTGCTCCTATATTAATATTCTCATCAGAAATGTCAGCAACATTGTAATTTCTATAGTTTTTCCGTTGTTTAGGATTCAGACCACTATTTACATTTAAAACGGCAATTAGACACCATTTAAAGCAATAAATGTCATTATTCTCAACATTTATGCATGCATGTTTTGCTGCAATATTTTTTTTAAGAGGGATAAAACTCGATCCTCTTGTTATGGACGCCTTGTTTATATTAACTTCAAGGAAACTTATTGAAGTCAAAGTCCATCCACTATCCCTCTCTTGAAATTCTTCCATTTTGGCTCTTAGCTCCTCCGTCTGTTTCTTGTACATCTCTTCTATGTCATCAGACAAAGTCACCAACATCATTTTCGAAATATGTACAAGTTGGGAAACATTCATCTCATCATTCACCATATTCATATAATCACATGTGAGCTCCATATTAAATTTAAATGTAGTACGTATCCTACTAGATTCATGGAGTTGTTGTACTATGGAGCTCTTTGCAGATTTCAGAAACTCTTCCGGAAACAAGACACCCACATTTTTGTTGAGGAGGATATATGTCTCGATCCTCCCATTGAAGTTACTTACTCTTTTAGTGAGAAAATCATCAATCCGTTCTTGGTGACAACTGTTTTTGTGTTTTGTGGTTCTGACATGAGCCATATAAGCATTTGATGGGATCATCTCATCACAATCCCCACAATATTTGTTTTGAAGATTTAGCTTATTAATTCCAAATTAGCTTATTAATTCCAAATTAATTGATTAGCATACGAGTGCGTTTCCATATGCTGATTTAGTTTTGTTTGAGTTATAAAGACTTTATTGCATATGGTACAACTTGTAGTATTCATTATATTTAATTATTTATTTGTTTATTAATTCAATTATTTTATTTATAAACAATTTATTTCACTTATAAAAAAATTTATTTAATTATTTTTTTATACATTATAAACTTGTTTAACAAACAGTAGTTAGTTCTAGCACTTTTATAGTTTTTGGATTTCAAACACTTTAGAAATTTTGGTTGGGAAAATAGGTTATCACTTGTTGAGATATCAGAGCAGACTCATGACAGTCTACATTATTTCTTCTACTTATATACTTTATATGAGAATCGCGTAGTAGTCACCAAATCTAATTTATTACGACATATGCTTAAATTCATACACACACACACACACTTACACACACATACACATTTCCACAATTCTCTGTTGGTATTACGATATGTGATGAAATTCATATACACATCAACACCTAGAACAAAATCGGGACATGTGAAAGTAGGTGCTTCTATAATTTTTTGCTGTATTTCTCCAAAAGCTATTTCCTATAATTGTTTCATTAAAGTGAAAATATACTGAAATAAAAATATCATTATCCCTATTCAAAAGATCTTCCTATCAACCTGATAGGATTCAAGACATTTAACATCTGAAATTCACCTGTATATACATATAAATTTTATGCCAACATAAGAATAGCAACGTCAATAGCCTTGAAAACATATATACGTTCATTTGTAAATATGTATGAAAAAGTGTTGATGTAATTCACACAAGCAATGATATTCTTCAAAGCAAAAATAGATACAATCACGTACATGAATCCAACAACATAAATATACATTACCAAATACAATCCCTATACACTGCCATTTACAGCAGGGTTGCCATTCTCTGCACCTATTAAATTATTTCCCAGAAATCGCTAACATAAATGCGATAACTTAAAACAGCAAACCAAAGTCTATCAAATAACAATCACTACATACACACAATTACACAGATCCCTTGTCACTACCCTACAGTCAGACTGAGAACCAAGTGTCGTTGTACCAACACTAAAACTCTAGAGACAATTGTAGTATAATAAGTTATTTTCTATCAACTTGTCAATATACATACATTCATTTGTACGTACGTAAATTATAGAAATGTACCAGTAACTAACTGTCTGGTTGATATTTCTCCATGCTTCCATAACACCTACGTAGTCACTACCTAGTTAATTGTTTTAGTATTACTAGTAGGTTTTCAATAACAAGCCCATGTTAAAAGTCTGTAGTACAAAGTTTTGTATGGCTGATAATTAGAGAGTAGTACTGGTTGCAAGTGAAAAGCGAGTCAGTACATTTTCAAAATCGGTATTTCCTACATGGGTATAATGTTTGTCTACCACTACAACAAAAGTATCCGACACCGGCAGACACACAATTAAATACATAAACACACACATACACAATTAAATACATAAACACACACACATCCATACACACATACAAACACCAACAATTCCATACATCCATCTACTGTAAGCACACCGTTTCTCTACAATAACAACAAAAGCTGTACACACAAGTACATACATACATACACAGAATCAAAGTCACACACACACACACATACACACACAACCACACACACATATACACACAAAATCTCGGCATGAAAATCCCCCGCATTCGGAACAGGGTTGCCATCACTTTTGTATTAATGGGGGTCTGAGTCCTGTTTTCCCGGTTTTTAATTCCCAAAACAGGACTCAGGCCACCATTACCACTCTACTTATCAAGTCTTCTTGTTTAATTCTTTTGCTCCAGCGTCCAACGTTATCGTATTCTTTATTTGGGCGACCAAACTTCTTTCGGTATATTTCCGTAGATAGTCCCATATCTAACCCATCCTGATTTTTATTCTGAAATTTATTTATTGCATTTACGTATCTTCTTTTACAGATAAACCATATGTAGTAGATATTATGTACATCATTTGGTCTGCCTTGTCCAACCGAGTACTCCCATCAGTGAGGTTTTCCCACATTAATTTGCAGAGCGATTTATTTTTAATTGTTATCTCCATGATAGTTATAACTGAAATAATGACATTAAATGCTTCGCAGCTTAAATATATATTTATTTTACAAGCTACGAATACAAAAGCGATACAAATATCAGATAAAACCATACGCATAATGGAAATGTGCGCGCAGGTACCTTTGTCCTTGTGGGTATATAAATATACTGTGTGTGCACATAAATTCTTATATTTTATTGTATTTAAGTAAAGAAAGTATTTAATAACAGCTTCAAAGAATGGGTTTGTTTTAGTATCAGATAACAAACGTAAATTGTTACCTGAGGTGTTATATTTGTGTATACATTTTAAGACTGATATAATGGCAAAAGAATACATATTATATACCGTTAAATAGACAATTATATCTACTATTGTAATAACATAGAAAAAATTAAGAAACATTTGCAGTAAAGAAAATAAGATCAATAATTTAGACAAAAATAAAAAATGTAGAAAATTAAAATTTTTAATCAAAATTGGATTTTGAATATTTCAAAAAGTATTGAAGATAGGAGAATAATATTTTTTCAGTTTGCATAACTAAATGTATACTATTGATTAAAATTAAAATGATTCCCAAATTAGAATTTTATAATCATTTTTTTTATTGGGAAAAATTGTGTTAGAAAAATTTTAGCATTTTTATAAAATCTCCTCTCCTGCCTACATTTATGTGTAGGATGTCAAGAGTTTCTTACAGATTACTTGTAATAAGTTTATTTATAATAAACAACCAAAAAATTTACAAAAACGACCGTGCAATTTTTTTGCCACATCCGGCAAATCGGATTTTTAAAAAAAAATTGCTAGTTTTCGACCAATGCTGCATGTAGGGTGCATCAACAAAAATCTTCAATATTTATTTCGCAGCCTTTCTCAATGTCTCTTTTCTTAGAAACAATCAAAGTTTTCATCAAATACTTAATAATTTTTTAAAATATGCCAAAAAAAATTAAGAATACTTTTTTCACAAAATATATAAAATTTTCTCATAATTTTTAAAAGCCCAAACTGCAAAATTATTCCTTGCTACAATTTTTGATATATCAAAAAAAAATTTTTATATGAATTCTAATGAAGTTTTCTTTCAAAAACAATAAAACAAACTGATTTTTGGTAAGTAATAAAAGTTATGTACTAACGAATAAAAAAAGTCAGGGCCAAAAATTAAAAAATAAATTTTTCAAGTCAAATAACTTGGAAACTCAAAGAGATAAAATGATACTCTAAGCATGTTTATTTTTTATTTCTTAACGTAGAAATTATTGAAATCGGTCCCTATTTGCAAAAGTTACAAGCTCCGAAAGAATTTCGATACCCGCACTTTCCCACTTTGAGGCTGATTGGAGCTACCCTGTCTTACAACAGGGTGCCTCAAAATATGTTTTTTAAAAATCTCAACACTTCTACTTTCCAAAACAGTTGGTTTCATCGAAATCGGTTGACTAGTTCAAAAGTTGCGGACTTTTTACCACTTTTGTTTAATTCACGCCACTGTGTGGCGTTTAATTAATCAATTTATTAAAAATACGTCTAAAATAGTTCACTTTTGAAATTGTGGTTTTTCACAATCATATGTTCACAAATGCTATGTATAGCCATTTCTTTTTATACATGCAAAAAGTCTATTTTTTCTCTCCCTTCAAATATTTATACATCAGCTGATACCACGATTTCGCTTAACTGAGAAGTGAGGATTCTGGTTCATATTCTGTGCTCTTTATGTCGTCACACAACAAATAACACAAGCAAATGAGGTTTTTTCGCCAATCAGATTTGGAGACGACAACGAGTACGTGTAACCAAAAAAAAAAGCGACTGCACGCACACAACTATGTGATTGATGGGTTTTTTTGTACGTCTTTTGGGCACTTTAAAGCAGCCGTCACTCAAACTGAAAACTTTTCGAACATGTCGAGAGTTGAGGCTCATCGTTTCGTATAGTTATTCGTTTATTGTGTTAACTTCAACTACGACACTTTGAAATTCAGTACAAGAACTATGAGCAACAGGTTGTGATTGGGCAGTCAAACAATAGTAACGGCCCAACTATAATATGAATAAGCTGGCTTAAGCTAATGCCAGAATTGAACGATAAGTCTGTCATATTCATATGTGACTGTTAGGTGGCCACAATGTACTTACATGCACTTAAGTATTCTTTAACCACAGCTGCACATATAGGTATTGTTCACAATTTTTTAGTAATTTTGTTTCTTCTTATAACTACTAAATCAAATTAACTTTTTGGAATAACCTAATCCATTAAAAATTCACGTATAATTACTTCACCACTTTATTACTTGTTTTATTTGTTTTGCCTACTAAGAATGAAAATAAAAGTTTTGCTTTCTTTTCTGAGTTTAAAATAAGAAACAATAAAAAAATATTTAAAATCAATGAATATTTTTTGATGCTGTTTGCTTGAGTTTAAAAAAATACACAAACCGTGTTTTCCGTACGGAATATGCGTTCAGTTTGGCACTTAGCTTAAGCAAATGACATTTGATGAAACTTGACGAAAGGTTCCATAAGTACATTATAGTTTGCCACATATGTTTAATATGTAACCGCACAGTTGCTTAAGTTCGCTTATTCATATTATAGCTGATCCTTAAGGTCGATGAAAAAGCACAATTTTACGACTTGCTATTCGACTGCAGTTTTTTAAAAACTGGTATAAACGGCATAACTTTATTCGACCAGCTGTTCGGGCTGAGTACATGTTGACTACAGGTAGCGAAAAAATTTTACTATGGAAAAAATGGCAGCAATTTCTCAACTGTTGAGTGGAGCAAACTGCTCAACTATGCGTTTCTAAGCCAAACACTCAAAGGTTGCGCAACAGTTACGTCTTATGAATGCGACCAATATGAAAGCAAAAATTATAAGTTTTCAGTTTACACATTTTGAAATTTATTTTTGCTTGCATACATACATATGTATTTATGTAGTGCAGAGTTATTTTTGTAACAATTTAAGATGATACAGATACTAAAAAAATTTAAAATAAACAATATTTCAAAATTGGACTTTTGAGATTTTGTTACTATAAATTGGGGTGAGTATACGCTTAGGTAAGAAATACTTGTTTCTACATTATGCTAAGCAAGTAACTTGTTTAAAAATTTTCTATGGAAATCAATTAAAAATTGGAATGTTTTTAATCTATTTTTTTTAGACGGTAAAAACTTCACATAAATTGGTTTACTTAAATGTTCTTGTATTTTGATTTGATATTCTTTGGTTGAAGCTCAAAATAACACATAAAAATAACAAAAATTAAAAATTTTAAAACCCCCGAATATATCTAGAGCAGATGCGATATCTTCTAAACGGCTGGATCGATTTTCTTAAAACAGGGCTAAGAACCTTTTCGATCAAGTCACCTTTCAAACAGAAAAAACTACATAAATCAAATCGGTCAAGCAGTGTGGTCTGTACATGGACACGGACAGACACACAGACACATACTACAAACTTATAACACCCCTTTTTTATTCGGGTGTTAATAAATCAAAAAGTTTTAGAAAAAAGGTAGTACCTTAAAAAATATTAGTGCAGTTTACAATGAATTTTCTTGTTGTTTACTTTGTAAAATAGATAAAAGTTCAAAACATTTTGATGTTTTAAATTAAAAAAACAGCCTTATTTATAAATGCTATTAAGGCTTTATAATAAAGGCTTACTACCAGTTTATAGAAGACCAGTAAAAATTCTCGTCTGCCTATTTATATTAAAAACAAAAACAAAGCACTCAAACTTGTTTTTGGTTACAATATGTGCGTTCGAGAACTGAAAAATTTGCACAAATTTGTAAATTTTTTTACTGGATTGCGTTCGCGTACACAAATCCAGTAAATGAGAAGGCGAATTGAGAGAGAAAAATTACAGTTCATTTACTGGGTAAATGCAAATTTTTACTGGACAAATTTTTGCCATTAAAATGAAACCATGTTTTTAAATATAAACAAACAAAATCAAAGTGAAACAAAAATTAGGTTTTTTTGATGAAATTTTCAATACAACAAATGTAATAAGCTATAAACAATATTACATTTATTTAAGTTAGATGCCAGAAAAATATTAGGACGTGTTATGCATTCCACGGGAAATTAAAGCGTGTGGAATTTTCATAGAATTGTTGGAAATATGTATTTATACAAACAATACCATGGCACTTCCCTACTATGTAATTTCACGGGGAATGCAGAGCATAGCCGATTGTTTTTAAACGTGAATGAAGTTATTATAGTTCAATTTTATTATTATTATAGTTCAATTTTTGTTTTTTCATATCGCCGGACGGTTACTGGTTTCCCGCATCGAATATTTAAAAAAAATTCGTTATTGATCGATTGATATACTTAAATTTGTTTTCAGTTTTTCGATATCTTGAATATACTTATTAGGATATATAAAGTTCTCTTCCGCTTTTATATTTGTCTTAATAAATGCACTCACTGGACTTACTTGAAAGGAAGTGAACAATATTGTTGTCATGATCAGTGCTGCCACAACCAAAAAATGAGTTTTACATTGCAAGAAGTTCTCTTTCTCGATGACTGGTCACTGAATTGGAAGCGATATTAAGAAAAATTCCCTTTTTTGTGTTCTATGATAATATTTTTACCTAAAAAATGGTAAATAGTTATCTATTTTAACAATTTGTTAATTTAAGCCCGAAACAGTGATGTCATGTAAATTTAAGCAAATAACTTTTAAATTTTAGACTAAAATTAGTTCATAAATTTCTTAAAATAAATAATTTTTTTTTAATTCTGGTGAGTATTTTCTAACACTATGGAGGAGTTACAAGTTTTTGTATGACTAAAATAAGCTTCTACATAGTTTTTTCCTCACTCTCGGCAAATTAATAATATCGATTTTTTGGAAGCAATGGAAATGTAGTTCCACTAGAATGACTTCCATTTATTTTACTGGGATTTAAAATGCATACGTATTCATAATGTAACACATGTGATTTGAATACAGTTAATAATACCCTATAGGAACCCAAACTCATTTGTAAGTACCCTCAAACTGGTTTTTTAATAACCACAACTGGTTGATTAAGAGACTTTTTTCCTTGTCGCCGACTCACTATTTTAACATAGGCATGTCATAAGCAGTACTCAATTGGCCATCTCTGCATGACTTTTAAATTGACTACTAACTACTTATTTTTCAACCACTCTGAAGTCAATTAAAATCTATTATAGTTAAATAAATATTTATGTAAATCTTCATATACATTTGCATATCATATACATACATACATATGTATACACTACATATATTAAGTATACATGTATATTGATATATAGAAATAATTGGTATTTTTATATTTAAAACAAAAATACATACATACATTCATACGAAAGTTCCCTGTAGTAAATAAAATAGTCGATTGACAAAAAACACTAGCTATAAATTAATTATTTTGCAACTGACTACAAATTGGTTTAAATCTAATGCAGTTATCAACCAAACATATTGAATAGAAGCACACGTAAGAAATAAAAAAAAGAAAAATAAGTAAATGAAAAGAAAATAAAAAAAATCAAACGAAGCATGCCATGAAATCAAATGCCAAATGTTTGTGTTGAAAAAAAAAACTAAATATATGAAGAAATGTATGAAGATTTACATAAATATTTATTTAATTATAATAGATATTAATTGACTTTAGAGTGGTTGAAAAATAAGTAGTTAGTAGTCAATTTAAAAGTCATGCAGGGATGGCCAATTGACTACTGCCTATGACATGAAAAAAGTCACTTAATCAACCAGTTGTGGTTATTAAAAAACCAGTTTGAAGGTACTTACAAATGAGTTTGAGTTCCTATAGGGTTTGTCCTGGTCATAGAAAATATTATACTTATTAATTATTGAAATTATTATTTTTTTTTTCAACACAAACATTTGGCTTTTGATTGCATGGCATGCTTCTTTTGATTTTTTTTTGTTTTCTTCTCTTTTACTTATTTTGCTTTTATTTATTTCTTACGTGTGCTTCTATTCAATATGTTTGGTTGATATCTGCATGAGATTTAAACCAATTTGTAGTCAGTTGCAAAATAATTAATTTATAGCTAGTGTTTTTTGTCAATCGACTATTTTATTTACTACAGGGAACTTTCGTATGAATGTATGTATGTATTTTTGTTTTAAATATAAAAATACCAATTATTTCTATATATCAATATACATGTATACTTAATATATGTAGTGTATACATATGTATGTATGTATATGATATGCAAATGTATATGAAGATTTACATAAATATTTATTTAACTATAATAGATATTAATTGACTTCAGAGTGGTTGAAAAATAAGTAGTTAGTAGTCAATTTAAAAGTCATGCAGAGATGGCCAACTGAGTACTGCCTATGACATGCCTATGGTAAAATAGTGAGTCGGCGACAAGGAAAAAAGTCACTTAATCAACTAGTTGTGGTTATTAAAAAACCAGTTTGAAGGTACTTACAAATGAAATGAATGCGAATATTACTATCTATATGTTGAGTAATTTCTACACTACGTTTAGCAATTTTTCGTTAATTTGCAATTTTTTTTCGCGTTTTTTGCGTTTCTTTCCAAACTTTTTATATTTTTAATGGCTTTTGCGATTTCTAATAAATGTTAGCGCTTGCTTCCGATTTTGCAAATTTTTGCGATTTTTTGCAAACTTCGCAATAAATGCAACTTTTTGCTTTCATTGCAGTTTTGGTGATTTTTCATCAATAGTATGGCTTGTTTACAATTTTGCAACTTCTAGCGATTTTTTTTGCAAAATTCTCGATAAATGCGACTTTTTGCATGCTTTCAGCCTCCAAACAGTTTTGCCCATTTTTAAACAATATTAGACTTTGTTATCATCCCGCTGTTCATATGTTTTTGCAAATTTTGATATTTCCGCGGTTTTGGCCGAGTTTTTTGCATTCCTTAAACTTTTAGCGATTTTCAATCCTATTATGGTTTTTTTTTTAATTTTGCAATTTTTCGCGATTTTTTTGAAAGTTCGCGATAAACTGGCTTTTTGAGTGTCTTTTAGCTTCCTAACCGTTTTGAAGATCTTAAAACATTATTAAACTTTGTCATCATTCCGCTGTCAGAAACTTTTGCGAATTATTTAAATTTTCGCAAATTTTTTGCATTTCTTACAGTTTTATCGATTCCTAATCAATATTAGGACTTTTTTCTAAATTTGAAATTTTTCGCGAATTGTCGTTTTTTTAATTTGCAAAAATATAATTACTTTTGCAATTAACATTAAATTTTTGTAAACTTCTTTTTTATATTTCAATACAAAACATTTCTTGGCAATAATTTGTTTAACATATTTGCTATACTGTCAACACTGTTTTTGGTTTGTAGCCATAAAAATAGAAATTAGTTTAATTTGACTACAACGACAAATGTAGCACGGACAACAACCTGTAGCCTGTTGCCTTGCTGCCTTCAAAATATTCATTCTCATATAACCATGTGTATTCTATTTTTGACATTTTGTAGCCGGTAGCTTGCTGTGGCGAATGTGTTTAATGCTTTAAGCTATAAAAATTCGACTAATGCCTTTCCAAAGGACTTTTCCATTAAATGATATCAAACAAAGAAGTTTCTTATTTCTACATAAACAATTACATAATCCTAATAATATCCCTGTAAAATATGATTTTTTTGAAAATGTGCCCTATTTACATCGATATATTTTTAACCGCTTTATTAATTATAGATCCCACTATACATATTTATTTCTCATCTCAATACCTTGCACTTGAATACTAAGAACGACCCAACCGGACATTTCTAGGTCGAGATATGATTGGTCATGTGAAAAAAGGTAAAAAAAATTAAAAAATCACAATGGGTAGTATGAATAAAAATACTTGAAAATTTGATTTAAACGTAAATATCTACATATGTGTTTTTTGTTTTTTAAACAAATTTTTAAGTAAAAAGCAAATACATACTTTTTTATTCATACTACCCAATACCTCAAAAACTGCACGATTATAAAAATTTAACCTTGATATTCGAATTCAGCGAAAGAAAATACATAAGGAAAATCACCTCTCATCAAATGCACATGAAAAAAAATCAATTTTAATCAAATTTAATCTTCGCGGCATTGTGTAATTCGAAACGAAAGAAAAAGCTTTCGAATTTGTATGTTTATATCATGTAAGAAGGAAGCAAACATGGAATTACCTTATTTGGACATAAAAATTGTAAAGGATAATAATAAATTAATTACAAACTGGTACACAAAATCTACATCTTCAGGACGCATAATAAACTACTACTCGACACAACTCGCACGAATGAAAATAAACACAGCGAATAACTTAATAGAAAAAGTAATGAACTTAAGCCATGAAAAGTTCAAAAAAGAAAATATAAAAAAACTCAAAACACTACTGACCAATAATAACTTTCCTATAAGTCTAACAAATAAATTAATAAAAACAGCTCGAACAAACAAAAGAAAAATAAATCAACAAAAGAATGAAGTTATTTTTTACAGTGTACCATATGTACCGAAACTCACTGAAAGCAAACTTTTGGAAAAGATCATAAACACAGAAAAAAAAGATTTGTAAATACAAATAATTTATTTGTGAATACAATTAAAATATTATTTAAAAAGGCACCTACAACGATTTTTGTAAATACAAACACACATTTGTAACATAACAAAACAAAATCAACTCAATTATTTTCAATTAAAATATTGTGTTATTAACAATTGAGTTGTTAACAGAAAAAAATTATTTTTTTATGAATTTGTTTTTCACATTTTAACGTGTTGTTTCTTTGTTTGTATTTTTTTATATTTTTTTTTTTGAGTTTTGTTTTTTGTTATATTTTAAAGATGTTTAGATGCGTCGAACCGGCAATCTCTTGATTAATAGACTGATGTACTTACCACTCAGCTAAAGAGCAAATCGTTAGTAGATAAGCAAATAATGAATACACACAAAATGTGAGTTCTTCTGTTTCTTCTACATGTGCGTATTCTGTTATGATATAATTTAACAAATAATTTTGTTGAGTAATTTAATTGACTAGAGAAATTTTAATTTGTTATATCAATAATGAATTTTTTGAGTTTTTACGCCATGTATAACATAAAATTTGGTTAGTTCAGTTTATTGAAAAAAATTTCTGTGTTTGTCATATCAACAACTTAATTTTTTATATTGACTAAATATATATTTCAATTTAAATTAACTATTAACAATTTGTTTTGCTGGTTGCATTTTGATGATATTTTTTTCTGTGAAGGATGACAAAACAAAAATAGCACACAAATCCAATAAGGCCCCTTTCACATTAGGCAACTTTACTTGCGCAAGTCTTGTGTTTGTGGGTGTGAGAGGAAAGGTCGGTTGAAGGGGAAAGAATTGCCGAGATTTGAGTACAGACTTGCTTGAACTTGGCAATTCTGCCACAATTCTGTTTCAGCTGTCATTGTTAGCTTGGGATATTGATTTGTTTTTGACATTCTCTTTTATTTCTCTTTTATTTCTTCTTCGGTGTGTTGTCTAATTAATTAATTTTGTGTTAAGAAAATTTTATTTGTGAATAAAAAGTGAAAAAACGTCAACAAATTAAGAATACTCGAGCATAAGAAAATTAAACTTGCTCAACAAATGAACTGAATGTGAACATAGAAGCAAGTTCAAAAGAAAATAAATAAAAATTAAAATTATACTTGCGCAAGTAAAGTTGCCTAATGTGAAAGGGGCCTAACACTATTAGACACCTATTCACGCGCAAAAAAACAAAAATAAACTAAATGAAAATGGACAATGTAGTTTACGAAATAAAATGTGAAGGCAATAAAAATCAACAGTGCAATAAGATATATATAGGGACAACAAAGAGAAGACTAGAAACAAGAATAGCTGAACATGCAGCAGATATTGAAAAAGGTAGAGAAAGCACAGCTCTATCACAACATATAAAAGAGAGTGGGCACAATATATGTTTTAAAAACGTCAACATATTGGATAGAGAAAATAAACATAATAAAAGATACACTCTGGAAAGTTTAAGAATACAGGAACGGATCAATAAAACGATGAACAACAAAGAAGACAAAGCCAACATTAAATTGCAATATTCAATTGCAATACAGTCTGATTAATCTGTGATAGAAAAATAAACTCTGATAATTTGTGTTTGTGCCGTGATTATATTTTATTTATACAATTTAATTATATTAATTATTTTTCAAATGTATATGCATATAAGTTTCACACTAATATGTAAAAAAATCGTAAACCTTGTAAGTTTAATCTACACATACATACACATTCATACATACAATCATATTGTAATATAATATTAATGTAAAATTTATTTGTCAGATTTGAATAAAGAAAAGCTCCTGAAGAAGTTGGAAAAAAGCCAACGAAACGTCGAGCAAATGAAGATGTAAAAACAACTACATATCAGAAAGAAAAATTGTTTTATTAAAAAATCTAAAACAAAGAATTTACCAAAGATTAGCCTAGGGAAATCCCCAAGAATACGAAAGTATTTTCTTTCGAATCAAATTACCGAGTAGTTCCCAGGTTTAAACAGTATGAGGAATACATTTTTGACATTGTTCTCATATTATTCTTTCTAAATAAAATAGTAAAAAATAGTTAATAAATAAATTTTTTATATTTTAAGATCTTTTTAAATGAAGACTTGAAAATAATCATATATATAAATACGGCACACATTTTTTTGTTGTAGACTTTTAAGTATCTTATTGTCCACCCATATTGTTGAAATATATACGGTTTAAAAGGTATTTTTGTGTAGATATGCACAATATAAATAGTTTTTCAAAATTCTTAACATAAAAGTGATAAAAAGCGACTTAAATTTTCTTTAAAGAAATTAATTAATGTTTTGTTTTTGCTTTATAAGTATGTACATGCAAACACACAAGTGCACACATGCTTATGATCCTGGTTAAGTTAATTCAATTAAAAATAATTTTTGTGTTTATTTTTTATTCAATGTACAAAATCTTAATTATGTTATCCCAATTTCACTTTGAGCCACTGTATGTACAAATTAGTGATGCACGAATATTCGTATTCGAATTGCCGAGTATTCGGCCATTTTAAGATATTCGTATTCGAATACGCCTGAATTTGGCGAATACAAATATTTTTCAAACAAAAAAAAATTAAATAAATAAATGCATAAATCCTAAATGAAATTTAAATAAATTGCTAAAAAGATTATAAATCATAAACGAAATTTAAATAAATTGCTACAAATATTTGTTTGCAATATATTTAAAAGAAATTATTTTAATTAAAATATTTGGCAGTTTTTATTAACTTTTTTAAAGTACACCAACAGAAGTGTGAAGTTCTTTTTCATAACAATTTTTTCACATTACATTTTGCAGGCGTAAACAGAACCCCAATTTTATGTCTAAAAATTTCAGATATAATATTCGTATTCGCGAATATCGTTTCAAATATTCGTATTCGCGAATATCAAAATTTGACATTAGTATATATATAGTATGCTTATTAGAGTTGAGCGATATTTTGAAACCCCTGTTTTTTTCACCGCGATTGAAAAATCACTAATCACAACTGTGACTGAATTTATCAAGTAACAGGTTTTGGAAATATAGTTCTTTTATACAAACTGTGATTGTTCTTATATGCTTACTTAACATTAGATAAGGCTACTACATGAATTTTTTTATACCTTCAGCTTTTGTCGATAAAAAAATCGTCAAACCGTCTTTTCTGGCAACCATGTGCTTCTCATATGTTCATATTTGAAATTTTTGTCTCTCTGCCCCTTATACGAAAATCTCAATATTTGGACGGGGTTGATTTGCTAATTGTTTCTTCTTGTCGCTCTTCTTATTAGAATTTATCAAAATACAAATACTAATAGACTTTTAAAGCAGAAGAGCTGAAATTAGTTAAACCGTGATCACAATCACAGTTTAATTACACTGCTGCTCTTCTTATTAGATTTTCTTAAAATAACAGAACTGCTACAAACAAAATACTGCTAAGCTGTGATCACAGTCACAGTTTAGAAGAACAGCGATTTAGAAATCACATTCACAAGGAGTAACATTATTAAAAAACACGTTATCGCTCATCACTAATACATATTAATGATGTAACGAATGTCAATTTTTGATACTCGCGAATACGCATACGAATATTTTAAACTATCAGGCATGTTCTGAAATCACGGTGATTTCAAATCACTAACGATTTTGAAATCACGCAACTGGTTCTGAAAATCACAAGCTTTTTAGTTTTTAGTAGTGATTTTCATTGTGCTAAATAACGAGCAAAAAGCTTCTATTGTTCTGCCACAGTATTTAGTACTTATTTTTGCCATTTACACTTATTTTTAACGATTGTATATAAAAATATTAACTAATCGAATTTCATAATTATATTTAGCATTGAACAAATTAGATCAAGTTTAATTCTTAATAATTAATTTAGTTGCATAAATTAGGCATATGCTACACAACCTTAAAACTTTGTTGCTCTGGCAACCGCAAATTCCTTTTTGATAAAAAAATATCAGCTGAATACTGAAAAGGAAAAGTAAATAAGGAAAAATATTAAAGAGTCCACAAAAAAATATAGCATTTTTATAAATTTTTAAATTTTAGTGTTCTTTTGTGTAGAGTAATTAATTTTATTACAAAAACAAATAACGAACAAATCATATTGTGTGTATATAATTGATTTATTACAGAATTCAACCGGTTGACCGGTTTCAAATCACGAGATCTCAAACATTTTTGTGTGCAGAACACCTTTTCAGTGATTTCAAATTATTTTAGTATAAAGTGATTTACAGAACATGCCTGTATATTCACGAATACGAATATTTGAAACGATATTCGCGAATACGAATATTATATTATATTAAATTTAGACTTCAGAGAGTTTCAACAACCGCAATGCAGCGATCATTAAGCGATAAATGCGACTTTTTGCATGCTTTCAGCCTCCAAACAGTTTTGCCCATTTTTAAACAATATTAGACTTTGTTATCATCCCGCTGTTCATATGTTTTTGCAAATTTTGATATTTCCGCGGTTTTGGCCGAGTTTTTTGCATTCCTTAAACTTTTAGCGATTTTCAATCCTATTATGGTTTTTTTTTTTAATTTTGCAATTTTTCGCGATTTTTTTGAAAGTTCGCGATAAACTGGCTTTTTGAGTGTCTTTTAGCTTCCTAACCGTTTTGAAGATCTTAAAACATTATTAAACTTTGTCATCATTCCGCTGTCAGAAACTTTTGCGAATTATTTAAATTTTCGCAAATTTTTTGCATTTCTTACAGTTTTATCGATTCCTAATCAATATTAGGACTTTTTTCTAAATTTGAAATTTTTCGCGAATTGTCGTTTTTTTAATTTGCAAAAATATAATTACTTTTGCAATTAACATTAAATTTTTGTAAACTTCTTTTTTATATTTCAATACAAAACATTTCTTGGCAATAATTTGTTTAACATATTTGCTATACTGTCAACACTGTTTTTGGTTTGTAGCCATAAAAATAGAAATTAGTTTAATTTGACTACAACGACAAATGTAGCACGGACAACAACCTGTAGCCTGTTGCCTTGCTGCCTTCAAAATATTCATTCTCATATAACCATGTGTATTCTATTTTTGACATTTTGTAGCCGGTAGCTTGCTGTGGCGAATGTGTTTAATGCTTTAAGCTATAAAAATTCGACTAATGCCTTTCCAAAGGACTTTTCCATTAAATGATATCAAACAAAGAAGTTTCTTATTTCTACATAAACAATTACATAATCCTAATAATATCCCTGTAAAATATGATTTTTTTGAAAATGTGCCCTATTTACATCGATATATTTTTAACCGCTTTATTAATTATAGATCCCACTATACATATTTATTTCTCATCTCAATACCTTGCACTTGAATACTAAGAACGACCCAACCGGACATTTCTAGGTCGAGATATGATTGGTCATGTGAAAAAAGGTAAAAAAAATTAAAAAATCACAATGGGTAGTATGAATAAAAATACTTGAAAATTTGATTTAAACGTAAATATCTACATATGTGTTTTTTGTTTTTTAAACAAATTTTTAAGTAAAAAGCAAATACATACTTTTTTATTCATACTACCCAATACCTCAAAAACTGCACGATTATAAAAATTTAACCTTGATATTCGAATTCAGCGAAAGAAAATACATAAGGAAAATCACCTCTCATCAAATGCACATGAAAAAAAATCAATTTTAATCAAATTTAATCTTCGCGGCATTGTGTAATTCGAAACGAAAGAAAAAGCTTTCGAATTTGTATGTTTATATCATGTAAGAAGGAAGCAAACATGGAATTACCTTATTTGGACATAAAAATTGTAAAGGATAATAATAAATTAATTACAAACTGGTACACAAAATCTACATCTTCAGGACGCATAATAAACTACTACTCGACACAACTCGCACGAATGAAAATAAACACAGCGAATAACTTAATAGAAAAAGTAATGAACTTAAGCCATGAAAAGTTCAAAAAAGAAAATATAAAAAAACTCAAAACACTACTGACCAATAATAACTTTCCTATAAGTCTAACAAATAAATTAATAAAAACAGCTCGAACAAACAATAGAAAAATAAATCAACAAAAGAATGAAGTTATTTTTTACAGTGTACCATATGTACCGAAACTCACTGAAAGCAAACTTTTGGAAAAGATCATAAAGGATGACAAAACAAAAATAGCACACAAATCCAATAAGGCCCCTTTCACATTAGGCAACTTTACTTGCGCAAGTCTTGTGTTTGTGGGTGTGAGAGGAAAGGTCGGTTGAAGGGGAAAGAATTGCCGAGATTTGAGTACAGACTTGCTTGAACTTGGCAATTCTGCCACAATTCTGTTTCAGCTGTCATTGTTAGCTTGGGATATTGATTTGTTTTTGACATTCTCTTTTATTTCTTCTTCGGTGTGTTGTCTAATTAATTAATTTTGTGTTAAGAAAATTTTATTTGTGAATAAAAAGTGAAAAAACGTCAACAAATTAAGAATACTCGAGCATAAGAAAATTAAACTTGCTCAACAAATGAACTGAATGTGAACATAGAAGCAAGTTCAAAAGAAAATAAATAAAAATTAAAATTATACTTGCGCAAGTAAAGTTGCCTAATGTGAAAGGGGCCTAACACTATTAGACACCTATTCACGCGCAAAAAAACAAAAATAAACTAAATGAAAATGGACAATGTAGTTTACGAAATAAAATGTGAAGGCAATAAAAATCAACAGTGCAATAAGATATATATAGGGACAACAAAGAGAAGACTAGAAACAAGAATAGCTGAACATGCAGCAGATATTGAAAAAGGTAGAGAAAGCAAAGCTCTATCACAACATATAAAAGAGAGTGGGCACAATATATGTTTTAAAAACGTCAACATATTGGATAGAGAAAATAAATATAATAAAAGATACACTCTGGAAAGTTTAAGAATACAGGAACGGATCAATAAAACGATGAACAACAAAGAAGACAAAGCCAACATTAAATTGCAATATTCAATTGCAATACAGTCTGATTAATCTGTGATAGAAAAATAAACTCTGATAATTTGTGTTTGTGCCGTGATTATATTTTATTTATACAATTTAATTATATTAATTATTTTTCAAATGTATATGCATATAAGTTTCACACTAATATGTAAAAAAATCGTAAACCTTGTAAGTTTAATCTACACATACATACACATTCATACATACAATCATATTGTAATATAATATTAATGTAAAATTTATTTGTCAGATTTGAATAAAGAAAAGCTCCTGAAGAAGTTGGAAAAAAGCCAACGAAACGTCGAGCAAATGAAGATGTAAAAACAACTACATATCAGAAAGAAAAATTGTTTTATTAAAAAATCTAAAACAAAGAATTTACCAAAGATTAGCCTAGGGAAATCCCCAAGAATACGAAAGTATTTTCTTTCGAATCAAATTACCGAGTAGTTCCCAGGTTTAAACAGTATGAGGAATACATTTTTGACATTGTTCTCATATTATTCTTTCTAAATAAAATAGTAAAAAATAGTTAATAAATAAATTTTTTATATTTTAAGATCTTTTTAAATGAAGACTTGAAAATAATCATATATATAAATACGGCACACATTTTTTTGTTGTAGACTTTTAAGTATCTTATTGTCCACCCATATTGTTGAAATATATACGGTTTAAAAGGTATTTTTGTGTAGATATGCACAATATAAATAGTTTTTCAAAATTCTTAACATAAAAGTGATAAAAAGCGACTTAAATTTTCTTTAAAGAAATTAATTAATGTTTTGTTTTTGCTTTATAAGTATGTACATGCAAACACACAAGTGCACACATGCTTATGATCCTGGTTAAGTTAATTCAATTAAAAATAATTTTTGTGTTTATTTTTTATTCAATGTACAAAATCTTAATTATGTTATCCCAATTTCACTTTGAGCCACTGTATGTACAAATTAGTGATGCACGAATATTCGTATTCGAATTGCCGAGTATTCGGCCATTTTAAGATATTCGTATTCGAATACGCCTGAATTTGGCGAATACAAATATTTTTCAAACAAAAAAAAATTAAATAAATAAATGCATAAATCCTAAATGAAATTTAAATAAATTGCTAAAAAGATTATAAATCATAAACGAAATTTAAATAAATTGCTACAAATATTTGTTTGCAATATATTTAAAAGAAATTATTTTAATTAAAATATTTGGCAGTTTTTATTAACTTTTTTAAAGTACACCAACAGAAGTGTGAAGTTCTTTTTCATAACAATTTTTTCACATTACATTTTGCAGGCGTAAACAGAACCCCAATTTTATGTCTAAAAATTTCAGATATAATATTCGTATTCGCGAATATCGTTTCAAATATTCGTATTCGCGAATATCAAAATTTGACATTAGTATATATATAGTATGCTTATTAGAGTTGAGCGATATTTTGAAACCCCTGTTTTTTTCACCGCGATTGAAAAATCACTAATCACAACTGTGACTGAATTTATCAAGTAACAGGTTTTGGAAATATAGTTCTTTTATACAAACTGTGATTGTTCTTATATGCTTACTTAACATTAGATAAGGCTACTACATGAATTTTTTTATACCTTCAGCTTTTGTCGATAAAAAAAATCGTCAAACCGTCTTTTCTGGCAACCATGTGCTTCTCATATGTTCATATTTGAAATTTTTGTCTCTCTGCCCCTTATACGAAAATCTCAATATTTGGACGGGGTTGATTTGCTAATTGTTTCTTCTTGTCGCTCTTCTTATTAGAATTTATCAAAATACAAATACTAATAGACTTTTAAAGCAGAAGAGCTGAAATTAGTTAAACCGTGATCACAATCACAGTTTAATTACACTGCTGCTCTTCTTATTAGATTTTCTTAAAATAACAGAACTGCTACAAACAAAATACTGCTAAGCTGTGATCACAGTCACAGTTTAGAAGAACAGCGATTTAGAAATCACATTCACAAGGAGTAACATTATTAAAAAACACGTTATCGCTCATCACTAATACATATTAATGATGTAACGAATGTCAATTTTTGATACTCGCGAATACGCATACGAATATTTTAAACTATCAGGCATGTTCTGAAATCACGGTGATTTCAAATCACTAACGATTTTGAAATCACGCAACTGGTTCTGAAAATCACAAGCTTTTTAGTTGTTAGTAGTGATTTTTATTGTGCTAAATAACGAGCAAAAAGCTTCTATTGTTCTGCCACAGTATTTAGTACTTATTTTTGCCATTTACACTTATTTTTAACGATTGTATATAAAAATATTAACTAATCGAATTTCATAATTATATTTAGTATTGAACAAATTAGATCAAGTTTAATTCTTAATAATTAATTTAGTTGCATAAATTAGGCATATGCTACACAACCTTAAAACTTTGTTGCTCTGGCAACCGCAAATTCCTTTTTGATAAAAAAATATCAGCTGAATACTGAAAAGGAAAAGTAAATAAGGAAAAATATTAAAGAGTCCACAAAAAAATATAGCATTTTTATAAATTTTTAAATTTTAGTGTTCTTTTGTGTAGAGTAATTAATTTTATTACAAAAACAAATACCGAACAAATCATATTGTGTGTATATAATTGATTTATTACAGAATTCAACCGGTTGACCGGTTTCAAATCACGAGATCTCAAACATTTTTGTGTGCAGAACACCTTTTCAGTGATTTCAAATTATTTTAGTATAAAGTGATTTACAGAACATGCCTGTATATTCACGAATACGAATATTTGAAACGATATTCGCGAATACGAATATTATATTATATTAAATTTAGACTTCAGAGAGTTTCAACAACCGCAATGCAGCGATCATTAAGCGATAAATGCGACTTTTTGCATGCTTTCAGCCTCCAAACAGTTTTGCCCATTTTTAAACAATATTAGACTTTGTTATCATCCCGCTGTTCATATGTTTTTGCAAATTTTGATATTTCCGCGGTTTTGGCCGAGTTTTTTGCATTCCTTAAACTTTTAGCGATTTTCAATCCTATTATGGTTTTTTTTTTAATTTTGCAATTTTTCGCGATTTTTTTGAAAGTTCGCGATAAACTGGCTTTTTGTGTGTCTTTTAGCTTCCTAACCGTTTTGAAGATCTTAAAACATTATTAAACTTTGTCATCATTCCGCTGTCAGAAACTTTTGCGAATTATTTAAATTTTCGCAAATTTTTTGCATTTCTTACAGTTTTATCGATTCCTAATCAATATTAGGACTTTTTTCTAAATTTGAAATTTTTCGCGAATTGTCGTTTTTTTAATTTGCAAAAATATAATTACTTTTGCAATTAACATTAAATTTTTGTAAACTTCTTTTTTATTTATTTATTTATTTATTGAACATATTAATGCAAAGTAAATTTGCATAATATGGTGTTGCACAAATATGGGCGGAGTAACGTAGACCATATGCCCAAGATGGTATTAACAGTATTCTATAAGGTTTTGTGACTGACTGTACACGACCTATGCCTTCACATAGGAAGTAGGCAACGTGGTTGTTAAAGAAATTCCACAAAAACCGCAAGATTATACGGTTATCCGTGGCAGATCAGTCAACCAGTGCGAGCGAGACGAAAAACTCTCGAAGGCCAAACAACACACACAAGCCTGACCGCACTTAAGAAATAATTACGATGACGCGAGAGATGTTCCCCGACCCAGAGCTGCTTAACGACTCACTTCTTTTTTATATTTCAATACAAAACATTTCTTGGCAATAATTTGTTTAACATATTTGCTATACTGTCAACACTGTTTTTGGTTTGTAGCCATAAAAATAGAAATTAGTTTAATTTGACTACAACGACAAATGTAGCACGCACAACAACCTGTAGCCTGTTGCCTTGCTGCCTTCAAAATATTCATTCTCATATAACCATGTGTATTCTATTTTTGACATTTTGTAGCCGGTAGCTTGCTGTGGCGAATGTGTTTAATGCTTTAAGCTATAAAAATTCGACTAATGCCTTTCCAAAGGACTTTTCCATTAAATGATATCAAACAAAGAAGTTTCTTATTTCTACATAAACAATTACATAATCCTAATAATATCCCTGTAAAATATGATTTTTTTGAAAATGTGCCCTATTTACATCGATATATTTTTAACCGCTTTATTAATTATAGATCCCACTATACATATTTATTTCTCATCTCAATACCTTGCAATTGAATACTAAGAACGACCCAACCGGACATTTCTAGGTCGAGATATGATTGGTCATGTGAAAAAAGGTAAAAAAAATTAAAAAATCACAATGGGTAGTATGAATAAAAATACTTGAAAATTTGATTTAAACGTAAATATCTACATATGTGTTTTTTGTTTTTTAAACAAATTTTTAAGTAAAAAGCAAATACATACTTTTTTATTCATACTACCCAATACCTCAAAAACTGCACGATTATAAAAATTTAACCTTGATATTCGAATTCAGCGAAAGAAAATACATAAGGAAAATCACCTCTCATCAAATGCACATGAAAAAAAATCAATTTTAATAAAATTTAATCTTCGCGGCATTGTGTAATTCGAAACGAAAGAAAAAGCTTTCGAATTTGTATGTTTATATCATGTAAGAAGGAAGCAAACATGGAATTACCTTATTTGGACATAAAAATTGTAAAGGATAATAATAAATTAATTACAAACTGGTACACAAAATCTACATCTTCAGGACGCATAATAAACTACTACTCGACACAACTCGCACGAATGAAAATAAACACAGCGAATAACTTAATAGAAAAAGTAATGAACTTAAGCCATGAAGAGTTCAAAAAAGAAAATATAAAAAAACTCAAAACACTACTGACCAATAATAACTTTCCTATAAGTCTAACAAATAAATTAATAAAAACAGCTCGAACAAACAATAGAAAAATAAATCAACAAAAGAATGAAGTTATTTTTTACAGTGTACCATATGTACCGAAACTCACTGAAAGCAAACTTTTGGAAAAGATCATAAAGGATGACAAAACAAAAATAGCACACAAATCCAATAAGGCCCCTTTCACATTAGGCAACTTTACTTGCGCAAGTCTTGTGTTTGTGGGTGTGAGAGGAAAGGTCGGTTGAAGGGGAAAGAATTGCCGAGATTTGAGTACAGACTTGCTTGAACTTGGCAATTCTGCCACAATTCTGTTTCAGCTGTCATTGTTAGCTTGGGATATTGATTTGTTTTTGACATTCTCTTTTATTTCTTCTTCGGTGTGTTGTCTAATTAATTAATTTTGTGTCAAGAAAATTTTATTTGTGAATAAAAAGTGAAAAACGTCAACAAATTAAGAATACTCGAGCATAAGAAAATTAAACTTGCTCAACAAATGAACTGAATGTGAACATAGAAGCAAGTTCAAAAGAAAATAAATAAAAATTAAAATTATACTTGCGCAAGTAAAGTTGCCTAATGTGAAAGGGGCCTAACACTATTAGACACCTATTCACGCGCAAAAAAACAAAAATAAACTAAATGAAAATGGACAATGTAGTTTACGAAATAAAATTTGAAGGCAATAAAAATCAACAGTGCAATAAGATATATATAGGGACAACAAAGAGAAGACTAGAAACAAGAATAGCTGAACATGCAGCAGATATAGAAAAAGGTAGAGAAAGCACAGCTCTATCACAACATATAAAAGAGAGTGGGCACAATATATGTTTTAAAAACGTCAACATATTGGATAGAGAAAATAAACATAATAAAAGATACACTCTGGAAAGTTTAAGAATACAGGAACGGATCAATAAAACGATGAACAACAAAGAAGACAAAGCCAACATTAAATTGCAATATTCAATTGCAATACAGTCTGATTAATCTGTGATAGAAAAATAAACTCTGATAATTTGTGTTTGTGCCGTGATTATATTTTATTTATACAATTTAATTATATTAATTATTTTTCAAATGTATATGCATATAAGTTTCACACTAATATGTAAAAAAATCGTAAACCTTGTAAGTTTAATCTACACATACATACACATTCATACATACAATCATATTGTAATATAATATTAATGTAAAATTTATTTGTCAGATTTGAATAAAGAAAAGCTCCTGAAGAAGTTGGAAAAAAGCCAACGAAACGTCGAGCAAATAAAGATGTAAAAACAACTACATATCAGAAAGAAAAATTGTTTTATTAAAAAATCTAAAACAAAGAATTTACCAAAGATTAGCCTAGGGAAATCCCCAAGAATACGAAAGTATTTTCTTTCGAATCAAATTACCGAGTAGTTCCCAGGTTTAAACAGTATGAGGAATACATTTTTGACATTGTTCTCATATTATTCTTTCTAAATAAAATAGTAAAAAATAGTTAATAAATAAATTTTTTATATTTTAAGATCTTTTTAAATGAAGACTTGAAAATAATCATATATATAAATACGGCACACATTTTTTTGTTATAGACTTTTAAGTATCTTATTGTCCACCCATATTGTTGAAATATATACGGTTTAAAAGGTATTTTTGTGTAGATATGCACAATATAAATAGTTTTTCAAAATTCTTAACATAAAAGTGATAAAAAGCGACTTAAATTTTCTTTAAAGAAATTAATTAATGTTTTGTTTTTGCTTTATAAGTATGTACATGCAAACACACAAGTGCACACATGCTTATGATCCTGGTTAAGTTAATTCAATTAAAAATAATTTTTGTGTTTATTTTTTATTCAATGTACAAAATCTTAATTATGTTATCCCAATTTCACTTTGAGCCACTGTATGTACAAATTAGTGATGCACGAATATTCGTATTCGAATTGCCGAGTATTCGGCCATTTTAAGATATTCGTATTCGAATACGCCTGAATTTGGCGAATACAAATATTTTTCAAACAAAAAAAAATTAAATAAATAAATGCATAAATCCTAAATGAAATTTAAATAAATTGCTAAAAAGATTATAAATCATAAACGAAATTTAAATAAATTGCTACAAATATTTGTTTGCAATATATTTAAAAGAAATTATTTTAATTAAAATATTTGGCAGTTTTTATTAACTTTTTTAAAGTACACCAACAGAAGTGTGAAGTTCTTTTTCATAACAATTTTTTCACATTACATTTTGCAGGCGTAAACAGAACCCCAATTTTATGTCTAAAAATTTCAGATATAATATTCGTATTCGCGAATATCGTTTCAAATATTCGTATTCGCGAATATCAAAATTTGACATTAGTATATATATAGTATGCTTATTAGAGTTGAGCGATATTTTGAAACCCCTGTTTTTTTCACCGCGATTGAAAAATCACTAATCACAACTGTGACTGAATTTATCAAGTAACAGGTTTTGGAAATATAGTTCTTTTATACAAACTGTGATTGTTCTTATATGCTTACTTAACATTAGATAAGGCTACTACATGAATTTTTTTATACCTTCAGCTTTTGTCGATAAAAAAAATCGTCAAACCGTCTTTTCTGGCAACCATGTGCTTCTCATATGTTCATATTTGAAATTTTTGTCTCTCTGCCCCTTATACGAAAATCTCAATATTTGGACGGGGTTGATTTGCTAATTGTTTCTTCTTGTCGCTCTTCTTATTAGAATTTATCAAAATACAAATACTAATAAAGACTTTTAAAGCAGAAGAGCTGAAATTAGTTAAACCGTGATCACAATCACAGTTTAATTACACTGCTGCTCTTCTTATTAGATTTTCTTAAAATAACAGAACTGCTACAAACAAAATACTGCTAAGCTGTGATCACAGTCACAGTTTAGAAGAACAGCGATTTAGAAATCACATTCACAAGGAGTAACATTATTAAAAAACACGTTATCGCTCATCACTAATACATATTAATGATGTAACGAATGTCAATTTTTGATACTCGCGAATACGCATACGAATATTTTAAACTATCAGGCATATTCTGAAATCACGGTGATTTCAAATCACTAACGATTTTGAAATCACGCAACTGGTTCTGAAAATCACAAGCTTTTTAGTTTTTAGTAGTGATTTTCATTGTGCTAAATAACGAGCAAAAAGCTTCTATTGTTCTGCCACAGTATTTAGTACTTATTTTTGCCATTTACACTTATTTTTAACGATTGTATATAAAAATATTAACTAATCGAATTTCATAATTATATTTAGTATTGAACAAATTAGATCAAGTTTAATTCTTAATAATTAATTTAGTTGCATAAATTAGGCATATGCTACACAACCTTAAAACTTTGTTGCTCTGGCAACCGCAAATTCCTTTTTGATAAAAAAATATCAGCTGAATACTGAAAAGGAAAAGTAAATAAGGAAAAATATTAAAGAGTCCACAAAAAAATATAGCATTTTTATAAATTTTTAAATTTTAGTGTTCTTTTGTGTAGAGTAATTAATTTTATTACAAAAACAAATAACGAACAAATCATATTGTGTGTATATAATTGATTTATTACAGAATTCAACCGGTTGACCGGTTTCAAATCACGAGATCTCAAACATTTTTGTGTGCAGAACACCTTTTCAGTGATTTCAAATTATTTTAGTATAAAGTGATTTACAGAACATGCCTGTATATTCACGAATACGAATATTTGAAACGATATTCGCGAATACGAATATTATATTATATTAAATTTAGACTTCAGAGAGTTTCAACAACCGCAATGCAGCGATCATTATTTTACAAAGGATTGAACGTGTATAATATGCTACCAAACGAAGCAAAAAATGAGGAGAATTTTAATACATTTAATAGAATAATTATAACATTTGTGAGAAATAATTCAACATAGAGCTTTGTTTAGATTTAAACTTTAATATTATGTAACTAGAATTAAGAGAACCTAAAGTATTTTAAATACTACTACTAAATAAATAAAAATGAAATATTCCCCCTATTTTGATTGGCGATTTTGCGGCGAAAGTGAGGCGCTTTGTACTAGATGAAAGAAACAAGTGTTGTTTTTTCTTTAATCAACTACAAATAGTCTAATTTGAAGTTGAAAAAAGTCAACCACGATAAGGGGGATTAAAAGATTGTTATGAAAAAGAACTTCACACTCTTGTTGGCGTACTTTCAAGTAAATAAAAATTACCCAAAACCTTAATGATCGTCATGTAATGATATTTGAAAATGATACAAAGCACAAATTTCTTTAAAAAATTAATGTATTTGTACAAACTAAAATTTATTTAAATTTCGTTTAGGATTTCTGCATTTATTTATTTAGTTTCTTTGGAAAAATATTAGCATTCGCATCCGCCTGAATTAACCGAATACGAATACATTCGTATTCGCCTGAAAATGGCCGAATATTCGACAGTTCGAATACGAATATTCGTGCATCACTAATAAATATGTATATATGTATGTATGTGATTAATTTTTTAAATACTTTAGTACGAATTAGATGTGTAAATTTTTAAATAAAATAGATAAAAAATCAATACTTTAATGATTGGACAAACGTTTTAAAAATTGTTGAAAATAATATGTTATGTAAATATTTGAAAAATGGTATTTAATGTATGACTAGGATGCCAATATTTGTTTCCTACCCGCGCACTCCGAACCACATAAAACAATATCAGCATATATTAATCGATCTCGACTAAACACTAAATTTTTGATATTTTCGAAAGTGGCCATGGCGGCTCGCTCCAATATCGCATCACCATAACATAACTTTCCACAGGCACATTTAGGGGCCTCTAAGAGTATGTCAACTATGACCCATGGCAAAGTAGCTGCACAATAAGATAACTGATATTGGCATACCGAACGAGCTGTTAAAAGCCATAAAGGAAAGGCAGTGTTTAGATTTTGCACAGATGAGCAGCTATTGCTTGAACGTTTTTGTTCTATGTCATATTCTTTTCTGGGCTGGAAATTATTTCCCCAAACGTCCAACATTTCTAAGCGATTATTATTGAAAGCTGCCGGTAGTGATTCCAATCGGTTTGTAGAAATATGCAGATAACGTAAGCTACGCATACGTCTTATCCCGAAAGGTATGCGTTTCAACAAATTGTTGTTGATTTTTAAAGTAATTAGTTTTTCCAGTTTAATAAGAACCGGAGGAAAGTACTCTAGTTTATTAGCTGATAGATCAAGTTCTCTTAAGGATTCTTGCAAGTTTTTGCCCTGCAACCATTGCCAATAATTTATCTCACCCAAATTATTATTATTTAAGTGTAGTTCAGTCAATTGTAGACATCCCATGTCATTGGGAATCTGCAAAAGACACAATAGTTAAAAATCCTATAATTTTTTAAATGTTCTTACCTTTTCTATCTTATTAAAACTTAAATTTAACATGGTCAAATTTCTTAAAGAACATATTTCAAACGTTACTTTACATAGTTGTATACCAGTAACAGTTAATGACTTCAAAGTCTTGGGAAACCCCTTTGTAGGATAATCTCCACGACATGAAACGGTTAATTTTGTTTGGGGATGTGATTTCTGTGGTATTGCAGTTGCTGCCGCTATATTCATTTTCAAGTTGACGGAATCTTTGCCTTCTAAGCCAAGTTTTAACGTTTGTAGGAAGCCTTTCAATTGTATGGGATCACACTGAATCATTAGATTCACGGCCGGCTGTATAAAACTTATTGTGGCTTTGCCATCTCTGAGGAATTTTGTGAACATTTTCTCGATATTGTTTTTCACTTCATATCGACTACCTAATTTATTTTGCGGTGTAAAGTGTATAATTTGCAAGTCTTTTCTGCTATTTCCATTGCTGTCCTTGGCGGTTGTATTAAATCCCAGTGCCAATGTAGCTTTAACCATACGTGGTGACCTGCTTGTCTGACTCAAGCGATTTATCACTTGTGTCTCACAGAGTATTTTCATTGCGTTTTAAACAACTTATAAATATACATTACTTTTTATTTATAGATCTGCTAGAACAGGATAAAGCGCCTCGTTATTGTCAACGTTTAAACCAAAGAATATGAAGTCTATGGTTTAAACAAGCAACACAAAACAAAAATATGTCCTTTTGAATAAATTTTTCATTTACTAAGGAGTAACAAGCAGAGTTCCAACTCGTCCCAAAATAGTCGATTAGTGTTGTAAAAGTATTGAGTACTTGAGTACTGAGTACTCTATACCAAGTGTTTCTTCCAGTTCGCAATACACGAAAGAGCAGAAACAAATACGCACGTGAAGAAAGTAAACTCTGAAAAAAGCAAACTTTAGACAGAGTTGCAAAAAAAAGAGTAAATTTGTTTTGGTTTGCATATAAAATGTGAAAAAATTTTACCATTTTGCAAACCGTTTAAAAAGGGTAATTAATTAATAAAATTAAAAAAAATGCATTATGTACATAAAAAGCTGTAGAACCTAATTTTACAACTGTCACTTTTATCATTACCATACTCTGGAAGCACTTGAAAATAGAACTCTGGAAAAAGTTTGCTAGTCCATAAAATTAAAACTATTCAATATACCATATATCGACTAGTACCATTCGATAGAGAATCAAAATACCTTTCAGAATTAGTAATGATCATTTTACCAACTACTTGCATTCAGAAGTTATAGCCCAGCAAACATTTGAAAATCACAAAAATATTAAATAATTGTTCTTTCACTTGTAAAACAAAAACTATTTGTTGTAGCATTAATTGTTTATTATTAATTGTTAGAAGACTAAAATAGCTTTAAGAAAAAGAAACACTATCATTCAGAAGTTATACCCAGCAAACTTTTCAATGTCAGTCAAATTAAAAAAAAAAAATTTCTGGTAACAAAACAAAATCAGTTCATTGTACCGTAATACGACTTATATCAATTGATAGACAATTTGAATAGCTTTAAAAAGATGTAACTGTAATTTTCGTAAACTTTTTAAAGTCATCAAAATAAGAAAATATTTGTTTCACCCATAACTAAAAAACTATTCGATGTACCATATACCGACTAGTACCAGCCAATAGGGAACTTAAATATCTTTCAAAAACATTAATTGTAATTTTTCCAAATACTTGCACTCAGAAGTTATACCCAAGCAAACTTTTCAAAGTCCAAAAATTTGTAAAACATTGTTTTGCCTATAAATGAAATACCATTCAGTGTACCATATAGCGACTAGTACTAATCAAAAGGGATTAAAAATTCCTTTCAAAAACAGTAAATACTATTTTAAGAAATACTTGCGTTCAGAAGGTATACCCAGCAAACTTTTTAAAGTCACCAAAATTAGGTAAAATTTGTTTGGCCTACAAATGAAAAACTATTCGATGTTCCATATAGCGACTAGTAACAATCAATAGGGAATTTAAATTCCTTTCAAAAACAGTAATTGTTATTTTTCCAAATACTTGCATCAGAAGTTATAGCCCAGCAAACTTTTCAAAGTCAAAAATTTAGTAAAAAACTGTTTTGCCTATAAAGTTAAAATCATTCATTGTGCCATAATAAATCATATACCAATCGATAAAGTATAAAAGTAGGTTTCCGATTTGGTACTAGCCATTTCTGAAATGCCCGAATTCAAAAGTTATTTGCGAATTAACTTTAACAAATTTTGCAATATTTTCATGATAATGCAGTTTTGCACATTTACTGCCGTATTCATAAAAAAAGTAGATTGAGGTTTAAGAACCATATTAGTTAAAAAGCATTTTAAGGCTAAATAAGGTTTCTTAAATATTGGTATTCATAATCAGTGTTTTAACTAAAAATTAATTAACTTGCTTTCTTAAAAATATCGTGGCAACACTATACTATCTATTTGTCATTTGCACCCTAGTTCTGCTCAAGGCGAATACAGTATCAGGTGACCTTATCAGTACAACAATTTTACAACACAAAAAACAACATGTAGTTTGGTATGCTAGAAAACCAATCCGTCAAAAGATTTCTGAGCAAGTTTTGACGTTTTGGTTCAATTTGCTCAATATCACATCAACAGCTGATAATCAGCTGGGCTGATTAGGTCACCTGATAGTGTATTCACCTTAGTTCTGCTAAACAACGATTATTAATTCACAAAATACTCGTATCTGGATTAGTTTTTCGTCCATTTTTAGAAAAATATTGTTTTTATAAAATAAAAAATGTGTTCCAACTCGTACGTAATTAAAAAATAAAAAGAGTTTATAGCGAATTTTTGTTAAAAGTGCTTTTTATATAATTTTTTTATCGCAGATTAAGAACCACTAGAATAACGAGTTTTATTTTATTTGTTGTGGGTTTTTATACATCTCTAGGTATAATTACTATTTTTATTTTTTGTTTACACATTAAGAAAAGACGAAACGGGAATGGAAAGCTGATCGCTCCTTCTCCTGTAAATATTTCTTTGGACTCCATTTGAAATTTCGGCACGAGTTTCTATAAAAATACAATTTAATTTTATTTTTCTAAATAGCATTCACATGTACATATCTACCTACATAACTACACACATACATACATACGTTCAGGCAAAACTATATAAACATATGTTTATAAACATGTAAGCAAAGACGAAGCAAAAATACAACAACGTCATCTTAAAATTCGCTTAAACATGGGGACCACAGAATATTAGTCTATGATGGGGACAGTCAATTTTAAAATTTGCTGATTTACGCAAGGTTTAAAAAACGGTTTTTAAGCTAAAAATCTATTATGAATACAATTTTAGCGAATATTACTTAAACATCTTATGAAATGCTGTTTACAAATTTTATGCATACGACTGTAAGTATGTGTGTGGCAACCTTGCGGTATTCTTCTTAGTAAAATATGTAAACAAACTGTAAAAATAGAGATTTTGTAACACGATAAAAATAGATAAATTTAAACTGAATTTCAATAAAGTTTATTAATTTTAATGTTACTGTGTGAGCAGAATCAGACTTACTAGCTGTCAGTATTTTTATTTTAATGTCTAGGGGAGAAAAATGCTCTTGAAAATTGGGTTTAGATTTTTTTGTTGAATATAAATAGGAAATGGTTTCTTGTACCCTATTAAGGTATAAATAGAGGGGTGAAATATCTTTCAGAAATAGTTTTTGTCATATTCTAAAATACATTATTTCAGAAGTTATAGCCCAATAAAATAAGGACAAAAGTTTTCCACTCATAAAATAGAAACCACTCATGTTATCTTATTGCACCATATAGCAATCGATAGAAAACAAAACTACTTTTTTAAATTGATGACTGTCATTTTCTGAATTTGTGGAACTCAGAAGTTATACCACATCAAACTTGCAACTTCGTGAATATTTTCCTATTCGCAAAACTTTTTATAAAATGTCAATAATAGTGTGCACTCCTGATAATACAGGTATAAGATGTAGATAGCACAGTTTTATGTGACAGCACAATAAGAACTACCACCACGAATTGAAACTAATAATAAATTTTATTATTAATAATGTGCATTATTAGCTTATATTCGCAATTATTAATAAATATTAAACAAATTCAATTTTTATTTTAAAATATTATTTATTTTATTTTATTATTTATTATTTTATTTATTTTATTAATTTTATTTATTATTTTATTTATTTTATTTATTTATTTTATTTTATTATTTATTTTTAAACTATTTATTTTAAACTAAAAGTGATGTTACAAATAAGAAACCAGGGACGGTTAAGGCCGATAATATTCGCTGGCTGGTAGCACTGCACTAAAACTTGATTGCATATGCTCCATGTTATATGGCTTCAATTTAAAATGATCTTAAAATTTTCTGTTCAAACATTCTTAATTTGAATTTTTAATGTGAACATATATTAATATTACTTGGTATTTTCATAAAATTCAAAATGGTAAGAACATTAAACACGGAAAAATGCAATTAGCTAAAATTAATTCACTTGAATATCAAAATGGCATGAAAATATATTTTAAAAATATATACATAATAGCAAGGTTGGCAAACGGTATCGTAAAAATACCGATACCGATTCAAATACCGCTAAAATTAGATACCGGTATCGATGCCGATACCGAAATCCATTTCGGTTAGAAAATACCGGTATCCAGGATACCGTTTACGCCTATACCGGTATGTACCGGTATACCGATTCCCACAAAAAATAAAATTTCAAAAATATATTTCAATTAACGTTCTTTTATAAAAACGTTTTTGTTCTTTACACATTCTTATGGAGCCCTATTTATTTTAAGCAACCGTAAATTGCGTTAATATCATAATCATCGCTAGTGCGAAATACTAACAAACTTCGTGAGCTGCTTAATGCCTTTAGGAACGAAAAACGCATCTTTAGATATATAAATATTTTAAATTGATGAAACGAGCAAAGTCATTGTAAGCCACAGTTATGTATATGAAATCGCGAAAGTTCCAGATTCACAAACTAATGCGGAGATTTAAAGTTTTGAAGAGAGCTTTTTAATATTTGTACAAAGATTTTTTTCTTTGATTGATATACTATTTACATATGTGCGCTGACTAAAATTTGAGGTTTGCGGCCATTAATGCGGCTTAAAGTACCCGATACACAGTAGGGATTTTGTAAAAAAATTTTATGAAATTTTGTACGACATTTGAGGAGGTGTCATAGAGCTTAAGTCTGGAGGAAAGCACCAAAGTTGGCAACCTTGAATTAGTGAAAAATTAAAATCGATGCCAAGCTCATGTTTCGGATCAGATAAAAAAATTGTTTGCAAGTGGATCTTTTTTCTATCCAGTTTAGAAAATATTCGAGAAAAGAGATTAAAATTTTGGCTTTTTTACCAACCTTGGTGCACTGTTCTCCTAATGGAAAATCTTTGTTAGATTAAAAAAATTAAACTTATGAATAAGGGACAAAATCTACAATATTAAAATTTGGTATCAAAATCACAATTAATTAAAAAGCTATACGCAATTTTATTTCATTTATTCAAAATAAATTAATCGATCAATTAATTAAGTCTCTCTTAGATAAAAATGATGCAATCAATACACAGCAAATAACAACAAATAGAATTTGCTTTTGAGTTCCCGGCAATTACCATATAAATTACAAAATCCTAAAAATGGGACTTTTCTAGTCTAATTTTTTCACCTTCTTCTCATATTAATTAATAATAAAATATTTCATTCAATAAGAACTGAAATTACTGAACTTAAGCCCGATTAAGAACTTATTTCTGATTAAAGTTCACTATAGTTCAACTAAAATTTAAAAAAAATATCTCATTTTTGGAAATATTAAAAAAAATACCTTGTCTTAAGGCGGCATAATAAATTTTTTGTTTACAGCTCAAGCCCCGTTCATACTATTATACAAGTATTAATACTTTTGTGGAAAATGCAGCTTTGACATGTCGAGTTGTTATTGTTTTTTTGAAATTTTTGAAACAAATATAAGACCAGGGATGCATTTTCGTCAAAAGTATTAATACTTGTATTATAGTCTGAGAGGCCCTTTGGGAATTTAATGTTTTTTAGCAAAAATAAGTAATTCAAATATATGGTTAATGGGTTGATAACGATGATGCAGAAACATTTTCTAAACTTTTATATCTGAAGTTAAAGATTGCTTTCTTCTTGCTTTTAACTTTTTTAGTATTAATTGTACAAGAAACTTATTTCGTTTGTTTTAAGTTAACTACAAAAATATCGTTTATTATTTGAATTGAAATATTCAAATATTCGTTTTGTCTTAATTTGGCGAGTACGAATACGAATATCTAAAAACGGCCGAATATTCGTGAATTCGAATACGATTATTCGCACATTACTAAGTGCATACAATTCTACATGTACATATATCGTGTATAATATACATTCACTGTATGTATTTATTTTTATTATTTGTTAAATTAACCAATATGTATACTTTATATATGCAAAGTTTCAACTGCAGTTTGCTTATTTTACTTTTTTAATAAATTATTTTTTAATAAAAGTATAAAAACGTTTATAGAAACATATAAGTTTGAATCCTTTTTATGTTAATGTAAAAATACTCCCTTTTCGAAGTAATTTAATAAAAAAAGATTTTTCCACTGTCTAAACTAATAAATTTAGCAGTAATATCGGTATACCGGTATTATAAACTCAATAACGGTATGTACCGGTAATACCGATACCGAAATAAAAAAATACCGATACCGTTACCGATACCGATACCGAAATTAAAAAAATAATTGTACCGGTATCAATACCGATACCGTTATTTGTTTCGGTTTCCAACCTTGCATAATAGTGTTTTCACACTGACATGGTTTTAATAAACTCAACTCTTAAAACCTAGTTTTATCACGCAAATTGTTGTTGTTAAAACCAACATAAATGAATATGATTAAATGAATTGGTTTTAAGTTGGTTTTATTAAATACTACATTGTTTTCACTGTGATAAATTCAGTTCTGCCAAGTTAAAATAATCGGAAGAAGCTGATAGTTTGTATGCCAGTGAATAATAATAGATGGACATATAAAAATATTATAAGGCAAAACAATAATTAAAATTCAAATTAAGCACTTATTAAATTTATTATTTTATTTTACATATAACGTTTACCCTAAGAAGAGATACTTGTTCCCCAATTCGAATCAATAATCAAAATATTCCTCAACACTCCCAAGTGAAATACCTTGGTATACACCTTGATCGAAGGCTTACATGGAAACATCATATTGACTTTAAGCTAACTCAGATGAAAATTAAGTTATCTCAAATACACTGGTTGATTGGCAGAAATTCAACACTTAGCATGGACTGTAAACTTTTATTATACAAGTCGCTTTTAAAGCCAATATGGTGTTACGGTATCCAGTTATGGGGCACTGCTTCAGCTTCCAATGTAGAGAGAATCCAACGAAGGCAAAACAAAATTTTACGGTTAATAACATCGGCTCCATGGTACATCAAAAATTCTAATATACATCGTGATTTAAATATGCCACTAGTGACTGAAGAAATTGCAAAATACGCAGGCAAATATTTAACAAAACTCGAGTCACATCCTAATCCGCTTGCTCGTAATATTTTGAACTTTACTGGACACATCCGCTTAAAAAAGAGGGACACAAGGGCTCTATTACTCAACACGCCAAATGGGATTTCTTGAAAATACTTTTTTTATACTTTTTTATAATTTTTTTTTCTTTTTTTATTATCAATACTTATGTATTATTTATAACTATTAACAAGTTTATGTCCGACAGTGGTCGGTCCTAATAATTATATTTTAGATTTAAGATTTGAATACTTCTTGTTAGTTCATATTTGAAGATACAATAAATAAATACATGTATTAAAAAAAAAAAAAAAATTTTTATTTTACTATATTCTCCCAGTTTTATTTCAAAAACGTCGTAATATCTCAAAAATTTCATTAAGGGGCCCATACAAACATACTGCTTGCAGATACTGCCGATGAACTCTTGGTATACGTGTGTGATTGATATTTTACCATCAATCATATCAATCATCATTTAAAATAAAAAAGAAGAAATTAATTAAAAACGTATTTTCCTTGAACATTATTTTTTCACAACTTATTTTTTGTTTGTTTTATTTCTTTATTTGTTAGTTTTATTTCTTTTTTCAGTAAAACTTCAAATTAAAAAAAAAAATACATATCAGAAAAATGAATAAATTAATTTTTTTTCATTTTAAAAATTTTTCATACTGCATTGTCTGTGTGACAAATACATTAACAAAAATTGAAAATTTACCAGTACATGCTTATCGCATGAGTGTGATGTGAACACAAAATTAAATAAAAAATAAATTAAGAAAGTAGAAATGTATACATATACTTCGTCCTAGAAAAAGTTTCCTATCAAAAGATTGATTGAACACAATTCGAAACTAAAATTAACGATCCAATTTTAAGAAAAAATCTTGAATTTAGATTGTAGAAATTGTCACATTTTAATCTTGAAATTTGTTCGGTAAAATTGACGTTCTCAAATTCAAGCATAAATTCTTAATTTATATAGAATGAATTCTTAAAATTAAAAATGTAGTCTTAATTTTAAGATTGTATTCTTAAATTTTTAAGATTATATTTTTAAATTTTTATTAAAAACAAAATCTTGAATTTGATCTTAAAATGAGATTTTATTCAATATTACAATATTAAATGCGATCTTAAAAAGAATTAAGATTTTATTCTTGAGTCAAGAATTTTTGCATTTACCAGACTATTAAGATTGAAATGATTTGATTTCGAACGCAAGATCTTTGTTTTAGCACGTTTTTCCCTTAGTGTATTATTTTTGATACTAATAAGTTCTGATTTACGAACTTCATCTTACGGGCTTTACAATTTTCTCAAAATAAAATACAACTTAATTGAAAAATGAAATTAAAAAGCGAACTCAAAACAAAATAAATAAATTTCTTTGGTTAATTAACTCATACAGATCGACTAAAATTAATGACGCAATTTATTTTGGTCTTAGAAAAAATTACAACAGTATATTTTCTTAATCGCGTTTAATCGATAATCGCGATTAATCGCAAATTTTTTCATCGTAATCGCGATTATGAAAATCTGCGATTATTTACAAACTACTCGGAACTATGTACATAATCAGAATTTCCGTTGGTAATTTGTATAGTTCTGAAAACTTCACAGCTCGAGCTGGGAGTGTTATTGTACTATCGCTAAAACTTTCAAGAATAGGGATATTTATAGGCTAGTTAAGATTGAAATACACCTCTAATTAATTTAAACTTTATTGTTTAAATTTTTTAATATTTATTAGAAATTGCAAATTAAAGCTAATAATAAAGATTATTAATATTAATATTTATTATTAGTTCCAATTCGTGGTGATAGTTGGTATTTGTGCTGTCACAGAAAACTGTGCTCTCTACATCTTATACCTGTATTATCAGTAGCTGCACACTATTATTGACATTTTATAAAAAGTTTGCGAATAGGAAAATATTTACGAAGTTGCAAGCTTGATGTGGTATAACTTCTGAGTTCCACAAATTCAGAAAATGACAGTCACTAATTTGAAAAAGTAGTTTTGTTTTCTATCGATTGCTATATGTTGCAATAAGATAATATGAGTGGTTTCTTTTTTATGAGTGGAATAGTTTTGTCCTTCTTTTAGAGCCTTCACCGAATTTGCTAGGATATAACTTCTGAAATAAAGTAATTCAAGCAATGACAGTCATCAATTCTGAAAAAATCTTTTATTATCTATAAAAACATATATGTGTTAATACCTTTAAATAAATAGTTATTATTTTATAGGCATAAAAGTTTTTTTGGTCAATTTTCGATACAAAATTTTTTTTGGGGCTATAACTTCTGAAATAAAGTATTTCAGAAAATAAAGTATTTCAGAAAATAAAGAAAACTTTATCTGAAAGGTACTTTAACCCTCTATCCAATGGTATATACCTTAATAGGGTATAAGAAACCATTATCTATTTATATTCAACAAAATAAATTCTAAACGCAATTTTCAAGAGCATTTTTTCCCCTAGAAACTAAAATATAAATAATGACAGCTAGTACATCTGATTCTACTTACACAGTAGCATTAAAATTAATAAACTTTATTGAAATTCAGTTTAAATTTACCTATTTTTATCGTGTTACAAAATCTCTATTTCTTACAAAGTTTGTTTACATATTTTATTAGGAAGAATACCGCAAGGTTGCCACACACATACTTAATGTCCAAGACTGCCTTATCATGAAAATATTGCAAAATTTGTTAATTCATAAATAACTTCTAAATTCAAGCACTTCAGAAACTGACTGGTGCCAAATCGGAAACCTATTTTTATCCTTTATCGATTGCTATATGATTTATTACGGTACAATGAATGATTTTAATTTTATAGGCAAAAATTAAAACTTAAAGTTACATTTTTTAAAGCTATTTAAATTGTCTATCGATTGATATAAATTACGGTACAATGAGCTAATTTTGTTTTATTAACAGAAAACTTATTTTTTAATTTGACTGACATTTAAAAGTTTGCTGGGAATAACTTCTGAATGATAGTGTTTCAGAAAATGACAGTTACCTTTTCTTGAAGCTATTTTAGTCTTCTAACAACTAATAATAAATAATTAATGCTACAACAAATAGTTTTTGGTTTACAAGTGAAAGAACAATTATTTAATATTTTTGTGGTTTTCAAAGGTTATCTGGGCTATAACTTCTGAATACAAGTAGTTGGAAAAATTATCATTACTAATTCTGGAAGGTATTTTGATTCTGTATCGAATATCGAAAACGTACTAGTCGCTATATGGTACATTGAATAGTTTTAATTGTATGGGCCATCAAACTTTTTCCTGAGTGCTATTTTCAAGTGCTCTGTTCTTCTAGAGTATGGTAATGAAAAAAGTGACAATTGTGAAATTAGGTTCTACGCCTTCTAATGTACCTAATTTAGTTATTGTTCTTTTTAAATTAATTAGTTATTACTTATTTTCCGTGCAATAAATATGTTAATTATTTTGGCAAAAGTTGTTTACTTTGAAAAAGTACTTTGTTTGCAACTCTGAAAAAGTTTGCCAAATAACTGTAAGGATTTGCCAAAAAGTTTGCTTTCTTCTCGGCGATGAAAAAATACTTTAAAAAAAAACTTTCTTCCAGCAGAGTTGCAAAAAAAGGGGTATTATTGATTTTTTAACAATAAAAGCACGTGCTGAAGCACGTGCTTGGGCAGAATACCATGAAATTTCGTTTTAACAAAAAAACATTCCCTATAGGAACTCAAACTCATTTGTAAGTACCTTCAAACTGGTTTTTTAATAACCACAACTGGTTGATTAAGTGACTTTTTTCCTTGTCGCCGACTCACTATTTTAACATAGGCATGTCATAGGCAGTAGTCAATTGGCCATCTCTGCATGACTTTAAAATTGACTACTAACTACTTATTTTTCAACCACTCTGAAGTCAATTAATATCTATTATAGTTAAATAAATATTTATGTAAATCTTCATACACATTTATATATCATATACATACATATCTATGTATATACTACATATATTAAGTATACATGTATATCGATATATAGAAATAATTAGTATTTTTATATTTAAAACAAAAATACATACATACATTCACACGAAAGTTAGTCCTGCTCATAGAAAATATTATACTTATTAATTATTGAAATTATTATTTATTTTTCAACACAAACATTTGGCTTTTGATTGCATGGCATGCTTCTTTTGATTTTTTTTTTGTTTTCTTCTCATTTACTTATTTTGCTTTTATTTATTTCTTACGTGTGCTTCTATTCAATATGTTTGGTTGATATCTGCATGAGATTTAAACCAGTTTGTAGTCACTTGCAACATAATTAATTTATAGGTAGTGTTTTTTGTCAATCGACTATTTTATTTACTACAGGGTTATTTCTGCAAACATTACAACATGTGCAATGCTAATATGAATTCAAACATATGAAATAAATTTATATATACGCTCATATAGTAATTAAAGTGTTAAATGGAAAGTAATGATTGTGCCTTATTGCTGCATATACCAATAAATAAAGAACAAAAATACCTTTAATAACTGGTAACTGTCATATTCGGATTTACTTTAGTTCAAAAGTTATAGCCAAGCAAACTTTTTGTTGACAAAAAACGTTTTGTCCTATAAAACCAAAACAGTTGACTGTGCGCTATTGACATATATCTCAATTAATGGAAAATTAGAATGCCTTTTAAAACTGATAACAGTCATATTGAGATTTACTTTAGTTCTTAAGTTATAGCCCAGCAAACTTTTTATTGATAAAAAAGTTTTGTCCTATAAAACCGAAACGGTTGATTGTGCGCTATTGACATATATATCAATCGACTAGGAATTAAAATATCTATAAGAATTTATAAATGTCATATCCATTTTACCTTTAGTTTTGAAGTTATAGCCCAGCAAACTTTTTATTGACAAAAAAGTTCTGTCCTATAAAACCAAAACGGTTAATTGTGCGCTATTGACACATATCTCAATTGATGGAAAATTACAGTGCCTTTTAGAACTGATAACTGTCCTATTCAGATTTACTTTAGTTTAGAAGTTATAGCCCACCAAACTTTTTATTGACAAAAAGTTTTGTCCTATAAAACCAAAAAGGTTGCTTGTGCGCTAGTCAAACATACAACAGTCAATCAAGGACAAATTTTTTTTTCAGAATTGGGGACAGTCTTTTTCTGAATTATCTTAGTTCAGAAGTTATAGTCCTTCAAACTTTTACAAATTTTCATAATTTTTGTGATAATACAGTTTTTCCCATTAAGTGTGCAAGTGGCAAACTCGTGTTAAGTTGCCTAGTAAAATATGTAAGCAATCTGGGGAAAATAATACTGCTTTTGCAAATCAATAAAAAAGGTAATTTTTACTTTAATTTTTAAAAAGAAGTATCAAGTTCTATGCTGTCGTACGAGTAGAATCAGATTTAATAAACGTCATTATTTTTATTTGAATAACTATGGAGGAAACTACTTTCGAAAATTACTCCAATCAAAAATTTGTTCTTGCATATAAAATGAAAAGTATTGATTGTGCCCAATTAAACCATATGCCAATCGATAGAAAATAAAACCACATTTTTAAATTGGTGACTGTCATTTTCTGAATTTTCGGAATTTAGAAGTTATCCCACATGAAACTTACAACTTCGTAAATATTTTCCTATTCGCAGACTTTTTATAAAATGTCAATAATAGTGTGCAGCTACTGATAATACAGTTTTATGTGACAGCACAAATTACAACTACTACCGCGAATTGTAACTAATAATAAATCTTAATATTAATAATGATTATTATTAGCTTATATGTGCATTTATTAATAAATATTATTAAACAAATTAAATTTTTATTTTAAACTATGTCGATAATAGTGATATTATAAATAAAAAACCAGGTACGGTTAAAGACGATAATATTCGCCGGCTGGTAGCACTGCACTTAAACTTGATTACATAGGCTTCATGTTATATGTCCTCAATTTAAAATGGTATTAAAATTTTCTATTCAAACATTTTTAATTTGAATTTTTAATGTGAACATATATTAATATTACTTGGTATTTTGATATTTTCATAAAATTCAAAATTGTAAGAATATTATCCACGGAAAAATACGATTAGCTAAAATTAATTTACTTGAATATCAAAATGGGCTGAAAACTCAATTTAAAAATATACACATAATAGTGTTTTCACACTGACATGGTTTTAATAAAAGTAGGTTTTAACGTTAAAATCAACTCTTAAAACCTAGTTTTATCACACAAATTGTTGTTGTTAAAACCAACATAAAGCCATTTTTCAATTGGTTTTAAGTTGGTTTTATGAAATACAACCTTGTTATCACTGTGATAAATTCAGTTCTGCCAAGTTAAAATAATCGGAAGCAGCTGATAGTTTGTATGCCAGTTAATGATAATACATGTCGCTTGAAAGATTTTCAACTTAAAAATGGATGCAGCAGCAACAATAATTAAAAAAATATGGAAACAAGGATTTTTTTGAAAGAGATGTATTTGCGCATTTTTAATATACAATAACTTTATTTCCCATCACTTCTTCACTTTGTATTACTAGTTTTATTATTTTTTTTTAATACATATATTTATTTATTGTATCTTCAAATATGAACTAACAATAAGTGATCAAATCTTAAAGCTAAAATATAATTATTTATCCCAACCACTGTCGGCCAAAACTTAGTGATAGTTTAAATAATACAAAGTAGTGATAATCAAAAAGGAAAGTTAAATGTATTTTCAAGCAATCGCATCTAGAGTGTTGAGTAAAATAGCCCTTGTGTCCCTCTTTTTTAGGCGGATGTGTCCAGTAAAGTTCAAAATATTACGAGCAAGCGGATTAGGATGTGACTCGAGTTTTGTTAAGTATTTGCCTGCGCATCTTGCAATTTCTTCAGTCACTAGTGGCATCTTTAAGTCACGATGCAAATTTGAATTCTTAATGTACCATGGAGCAGATGTTATTAACCTTAAAATTTTGTTTTGCCTTCGTTGGATTATCTCAACGTTAGAAGCTGAAGCAGTGCCCCATTACTGAATTCCGTAGCAACATATTGGCTTCAAAATAGACTTGTATAATAAAAGTTTGCAGTCTAGGCTGAGTGTTGAATTTCTACCAATCAGTCAATATATCTGAGTTAGTTTAAGTTTCATTTGTATTAGCTTTGAGTCAATATGGTGTTTCCATGTAAGTCGTCGATCAAGGTGTATACCAAGGTATTTTACATGTGAATGCTGAGGAACAACTTGATTGTTGATTCGAATTGGGGAACAAGTATCTCTTCGCAGGGTAAATGTTAGCTGAACACACTTTTGCTCGTTTACCTTAATTCTCCATAATTTTAACCATAGTTCCAGTTGTGTAATATGCTCTTGTAGATATCGGGAAGCCTCATGAGGATTTTTGTGCATACTTAGGCAGGCTGTATCATCGGCAAACGTAGATGTATGGATATTACTGCTCAAAGGCATATCACAAGTATAAATCAAATACAAAACTGGCCCCAGTATGCTCCCCTGTGGCACACCGGATGATATAGATTGGGGCAGACTCATGAATTGTCCTTCCACAACCGTAAACTTTCGGGTAGTTATGTAGCTTTCTAATAGATTCAGAAAATTTATTGGTAAATATGATTTTAATTTTAAAATAAGGCCTTCATGCCACACTTTATCAAATGCCTGAGAAACGTCAATAAACAGGGTAGAAAAATACTTCTTTTACTCAAATATTTTTCTTATAATTTGCACCAATCTATGAGTTTGTTCAATTGTCCTATGCTGACTTCTAAAACCAAATTGATGGTCTGGGATGCACCCACTATCAGTTAAAATTGGGGACAATTGTGTCATGAGCAGCTTTTCGAAGAGTTTTGACATTGTTGATAGCAGACTTATTGGACTGTATGACTCAGCCTTGGTAAGGTCTTTGCCCGGCTTTGGAATGATTTTGACCTTCGCAAGCTTTCAGATTTGTGGATAATACTCCAGTCGTAAAATGGCGTTAAAAATAAATAACAGGATTCTAATCGCAATATGGGGCAAATTTATCAGCATATTGTTACTTATTCCATCAATACCTGGAGCTTTCTTCGGGTTGAGTTCAGCAATTAGTTTCTGAACATCACGCGTCTTAAATTTTATGGGTCGAGGGGGTAGCGCAACTACACTCGGTAAATCATCAATACCAGTACATGTGTTTGGGGTAAATACGGATTTTAAATGCTCAACAAATATGTTACCTTTTTCAGTATCGCTTCTGGCCCAACCTCCGGTAGAAGTGCGCAGAGGTGGTCTATATTCAACGGGTGTTTTAAGCTTTCTAGCAGCTCGCCACAAGGAGTAATTAGATGCAGGTATGGCATAAAGATTTTCCAGATAATTTTTAAGACATACAGTTTTTTCATATGCCAGCAGCTCTTAGAGTTGTCTAGTGCACTCTTTAAATCTAATTTTATTTTGGGGTGATCTGTGCTGTTGCCATTCCCTTCTAGCTGTCCAGTCTGCGGATGGGAAGTAGTGGCATGTTCAGCAGCCTGTTTAATATTTTCGTTAAGATTTTCAATGTTAGATTCAATATCACCTGGTGTTCTTAGGTTAATATTTTCCGTACAATGGCTACTGAGGTATTTTTTGAACCCCAGCCAATTAACACGGTTGATCATCTTTACATATGGGACAGGGAAGTCACTTCTTAGTGGGCTACAAATTATAACAATCGTGGGAGAGTGATCGGAGGAGAGATCTACAGAAGCTTCAACATGAATTAATTCCCTAGTGATATTTTTCATGACTCCAAAATCTATAACATCCGGAATTTTTTGTATGTCCTTAGGCTACTTGAAATGAAGTTGTTTATAGTTAGCACCAGATTCTCAATAGTAGCTTCAAGGCGACTAAAGTTAAAGCCTGAGTTTGCATTCGCTGAATTATTTTGCGGTGAAACATTTTGTGAGGGACTAGAATTAGCCTTAGCAGCATCGACATACGATACACGTGAAGTAACTGGTTGACTCACTTGAGTAAAATTATATAAAAATAAAAATTAAAAAGAAAAAATCTAGTTTGTCTTGTTTTTGAATAATTGATTAAGAATGATACGTCTTAGGAAAGATAATTAACTTAATGTATTGTAATTCGCTAAACTTGTTGGTAAGTATGAAATATTTTGAAAACTTAAGCGTTCAAAATGAAGTAAAACACGGTGTAATATTCAGTAACGCATCATATTACCAGTTTTTATAGTTATATATGTACATACATTTTCCATTTTGAAAGCTCTAAACAATAAATTTTAAAATACGAATATGGGCCTATTATAAAAGATCTTTACTTGGTTTATTTCTTTAGCTATCAGATCTTTAGAAAATATAAATAAACTAAAGAAATTGGACTTTGGTATGCATTCTTTAAGAATGTAGATGTGTATAAATGAGTATCAAACAAATTTATTGAATAAATATGGACTTCAATAAGAATCATGATGAAGCATGCATAAATTATAAAATGCAATCTAAACAGATATTACTTTATATCTGTATCTGTATTAGTATCAAATAAATTTACTGAAAAAATTAAAGCATGTCGAGGTACATACATATGTATAATTAAAAAAATTCCTCACGTCATAAAATTTTTGCAAATGAAATACATATGTATGTATATATGTATCTACTGTGCAAAAAATTCAGAAGAGTGAATTCGTAAAATCTTATAGTATAAATTTTTGAAACACCACTACATCTAGGACTCTCGCGTCACTATCGATAGAAGCATGCTAAGGCATGCATGCTAGCAAAAAATATGAATAAAGCTGTTAGATGATGATGATGAAAAGCTCTTTTTATACCCTTTACCAAAAAATGGTAAAAGGGTATATATAGGTTTGTCATTCCATTTGTAATTTCTACAATATTAATAAGAGACACATAAAGTATATATATTCTGGATCCTTATGCATAAGGAAGACGAACAAGCGATGTCCGTCTGTCTGTACGTGAAATCGGTTTTCCCAAGGTCCCAGAAGAGCTAGAGACTTCGTTCTTGGACTGGTGTGTCAGAAACTTTCCGAAAAATTTTGCTATTGAAAATCAGCAAAATCGAGCAGACGGTTTCAGAGCTGGAAAACTCAAACTCAATTTTCCCATAGAAAATAACTACCGAAAACAAGTTTTTATTACTTTTATATTAAATTAACTTATTTTATACTTCGGTATGAATAAAATTGGTAATTATAATTAAAAAAAAATTTTAAAAACTTAACAAATTAAAAAACGTTTCCAGGGTTGGAAAACTTTAACTTTTTTCCTAATAATTAAACATACAGGGTGGCCCAGAAAGACCGAAGTGGTGTGAAATCCTTATAACTTTTTATTTAAGACATATTTTTTTAGTTTTTTGTTTTTTAAATACATTAAATTTATAGGGAATATTTTAAGATTAGTTATTAAAAATTATATCCTGCAAGTGGTGGCCATTTTCTGCTTCGCACAAATGTGCTCTTTCCAACACATTTTCAATGACCTTTCGCAAAACTTCCGGTGTTATGTTGTTAATTTCGTCTCGAATATTGGTTTTTAATTCCTCAATAGTCCTAGGCTTATTAAGATAAACTTACCCTTTTAAATAACTCCAAAGGAAACAGTCTGGAGCAGTTAAATCCGGGGAACGCGGAGGCCAATTAAAATTGCTTCTACGCGAATTTATTCTTTCCCCAAAGATGTCGCGTAAAATAGCCATTGTGGCCCTCGGAGTGTGCGCTGTGGCTCCATCCTGTTGGAACCATATTTGCGGATGGTTTTCCACGGTTGGCTTTACCAAATTTTCCAACATGGCCTGATATCGATCACCATTGATGGAAATGGCGACACCTCGTTCATTTTCAAAAAAATATGGGCCAATGATCCTTTCTGAAGAAACACCGCATCAAACAGTATACTTAACTGGGTGTAATTGTCGTTGATGAAGTACTCTCGGGTTTTCAATATCCCATATCCTAAAGTTTTGTTTGTTAACGAGGCTTCGTCACTCATAACTAAGTTATGAATAATGGAAATGGAAAGAACACATTTGTGCGAAGCAGAAAATGTCCACCACTTGCGGGATATCATTTTTAATAACTAATTTAAAAATATTCCCTATAAATTTACTGCATTTAAAAAACAAAAAATTAAAAAAATATGTCTTAAATAAAAAGTTATAAGGAATTCACACAACTTCTGTCTTTCTGGGCCACCCTGTATTTCATGTTTTAGGAAGAAGACTATTTTCTCAGGAACGGTAAGAGCTACGGGTCTGAAATTTGGACAGTGTATGTAGAACTTTGGTCGCTACAACAACAAATATATAAAAGCTAAAAATTAAAGGGTGTTCCAAAATGAGTAACGAAAACTTTTAATATCCCATGAAATATCCATACAATTGTATGTATGTGTGTACATATGTATATTGACACTTGAAATTTGTAAAATTAGTGTATTTTTATATAGGCTACAACAATTAACACTAAAACTAAAAAAATTTAAATTAAAGGGTGGTCCATCAGTTAATGAAATTTTGACTATGTAATTTTGACAAATTGCTATATCTTGGAAACTGTAAGAGTTAAACTCTTGAAATTTTCAAAAACGGTCAAACTAAAAAATCCGAAAATTATAAAATCGTCAAAAATTTAAAAAAATCGCTAAAACGAAAAAAAACGCCAAAAATGAAAAAAACGCTGAAATTAAAAAAACGCCAAAATCCGAAAAAAATCGCCAAAACAAAAAAAAATTCTTATGTGAACAAAAATCGCCAAAAATTAAAAAATAAATCGTCTAAATGAAAAAAATCGTCAAAATAAAAAAAATCGCCAAAACGAAAATAAATCGCCAAAATTAAAAAAACGCCAAAAACCGAAATAAAATCGCCAAATCAAAAAAAAATTGCCTACATGAAAAAAAATCGCCAAAAATTAAAAAAAAATCGCTTATTTGAAAAAAAATCGGCAAAATCAAAAAAATCGCCAAAACGAAAAAAAATCGCCAAAAATTAAAAAAACGCCAAAAACCGAAAAAATCGCCGAAACAAAAAAAAATTGCCTATATGAAAAAAATCGCCAAAAATTCAAAAATTCGCTTAAATGAAAAAAAAAATTGGCAAAATCAAAAAATCGAATTAAAAAACGCCAAAAACCGAAAAAAATAGCCAAAACGAGAAAAAACTGTCAAAACTAAAAAAATTGCAAAAACGCCAAAAAACGAAAATATTACCAAAATAAAATACAAATGGCCTATATGAAAAAAAATCGGCAAAAAATAAAAAATCGCCTAAATGAAAAAAAATTGTCAAAATCAAAAAGATTGCATGAACGAAAAAAAAATCGCCAAAATAAAAAAAACGCCAAAAACCGAAATAAATCGCCAAAACGAGAAAAAAGTGTCAAAACTAAAAAAATTGCCACAAAAAAATAAAAAAAAAATTAAATATATAAAAAATAAGAAAATTGCCTAAATGAAAAAAATCGTCAAAATCAAAAAAATCGCCAGAACAAAAAAAAATCGCCAAAATTAAAAAAACGCCAAAAACAGAAAAAAATCGCCAAAACCAAAAAAAATTGCCTATATGAAAAAAAATCGCCAATATTTAAATAGCACCAAATTAAACATAATGCCAAAAACCTAAAAATTGCATTAGAAAAAAGTATGAATTTTTTCACAAAATGAATATGTACCTACATATCTCTGTGCTTATGTATGTATCTCTATACTACATAAACGCACTTTGGTAAAGGGTATATAAGATTCGGCACAGCCGAATATAGCACTCTTACTTGTTTAATAATGAATTTGACAGCAATTGTACCTGGATCAATACAACTCATGAATGTGTTGTATAGTGTATGATGGATGGTGATGAGGATATTTTTTAAGTGCAAAATCATTACATCTGCATGGGATACAATCTAGCCTACGTTAACAAGAATTACTTATATTTGTCCAGCAAACATACTAGTCTCATTTCAAATTGATGATGATATGCGAAAAATATTTTGTTATAAATAATGCATTTGGTAACATACAATGCCTTTTATGTTATCAAAGCTTTAAGGAAAAAAAGGAATATGTCATTAAAAGACATTATGATGCTTTTCATAGTGATATGAATAAGTTTAATGGTAAGCAAAGGGAAAACCTTTTAAATCAGAATAAAAACATTTATATTGAAAAAAATAAAAGAATGGATGCTATCAGTGGACGATACCAAACTAAAGTTTGAAAATAAAAAAATGCAATTGGAAGTATCAAATTTAATAAGTTTGGATATTGTTAGACAAGGAAGACCATTTTCTGATGGGATATTTTTTAAAAATATGATTAATAAAGTTTTTCAAAAACTTAATTATAAAAATAAGACTTTACAATCTCTTTCTTTGTCTCGCCGCAGCGTAGTACGGCATATTACTAAATTAGGAGAATTAGTAGAGTCTGTTATTAGAGAAAAATTAATAAATTGCAAATTCGTTTCTTTTTGTTTAGATGAAAGCACAGACATTAATGACCTTTGCCAACTTCTGATTTGTATTCGATGCGTAGATCATGACTACAATATTTTCGAAACAATGTTTTCTCTGGAAACATTTGATAGAAACGTTACAGGCAAACTATTGTTCGATACTGTCAGAGATAAACTTTTCTCCATAGTAGACATCAACAAAATTGCTGGAGTCTGTACCGATGGAGCAAGTGTAATGACAGGAAAAAATTAAGGTCTCGTAGGACAATTCCAAAAAAATGGGATTTCAGTTACCAGCTTTCACTGTATTATAGAAAACATGATGAATTATTGTCCTATCTTTTTTAATTTTTTTATTTCACTGTTTACTTAGAAAAAGATTTATTTTCAATTAATAATTTTACTTAATCAACGTTTTCTCTCAAGATAAAAAATATGTCTTTTTATGTATAAATATATAATGCACCATTATCTTTCAAACGCTTGGCTTTGTGTTTGGTGGGTAGCTCGCAACCTCAACACATACATTGACAGTGCCCACCAGTGATTTACTTGTATGTTTGCTGGTGTCCGCTACTTTTGTTGACAGTACTACTCTCTAATTATCATCCATACAAAACTTTGTACTATAGACATTTAACATGTGCTTGGTATTGAAAACCTACTAGTAATACTAAAACAATTAACTAGGTAGTGACTACGTAGGTGTTATGGAAGCATGGAGAAATATCAACCAGACAGTTAGTACTGGTATATTTCTATAACTTACGTACGTACAAATGTATGTATATTGACAAGTTGTTGACAATTCCGCCTTATTTGTGTTGATCATATCTGCTTTCCCTCTTTCTTTTATAATCACGGATAGAAAATAACTTTTTATACTACAATTGTCTCTAGAATTTTAGTGTTGCAACAAAGACACTTCGTCCAACTCTGACTGCAGGGTAGTGACAAGGAATCGGTGTATTTACAGGTATGTAGTAATCGTTATTTGATTGACTTTGGTTTGCTGTTTTGAGTTATCGTTGGTATACTTATGTAGGGTTATTGTATGTATGCATTTATGTTTATGATCTCTGGGAAAATAATCTAATAGCTACAGGTAGTGGCAACCCTGATAGCTGTTTGGAATGGAGGTGGATAGGGAGTCTATTTGGTAATGTATGTAAGCATATGTTATTGGCGTAATGAATTTGATCGTATCTATTTTCGCTTTAAAGAATATAATTGCTTGTATGAATTACATCAATACTTTTTCGTATATATCTATGTTTTCTAGGCTATTTGCGTTGATATTCTTATGAAGATAGAAAATATTGTGTTGGCATAGGTTTTATATATAACGGTGAATTTCAGATGTTAAATGTTTTGAATCCTATCAGGTTGATATTAAGAGCTTTTGAATAGGGATAATGATATTTTTATTTCAGTATATTTTCACTTTAATGAAACAATTATAGGAAATAGCTTTTGGAGAAATGCAGCAAAAAATTATAGAAGCACCTACTTTCACATGTTCCGATTTTTCTCGTACGTGTGTATTACAAACTGATGCTAGCGATTTTGTTCTGGGTATTGCTGTGTATATTAATTTCATCATGTGTGTGTGTGCTTGTGTGTGTTTGTATGTATTTCATCATATACCGTAATAAATTAGATTTGATTACTACTACGCGATTCGAAAATAAAGTATATAAGTAGAAGAAATAATGTAGATTGTTATCAGTCTGCTCTGATATCTCAACAAGTGACAACCTATTTTCCCAACAAAAATTTCGAAAGTGTTTAAAATCCAAAAACTATAAAAGTGCTAGAACTAACTACTGTTTGATAAACAAGCTTATAGTGTATAAAAAGTAATTAAATAAATTGTTTATAACTGAAATAAATTGTTTATAAATAAAATAATTAAATTAAATAATAAAAAAAATAAATAATTAAATAAAATGAATACTACAAGTTGTACCATCTGCAATAAAGTCTTTATGACTCAAACAAAACTAAATCAGCATATGGAAACGCACTCGTATGCTAACCAATCAAAGGCTGTCCTTGGAACTAATAAGCTAAATCTTCAAAACAAATATTGTGAGGATTGTGATGAGATGATCCCATCAAATGGTTATATGGCTCATGTCAGAACCACAAAACATAAAAACAGTTGTCACCAAGAACGGATTGGTGATTTTCTCAGTAAAAGAGTAAGCAACTTCAATGGAAGGATCGAGACATATATCCTCCTCAACAAAAATGTGGCTATCTTGTTTCCAGAGGAGTTTCTGAAATCTGCCAAGAGCTCCATAGTTCAACAACTCAATGAATGTAGTAGGATACATACTACATTTAAATTTAATATGGAGCTCACATGTGATTATATGAAGATGGCGAATGATGAGATGAATGTGTCCCAACTTGTACATATTTCGAAAATGATGGTGGCTTTGTCTGATGACATAGAAGACATGTACAAGAAACAGACGGAGGAGCTAAGAGCCAAAATGGAAGAATTTCAAGAGAGGGATAGCGGATGGACTTTGACTTCAATAAATTTCCTTGAAGTTAATATAAACAAGGCGTCCATAATAAGAAGATCGAGCTTTATCCCTCTGCCAAAAAATATTGCAGCAAAACATGCATGCATAAATGTTGAGAATAATGACATTTATTGCTTTAAATGGTCTCTCATTGCTGCTTTGAGTGTAAATAGTGGTCTGAGTCCTAAACAACGGAAAAACTGTAGAAATTATAATATTGCAAACATTTGTGATGAGAATATTATTATAGGGGAAATTTTATTAAATTTTGAAGGCCTAGAGTTTCCACTCCCATTGAAGCAGATAAAACAATTCGAGAATCAAAATGATATGAGCATAAATGTGATTGGTCACAATGGAACATCGCTTATAGGGCCATACTACATAACAAAAGGAGGAAAACACATTCATATTAATCTCTTATTGCTCCAGTCTAATGACAACTTCCACTATGTGCTCATCAAAGATATATCAAAGTAAGTTTCATTAGTGCATTTATGCAAAATGTGTTCCCTATTTAAAAAGCTACTTCTTATTGTTATATTAATTTACATATTATTTTATTTTCCTCTTTTCCTTAGACTCCTTCGTTCCAACATGACGTCACACAGATGTAAGATTAATATCTGTAACACCTGCCTTTATCATACACATGATGCTTATGTGTACAGTAAACATAAAAAGTTTTGTGGTAAAAAAGTCATCAGGATGCCTGAAGATGGATGTATTATTAAGTACAAAAACTACAACAAACAGCTAGATGTACCATTTGTCATCTACGCAGACTTCGAGTCTATTTTAGAAAAACTCCATGATCCTGTAAGTAAAAGCACTACAAATGTACAGAAACACCATGCGTGTGCATTCGGCTATTTTATTAATTGTAGTTTTAAGAGGAAAATAATTTATATAGACATTATTTTGGTGAAGATTCGGCAAATGTATTTGTCAAAAAAATAGTTGAAGATTGTACAGATATCTATCTAAATTATTTATTAAAAATTAAGAAAATGTTCATGACACCAATAGAAATATCTCAATATAATCATGCAAAAAATTGTCATATATGTAAGAAAATATTAAATAACGATAAAGTTAGAGATCATTGTCATCTCAGGGGGAATTATCGTGGGACAGCTCATAGCGAATGTAATTTAAATTATAAAACACCTCACTTTATACCGGTTGTTTTTCATAATCTTTCTGCATACTCGTATGATATGCACCTATTTTTCAAATAACTTTCTACTATAAAAAATGATGTAGTCGAGTCTGACCACGCTCAAAAAATATGGAGAGAGTTTAACTGTAAAACCCTCCTTGACTATGCTGAACTCTACTTAAAGACAGATCTTCTTCTTCTAACTGACGTGTTTGAAAATTTTAGTAAAATTTGTAGAGGTATATACGATTTGGACCCTTGTCACTATTATACAGCACCAGGCTTATCCTGGGATGCAATGTTAAAAACCACAGAAGTTTCACTGGAACAGTTCACTGATTCCGAAATGTATATGTTTATGCAAAACGGAATTAGAGGTGGACTAGTTCAATGCTCGCAAAGATATTCGAAATCGAATAACAAATATTTGGAAGATTTTGATGCATCAAAACCATCAAAATTTCTTGTCTATTTAGACGCTAACAATTTGTATGGTTGGGCGATGTCGGAATATCTTCCTTACGGTGAATTTGAGTGGGTATGTGATAATGATTTTGATGTTAAAAAAATTTCTGATACTGCAGAGTATGGGTACATTTTGGAAGTGGATATAGATTATCCCGATTCAGTGCATGATCTACATAATGATTTGCCATTTTGTCCCCAAAATAAGCCAGTGGGGGGATCCAAAATCAAAAAATTAGTTGCAGACTTACACGCAAAAACAAATTACACCATGCACTATAGAGTTTTAAAACAAGTCTTATCTTAAAACAAATCCATAGAATACTGTGGTTGGTTCGCTTGCCTCAAATTTAAAATTTTAGGAATGGAATTCAAGATCAACAGTTTCGTATATTTTTTATATACATACATACATATTTATGAATAACAATTTTATTAATATAATTATTTTTTTATTTAGTGCTTTTTTACTTAAATTACGCGCTTTTTTCTTGGTTTCAGTGCTTTTTGAAATTTAAAAGTTGACAACGCTGATGTTCAGCCCATACAACAATTGTTTGAAAAAAATTCATACACATTTGTTACGCTCTTTTAAAAACTCATTCATTCATCGTTGAGCAAGCCATTTTTTTCAGGAATTTATTAAGCATTGTTGTTGGTTTTTGTTGAACAAAGCACAGTAAACACACACGATTCAATTACAATTGAACACACAAAAAACAAAGTAAAAAATAAAAGCTACACGTCTACGAAATGAGATGTGAACGGTATTTTGTGATAAATGATGCTTTTCATAACATTCAATGCCTTTTATGCTACAAAATATTTAAGGCTGGAAATGAAAACGTTTTGAAAAGACATTTTTATTCATATCATTATAAAATTTAAAAAATAAATTGTAAAGAGAAGGAGGAGCTTCTTAATGAAAAGAAGAAAATTTATTTTTTCCAATTAAAGGAATGGCTTAATGGAATTAAAAACAATTCAGAAAATCTGAACCTAAAAAGTGGAATATCAAGCTTAGTAAGTTTAAATGTCGTCAGGCATGGAAGACCTTTTTCTGATGGGATCTTCATTAAAGAAGTTCTTATAAAGATGTTTGAAAAGCTAAGCTACAGTACTGACTTCATTAAATCTATTCCTTTATCCCGATTTACTCTAGTTCGGCGCACTACACAAATAGGAACTTCCTTAGAACATTTTATTGCTGAAAAATTGAAAAGTTGCGAATTCTTTTCAGTCTGTCTAGACGAAAGTACCGACATTAACGGCGTTTGTGAACTTATAATTTGTATTCGTTGTGTAGATGCCAATTACAACGTTTTTGAAACAATGTTCACCCTTGAAACTTTTTATGCAAACGTAACAGGCAAGTTATTGTTCGACATCGTTAGTGACAAACTATTTTCAATTGTAGACACAAACAAGTTTGCAGCAGTTTGTACAGATGGTGCCAGCGTAATGACTGGTAGATATGAAGGCTTTATCGGACAGCTACAAAAACATGGATTGTCAGTTCAAAATTTTCCCTGCATAATCCACCAAGTAGCTCTTGCATCAAAATTTCTTTCAGAACATTCTGCTATGAAATCAGCAGAGCGCATAATTAATAGAATACGTGGTGGACATAATTCCCTTACGCATAGGAAATTTGTAACTTTTTTAAAAACTAGAAAAGCTGCACATCATGACCTTAAAATGTACACTGACGTTCGATGGCTTAGACGAGGTGATTGCCTAAATAGACTGTTTAACTTAAGAAAAGAGGTGGTAGAGTTTTTAGAGCTAGAAAATATAGATATATGTGAAGTAAAATTACTAAAAGAATATGAATTCACCTTAGATTTAGCATTTTTGTCAGATATAACTAACTTCTTGAATGAGTTTAATTTACAACTTCAAGAAAAAGATAAAAGTATACTTGATGTCTGAATTTCTGTTGAATTTTAAAACAAAATTATTTTTGCTGTTAACAGAAATTCGATCTGACGATTTCTCTAGTTTTACCAAAACTTCTCTCATATATAACAAACAAAATTATACTAAAAAACTTGATTATGTATCATTATTAGAAAACCTTTTTTTTAAATTTGAAGACCGATTTAACGATTTTTAATGTATACAGCCCTTGCTTGATGTATTCAAAAACCCTATAAATTGTGACATAAGCAAGTTCGATTTACACATTCAATCAGAGATAATAATACTTAGATCTGAGGTAAAAGCTTTCTATAAAATTAATTCTCTTGAGTTTTGGAAAAATGTAGATGGTGCCTTATGTCCTCAGCTCAAACGAATGTATTTAAAATATTTATAATTTTTTTCCTCAACATACTTATGTGAACAAATTTTTTCAGGCATGAAAAACATTTGCTCCAAGCAGCGCCATCGCATGACCTCGGTGAAGTTAAAAAATATTTTGCTAATTCGCAATTGTCATGCAAGTATTAACACGGAAAGTTTAATTTAAAATCTTCAAAGCGATTTTAAAAATTGTAATAAAATTACGTTTTAATAATCAGAGACCCGAAATAATCATTATTGAATTTATTTTACAAAACAATACAATACAATATTACATCAAAGCTATTCATTAAAAAACAATTTATTTGAAAAAAAATTATAATGGTTACTGTCTCTGTTAAAAACACCTTTTTATTCATATCATTATGAAATTTATTTTAGGTGTTTGCCAATATGTTTGCTGGGAGTTAGGGTTGCGAGAGTGAGCGCTAATACATCTCATTTTTATTTTTGATCATCCTTGCCGTCAGGGTTGCCGTTGAAAATTTTTAAAAAGTGTCATAAAAAGGGTATTTAAGAAAAAAAAGGGTCAAAAAAAGGGTATTTTAAAGTAAAATAGGGTCAAGTTTTTTATGAACAAAAAAATAACATTTATTTCAATTTAAAAAACAAAAACGAGTTCTAAAAATTAATTAAATACATTAAAACTAAATAAAAGTAATTATACATACTTGAATGAATCAATATTAAAACTAAAAAACATTTCACAATTCATATAAAAAGAGAAGTAACTTTTACAAAAACTTTTGATAATATTTATCACTTTTTAGGAATACTTAATCTATATTTGGAAATGAGTTCTTCACTTGGAGTCCATTCTTCCAGCTCCGACTCGGGCAAATTGAGAGAGGAAAGCATCGACTCACAAGTTTCTATATTAAGTTTGTTTGTAAGTTTATTTTTAATTAGTGACAGTTTTGAAAAAATTCTTTCAGCGGAAGCGCTACTATGAGGCAAAGTAAATATATATGTAATGAATTCATATAAATTTGAATATATTTTTTCATTAAATCTATTTCTTAAATTTCCTATTTCGAACCAAAACTTTTCTGCGTTAGTTATTTTACGTAAATCTTCATACCTTTTGCTGTTTATATTAGTTTCTAGTAATTTAAACTCATTGATAAAATTTTGTGGTTCGACAATTATGTCTTTAAACTCAGAAACAATTTCAAAATGATTTATGTCTTGTTTGGAACTTACAAAAACCGGGTCAAAATATCTCAAAATATTAAGTCTTTTATTTGTTATATCTATTCTTGATGTGATATCAAGACACAATTTTTTATAAAAATTCAAAATGTTAGTTTTTATTTCTATAACATCACATCTTGGATACAAATTAACACATATTTCCGCCTCTGCATCATGACCAATATATATATCAAATGTGTCCTTTGCATATAAAATATTTTCAAAATCAATATCCTCTATTTCTTTCTCAATATAGTATTCTTTTTTCAAAAAGTTTGTAAACATTATTAATAAAATTTCTTTGGTCGAAGGAAGTAGATAAATTATTAGTGAGGTTTCGCTTTGAAAATTTAGATTCAGTTTATTTATAATTTGAAGTATATACGCTAAAAATTTTAAATAAATTTTATTTGTTACCGATAATCCTTGTTGTATTATTTGGATTTTTTCTTTATTTATTGTAGTTTTTTCTTCAAGTTGTGCCAACAGAAAAAAATGTTGCAATATCGACCACTGCTCCAGTACTCTTTTAGCGACGGACTCAAATGACAGCCATCTGGTGTCACTCAGTCTTAAAAGTTTGTGCTCGGGCACATCAAATATATTTTGAAGACAATTATATTCACTTTGCCTTTTTGCGCTTTTAAAATATTTAAAAATATTTCTAAGCAGGCACTCTACATCTGGTGGAATACATGTAAGAGCTGAACTGCTGACTAAGTTTATTGTGTGACAAACACAACCAATATGGAACAAATGTGGTATTTTTCTTTTTAGAATAGTAGCTACCCCTTTATTTTTACCGACCATTGTAGAAGCATTATCTGTAGCGAATCCAATGAAATTCGAAAAAGCTATTTGGTTTTCTTCTAACATTTCAAGTATAGTATTGGCAATAGCTTCACCAGTTCCATTTTCCGGCTTTAATAATCTAAAGAATTTGTCAACAGTTTTTCCTTTATTTCTGTCGAATTGCCTTACCACCATAACCAAACACTTTTCAGTTGATATATCTGTCGTTTCATCTATTATGAGACTGAAACTCTGTGCTTTCATATTTTTTACCAGATGTAGTATACCTTCTTTTCCTAGAAATTGAACAATTGGTTGTGCTTTCGTGCGGCAACATGTTACCTACTAATAAAATGTGTGTACAAAATATAGCATTTACATTAGTAAGTACATATATATGTATACATATATAATATTTGTTCAAAAATTACTTTAAGCAGAAATACTTACCGCCTTTGCTATAGCAGAATCCGGATATATGCTTGAATTAAATTTTGCCAGCTTGTTCATTGAATTAAATGAATGGTTGGAAATTACCATTCTCAAGACAAGTTTTATTTCAGCTACTGCAACTTGCTTTCGAAAGCAAGTGTTATTTTTTTTTTGGCAAAAATGAAGCTATTTTCATTGTATTCGCTTCATGAGCTTGTTTGAAATTGGTCATATGCTTCGCAGTTTTCGAATGACGATCTAAGTGGGTTTTTTTGGTTATTTAGCAACTGTTTACAGGCAATACAGAAAGGTTTCTTTGCGTTTGGGTCTAACTTGAGCCACTTGTACTCTCTCTCCCACTCCTTGCAATACTTCCGAACAATACTTTTATTTTTTCCTAATGTTTTAGTACCACTTGACGATGAATTTATTTCGACGTCCGAAATTTCTTCGTACTCCACTTCCACTTGATCCATATTGCTGGATGAAGCCTGCTGCTCATCTATTCTTTTTGATTTAACCACAAACCTATTGTTAACATATATTTTCGTACATAAGTTAATATAATTAAATATTTAAGAATATAATACTTACTTGTCCATTTGCATTTATTTTGTTGGCTATATAAACATATGTGAATATGAATGGCACGCTAAACTACAAAATTAAATGGAAATCTAACGAAAAAAAAACAGTCAACTCATATTTAATATATATAAGAGCTTCTCACTGCCAAAACTTAAAATGAAACACATACATAAATCAGTGCATACTCACCATTGAACATCAGTTTATTTTACACAATTGTCAAACTTTATATGAAAAAATAGGTATCCATTTAATATGACAGTTGCATAAAAGTCAGTTGTTATAATAATAATATCTCATACAATTTTTATATGAACGTTCACAGAACGCATGTATGCATATACATAACATACAAAAGTATACAAAAGCTAATTGTACTGAGAACTTTCGTGAGGAGTATTGGAACAGTCGAAATACGCCAACCACAAAAAGGGGGCAAATTCATTTTCAAAAAGGGTGAAAAAGTGGCATACATATTGTTAAAATGATACAAAGGGATAAATTAAAAAAAGGGTCATTGGCACGAAAAAGGGTCAAAAGTGATACTTTAGTGTCTCAGCGGCAACGCTGCTTGCCGTAAACTCTCTAATGTGTATCTCTTATTAACTTTTTTCTTCTTCGTCCAATGTCTTCAATTCGTCAAAACTTGGTTTATGTCCATTATCAACACAATGCTGCACGAGGGCAGTTGAATGTTTTCCTTTTCTTATGTCCCTTTTGTTTTCCTATATTCTTACTCCTAAATTTCTCTTAGTTGTATCAACGTATACTTTACCGCACCCCTCCTCATCATTTCCTATGCGTTTAATTTCATAAACCACATCACTTTGATCTCTTTTCTCAATTTTAGTTTTTGTTTGTGTAAAAATATGTTTTATTGTTTTATTAGGTTTGTGTGGAATTGTTATATTTTCGTCTTTAATTATTGTAAGGAACACAATTGGGACGAACGACGAATTTCGTCCATGTCGACGAATTCGTTGATAAGCATTCGCTGCGTAACTTCGTCGTGTGAAGCACAATAACGACGAATTTACTCGCCGAATTCATCATTTGACAAAGTTGGTTGTTGTGTGCAGAGTGACCGATGACATTTTTCAAAAAGTAGCACCAAAAAGGGGATTTATCAAAAAAAAGGGTAAAATTAAAAAAAAAGAGAAAACTACACTAAACTTTTTATTTTTAATGTATTTTTATATAATTCACCCTAAAAAAAGGGAGACAAAAAGTGGCAAAAGCACTCGAAAAAGTGGCAAGGCAGTCGAAAAAGTGGCAATTTGCCACTTTAGTCGGTCAAACGGTCACGCTGGTTGTGTGTACAAAATCAGAGAGAGAAGGAGAGAATTTTCTCTCAATTTTGTTTTTTCGTCGTTCGTTGGAGTACAAACTAGAAATAAATCTATCTCAAGGCCCAACTATAATATGAATAAGCGGACTTAAGCTAATGCCAGAATTGAACGATAAGTCTGTCAAATACTTAAACAATTCAAATGTGATTTTTAGGTGGCCACAATGCACTTACATGCACTTAAGTATTCTTTAGCCACAGTTGCACATATAGGTATTGTTAAAATTTTTTAGTAATTTTGTTTCTTCTTATAACTACTAAATCAAATTAACTTTTTGGAATAACCTAATCTATTAAAAATTCACGTATCCTGCACTTTATTACTTGTTTTATTTGTTTTGGCTACTAAAAAGTACAACAATGATCATACATAAATAAACTCATGTGTATGTGTGTGTGTGTATTTTTAAACAAAGAAAATAGAAGTTTTGCTTCCTTTTCTGTGTTTAAAATAAGAAACAATAAAAAAATATTTAAAATCAATTAATATTTTCTGCTGATGTTTGCTTGAGTTTAAAAAATGTACAAATAGTGTTTTCCGTACGGAATGTGCGTTCAGTTTGGCACTTCACTTAAGCAAATGACATTTGACGAAACTTGACGAAAAGTTCCATAAGGACATTATAGTTTGCCACATACGTTTTAAATGTAACCGCACAGTTGCTTAAGTTCGCTTATTCCTATTATAGTTGGGCCTTCAGAGTTCGTCACGCACGACGAATTTGTCGTACGGCGGTGTTGTCTTCATTTTCATGTGCACAAATGTGTTTTATTTTATATGACGAAAGTTCGCACCGAAAAATTCGTCGTTCGTCCCAGTTGTGTTCCTAGCATATATCTTTAAGTTTGTTGTTGTCTGTTCGGTTTTGAATAAATGGCATACCGTAGTATTTGGTGTTACCAGATGAATTTTTTGTTTGATTATCCCGTGTGTTTATGTTGTTTGTTACTTTGTGAATTAAATTGTTTGTGATGTTTTTTGGAAAGTTGTTTTTAATTCAAATATCTTTTATAATATTAATATTTTTAAACTTAAATTTATTGTCGCTGAGTTTTAATACTCTATTTATTAAATTATTAGATGTATTTTATTTTTGTTTCATTGGCTGTGTTGAATCATAGTTTATTAACCGTCATGATGCTATTGATTTTGAATACCAGTCAGTGCTTAGTTTTCCTTTTTCTCTATATATCTTCACGGCTAGATATGGAATAGCATTGTGTTTTTCTCTTTCTATTGTAAATTTTAGTTTAGTGTGATAGCTGTTAAATGTTTTTTGTATAATCTCTTCATCTTTTTGTTTAACAATAGCGAACAAATCGTCAACGTACTTTGTTACAAATTTAATATGAATACCAGCCTTAAGCAATTCGTTAATACTTTGGTCCAGAAGACTATCTAGAATTATATCTACGATTGTTGGTGACAAAGGGTTGCCATTTCCCCATACATAAAATAATTATCTTCGTGAAGGCAAAACTTCAATATTTCCAGAAATTTATTCCTAGATATTTTTGTGTATGTTTGCAGTAAATTCCATTTTGTCGTAATATTATTTATTGCTAAGTGAATAGGTATGTTTGTAAATAACGACACCACGTCCAGGGATATTAGAATTTCGTCTTCGTCCAAAGTAATGTCTTTTAGCTTTTCTTCAAGTTCTAGTGGGTTTTGTATGTATATTGAATTCTTTTTTAATTTTTTTTAATATGTTTCCAATATGTTTAAATAGGCCGTAACAAGGTACACCTATTGACGATGAAATTGGCCTGAGTGGTACATTTGGCTTATGTATTTTAGGCAGGCCTTATAGTCTAGGAGCCGTTTCAGAGGTGGAGATCAATTTTAATTTTTTCATGCTTCTATATATAGCCATTTTTGTATAAGTCTGTTATTATTCTGTTATTTTTTCGCTGAAGTTTTTGTGTTGGGTCTGTTTTCGATTTTTGATCTTGTTCTTTCTTTTTCTCCTTCATCGCTCAAATTCTGTACCCATTGCTCTAGATCAGCTATTAAATTAATTGTTGAAATATTATTATTATTTGTAGGTAAAGCGAATTTTGGTCCCAGAGAGAGCAACCATTTTATATCTTCCGGAAATCGTACATCTGTATGGTTGACAAACCATTCTGGGTTGAATTTAAAATTATATTTTACCGTTCGCCTTTGCTTTAAAATTTTTATCTTGGACGCATGTACCCCCTTATCTTTGCTTATACCTATATTCTTGTCTAAACATAAAGTTTTTGTAGTCATCATCATTGAGAGAACGTCTAAGTATGTACTTATTCTTACTTATTTCATTGAGTATGTGTTTTAAGTTAAAATTTGTTTCTTTAATTTCTAAGTTTAAAATTTTTAATAGAAAATTTTTTAGAATGTTTTCTAGTTCCCGTGATATTCCTGTCGATACGAATAATTGTCGAGCGGCTTTCGTTGTAATATTTTTGAAAATGTAAAAAATTTGTATAAAAGATTATTCATATGTAAGTAAACTATTATAAAAAATAAGGTTGCAGTATTACTTATATGTAATTTATTTTGCTTTTATATGCTTGTGGTTGCCAGATTTCAATAAAGAATCCCTGAAGAAGTTGGAAAATACCAACGAAACGTAGGATTTAGAAATGAATCAATAGTTTTTTAATTGCATGGAAGAAGACCCAAATGACCTTGAAAGCCCGAAAATTAAATAGGAAAATGAAAAATACGAATTTTACATAAATAAAGAAGGTCGCTATAGTAACAAAATTTTACTAAAATATTTTTTGCAGATCTATAAACTAGTAAGCATATTTAAGCCATATTATGGAAGGCACATCATTTATTTTTACAATAATGAGCGAATTAAGTAGTTTCTTCGCTCTACTGAAAAGTTGACTTCTTTGAGTTGGCGTATACTGAATATATGAAGACTCTCGATATGGTTTGCTCGAAAAGTTTAAGTAGGATTTAAATAAACAAGGTTGGTCATTTAATTTTCATTAAAATGTCCCTCAATTTTGTACTAAAAAATTTAATTTGGTACGTTAATGGCCATTTTAAGATAAATGACACGTAATTGAGAAGTCAATTTTTGTATTAAACATTGTTCAATAAAATAATAAAATAATTTATAATCAGAAATAATTCTTAGTTAGGCTTAATTTCAGTAATTTCAATTCTTTATTGAATGAAATATTTTTATTAATTAATGTGAGTTTCTAAAGAAGAGAAGAAAATTAAACTTAGACTTCAAGCTGGGGCAAATACCGATATTTTTTTTTGCAGCCACGCACTTCATCAGCACCCTAGTCTATATACTTGGGTAGAGATTCTTATTAATATCAGCTATATAACTTAAGTTTTCAATGAAACGGAATATGAGAAATGATTGTTGTGTATACAATTAATTTACCTTTGGTAAACACATTTATAAGTATCACTATTAATTTTTTGGTTTTCTATTTTTTAAATTTTTCTATTTAGGTTAGCACGTAATTATATTACTCTACCTAAGTTTAATTTTTCTTCTCTTCTTTAGAAACTCACATTAATTAATAAAAATATTTCATTCAATAAAGAATTGAAATTACTGAACTTAAGCCTAACTAAGAATTATTTCTGATTAAATTTCATACAGTTCAATTAAAGAATCTAAAAATGTGTTACTTAAGATAATTTATTTTCTTAAAGTGTAAAAATCTGCATTTGAGTTATATAATACATATGTATGTGCCTAGTGTCCAATTATAAGTTTGAGCCACTGTATACTTTTATTCGGGTACAAAATATTCGTGTTTATGTGGGAATCTCTTGTTATCTACGAAATAAATAATATAAATTAAAATTTTAATTGCTTGCCTAATGGTCAGTGTAAACACACAATCAACACTTCTTTTGAGCAGAACCGATTAGTATTGTTAAGCGTCTTATCGGTATTTGGAATTTTTAAAGGTTATCTTGTTTATTTATACCTAACTACATACATACATATGTACATATGTATGTATGTATGTACATATGTATGTATATATTTATGCTTGTGCTTGCATATGGAATGCAAGAAAATGTGTAAGATATGGAAATATAAAAACGACACGAAAAGTGTTAATAAAACTGATGACCAACAGAAACAAAAATAAATACGTATAAAAACAGTATTAAATTTTTACTCCTGAGCCTTTAAATACGATTAAAGAAAAATAAAATTTTAAATAATAAAATTGATTCCGTGTGTCGTTTTAAGGCAGAGTCAAGGCATTTTCATATAAGGTATGCTCAGCTCAATTCGCTTTAAATAATTTATAATTGAAATGTCAAAAAAATGTTCTGAAAAATGTGTGTTGACATCCAAAGTATATTCAATTTAAAAAGGGGCGGAAATAGTCACCTGATCCCTTGCGACCACCTAGTATGAATTCGCCTTGGCCAGAATTAGTTTTTACTTTTTGTTTTGTTACGAATCTGACTCTTTGTTGTTTATATACATAAATATAATACAAGTCGTTCGTTTTTCTGTTTGGTTCTGTTCTGTTTCGGTTCAACCTGTGAAAATCAAAAAATTGTTAAGTGATTGTAAGTGACAACATAAATTGAATAGCAAATATTTTGAAATAAATTGTGATTGTGTTTTTAGAATTAAAAAATAAATCATTTTTAAAAGAAAAAATTTTATTATATTGAAACATAACAATGGCCGATGCAAAACTCATCGCTTTGGTGCAAAACTCATCGCTTTGGTGCAAAACTGCGACCCTTATGAACAGAAACAGCTGATAAGTTACTACAGAAAAAGTAAGTACTTAAATATAGAAGCAGAACGGCACAACACAGAACAGCAACAGAAAGTAAAGACTAATGAAGCCTTTAGACTTGGCAGTTTTTCTTGAATCATTTCTCTTCAATTCTCCTTTAAAACTGCTTGAATGTTTACACACGGACGGTTTCTTGCCAAATTTTCCTATTGTTTTAATGCAGCGATTGAAATAACAAAAGAGAATTGAAGTAACTTTTCTGTAAAAATGTTTTGGTAATTTTTTTCACCAGCCCCTAATAAACTAACTGGGGACAGTGACCGAAGTTGTGGTCGTCGCTACTAGTCAAATGGCTAGTCAATTGACTGGTACCCTTCTCGTAGGGTCGTTTGTAAACCAGTGATGGTAATATTTTATGTTAAATCGAATGGGGGTATTTTGGCTCTTTTTATCTGTGCGAAAAAAAAACAACTTAAAATAGTACATTTATATGTATGTATATACATATATTTTTATATAAAAAAGAGATATACATATGTATTTATATGTAAATATGCATTGGTGAGATGTATGTATAAAAATTTAATCGGTATCAAAACCTCTTGTTGTGTGCACAAACATATGTAAAAATTATTTTATTTGTAGCATACATCTCGTTGGTCACAAGTAGAAAGGCCCTATACATACATAAAATAATTATCTTCGTGAAGGCAAAACTTCAATATTTCCAGAAATTTATTCCTAGATATTTTTGTGTATGTTTGCAGTAAATTCCATTTTGTCGTAATATTATTTATTGCTAAGTGAATAGGTATGTTTGTAAATAACGACACCACGTCCAGGGATATTAGAATTTCGTCTTCGTCCAAAGTAATGTCTTTTAGCTTTTCTTCAAGTTCTAGTGGGTTTTGTATGTATATTGAATTCTTTTTTAATTTTTTTTAATATGTTTCCAATATGTTTAAATAGGCCGTAACAAGGTACACCTATTGACGATGAAATTGGCCTGAGTGGTACATTTGGCTTATGTATTTTAGGCAGGCCTTATAGTCTAGGAGCCGTTTCAGAGGTGGAGATCAATTTTAATTTTTTCATGCTTCTATATATAGCCATTTTTGTATAAGTCTGTTATTATTCTGTTATTTTTTCGCTGAAGTTTTTGTGTTGGGTCTGTTTTCGATTTTTGATCTTGTTCTTTCTTTTTCTCCTTCATCGCTCAAATTCTGTACCCATTGCTCTAGATCAGCTATTAAATTAATTGTTGAAATATTATTATTATTTGTAGGTAAAGCGAATTTTGGTCCCAGAGAGAGCAACCATTTTATATCTTCCGGAAATCGTACATCTGTATGGTTGACAAACCATTCTGGGTTGAATTTAAAATTATATTTTACCGTTCGCCTTTGCTTTAAAATTTTTATCTTGGACGCATGTACCCCCTTATCTTTGCTTATACCTATATTCTTGTCTAAACATAAAGTTTTTGTAGTCATCATCATTGAGAGAACGTCTAAGTATGTACTTATTCTTACTTATTTCATTGAGTATGTGTTTTAAGTTAAAATTTGTTTCTTTAATTTCTAAGTTTAAAATTTTTAATAGAAAATTTTTTAGAATGTTTTCTAGTTCCCGTGATATTCCTGTCGATACGAATAATTGTCGAGCGGCTTTCGTTGTAATATTTTTGAAAATGTAAAAAATTTGTATAAAAGATTATTCATATGTAAGTAAACTATTATAAAAAATAAGGTTGCAGTATTACTTATATGTAATTTATTTTGCTTTTATATGCTTGTGGTTGCCAGATTTCAATAAAGAATCCCTGAAGAAGTTGGAAAATACCAACGAAACGTAGGATTTAGAAATGAATCAATAGTTTTTTAATTGCATGGAAGAAGACCCAAATGACCTTGAAAGCCCGAAAATTAAATAGGAAAATGAAAAATACGAATTTTACATAAATAAAGAAGGTCGCTATAGTAACAAAATTTTACTAAAATATTTTTTGCAGATCTATAAACTAGTAAGCATATTTAAGCCATATTATGGAAGGCACATCATTTATTTTTACAATAATGAGCGAATTAAGTAGTTTCTTCGCTCTACTGAAAAGTTGACTTCTTTGAGTTGGCGTATACTGAATATATGAAGACTCTCGATATGGTTTGCTCGAAAAGTTTAAGTAGGATTTAAATAAACAAGGTTGGTCATTTAATTTTCATTAAAATGTCCCTCAATTTTGTACTAAAAAATTTAATTTGGTACGTTAATGGCCATTTTAAGATAAATGACACGTAATTGAGAAGTCAATTTTTGTATTAAACATTGTTCAATAAAATAATAAAATAATTTATAATCAGAAATAATTCTTAGTTAGGCTTAATTTCAGTAATTTCAATTCTTTATTGAATGAAATATTTTTATTAATTAATGTGAGTTTCTAAAGAAGAGAAGAAAATTAAACTTAGACTTCAAGCTGGGGCAAATACCGATATTTTTTTTTGCAGCCACGCACTTCATCAGCACCCTAGTCTATATACTTGGGTAGAGATTCTTATTAATATCAGCTATATAACTTAAGTTTTCAATGAAACGGAATATGAGAAATGATTGTTGTGTATACAATTAATTTACCTTTGGTAAACACATTTATAAGTATCACTATTAATTTTTTGGTTTTCTATTTTTTAAATTTTTCTATTTAGGTTAGCACGTAATTATATTACTCTACCTAAGTTTAATTTTTCTTCTCTTCTTTAGAAACTCACATTAATTAATAAAAATATTTCATTCAATAAAGAATTGAAATTACTGAACTTAAGCCTAACTAAGAATTATTTCTGATTAAATTTCATACAGTTCAATTAAAGAATCTAAAAATGTGTTACTTAAGATAATTTATTTTCTTAAAGTGTAAAAATCTGCATTTGAGTTATATAATACATATGTATGTGCCTAGTGTCCAATTATAAGTTTGAGCCACTGTATACTTTTATTCGGGTACAAAATATTCGTGTTTATGTGGGAATCTCTTGTTATCTACGAAATAAATAATATAAATTAAAATTTTAATTGCTTGCCTAATGGTCAGTGTAAACACACAATCAACACTTCTTTTGAGCAGAACCGATTAGTATTGTTAAGCGTCTTATCGGTATTTGGAATTTTTAAAGGTTATCTTGTTTATTTATACCTAACTACATACATACATATGTACATATGTATGTATGTATGTACATATGTATGTATATATTTATGCTTGTGCTTGCATATGGAATGCAAGAAAATGTGTAAGATATGGAAATATAAAAACGACACGAAAAGTGTTAATAAAACTGATGACCAACAGAAACAAAAATAAATACGTATAAAAACAGTATTAAATTTTTACTCCTGAGCCTTTAAATACGATTAAAGAAGAAATAAAATTTTAAATAATAAAATTGATTCCGTGTGTCGTTTTAAGGCAGAGTCAAGGCATTTTCATATAAGGTATGCTCAGCTCAATTCGCTTTAAATAATTTATAATTGAAATGTCAAAAAAATGTTCTGAAAAATGTGTGTTGACATCCAAAGTATATTCAATTTAAAAAGGGGCGGAAATAGTCACCTGATCCCTTGCGACCACCTAGTATGAATTCGCCTTGGCCAGAATTAGTTTTTACTTTTTGTTTTGTTACGAATCTGACTCTTTGTTGTTTATATACATAAATATAATACAAGTCGTTCGTTTTTCTGTTTGGTTCTGTTCTGTTTCGGTTCAACCTGTGAAAATCAAAAAATTGTTAAGTGATTGTAAGTGACAACATAAATTGAATAGCAAATATTTTGAAATAAATTGTGATTGTGTTTTTAGAATTAAAAAATAAATCATTTTTAAAAGAAAAAATTTTATTATATTGAAACATAACAATGGCCGATGCAAAACTCATCGCTTTGGTGCAAAACTCATCGCTTTGGTGCAAAACTGCGACCCTTATGAACAGAAACAGCTGATAAGTTACTACAGAAAAAGTAAGTACTTAAATATAGAAGCAGAACGGCACAACACAGAACAGCAACAGAAAGTAAAGACTAATGAAGCCTTTAGACTTGGCAGTTTTTCTTGAATCATTTCTCTTCAATTCTCCTTTAAAACTGCTTGAATGTTTACACACGGACGGTTTCTTGCCAAATTTTCCTATTGTTTTAATGCAGCGATTGAAATAACAAAAGAGAATTGAAGTAACTTTTCTGTAAAAATGTTTTGGTAATTTTTTTCACCAGCCCCTAATAAACTAACTGGGGACAGTGACCGAAGTTGTGGTCGTCGCTACTAGTCAAATGGCTAGTCAATTGACTGGTACCCTTCTCGTAGGGTCGTTTGTAAACCAGTGATGGTAATATTTTATGTTAAATCGAATGGGGGTATTTTGGCTCTTTTTATCTGTGCGAAAAAAAAACAACTTAAAATAGTACATTTATATGTATGTATATACATATATTTTTATATAAAAAAGAGATATACATATGTATTTATATGTAAATATGCATTGGTGAGATGTATGTATAAAAATTTAAACGGTATCAAAACCTCTTGTTGTGTGCACAAACATATGTAAAAATTATTTTATTTGTAGCATACATCTCGTTGGTCACAAGTAGAAAGGCCCTAACTCAAATTATTTAAATTTTACAGGAGAAGGTAAAAACATAATAATAAACAGTACAACTGCTTTGTAAGTGTTATTTTTTACAAATCGCAATAAATTTTTGTGACGAGGTGTATTTGTATGAAATGTATTGGAAGCAATGAAAAGCACATATATTTTTATGCATGTACATGGTCCAATACAGTTTTAGTAGCATTTAAATATTTGAGGTATTTTTTCTTCTCTGCAGCCACCATTTGAAGTTTTTTAATTCCCATCACTGTTTTGTGAACAGGTGTTCGTTTTTAATATTAAAACAACAAAACAAAGTAAAGCCCAAAGCCTATTTATCAGGTCAATGCAATCGTCCTGATGATATTGTTACGTTTTTTTCTGTTTAAAAACGCTTTTCCGTGGACCCGAGGATATGCAAATGAATACATTCTCAGTGTAGTAATTAGGGTTAAGAATGATACAAGTTTATTTACAAATACACTTAAATCTAAATTATACAAGAGCTTAACAGACAGTAGAAAATTTACTGTGCCAGTGTTTAGCTTTAAACCGCACCACTTTTCGTAGTCTTGATCTTGTATCGGGAGTGGAAATCCGTAGGCTGCTAAGGTTTGTTAAATCTGTATGGGAGTCATTCGATACAGGCGCCACGAACTAGGCCGCCATACTTACAGGTTTCTTGTCAATTGCTGGTATCGCTAAGAATCAATCCTGGTCTATTCGAGGTCCTTGACCATCAAGACTAACCTAACCTAACCTTAAATACACTAATACAGCTTAAAATACTCAAATATTCACAACTTGTTAGCAATGCGCCTTCCTTGCTCTTGTTTACACACGTCTGTTAGCTGGCTGCGCAAGTATTCGCGTGACACCTCTTTGCCTGCTGCCCAACTCACTCTGCCGTCACTCACATTTGATACACTAATCTCTTTGTCTTCCGGTCGTCACACACGAGACTCACTCTGACGACACCCACGGTTGATACACCAATAACACTTGCTGGCTTTACTTACACCCTTACACACCACAGAATATGAACAATGTGGCAAATGGGTCGACAGCAGCAAGCAATAGTAATGTGCAATAATATCCTTTTGCACCATCCATTCACCAAAATGTATGAGCGAAATTCCTTCAGCTTCAGATGTTTTATTGCACAAAATACATGTCCTCATTGGTGTTTGACTACTTTGTATTAATTTTTTCATTGTTCCCTAGATTTTTAAATGATCCTTCAAAGGCACTTTAAAACACAAATTTGTTGCATTGAACAGGAACATAATTGCCCCTTCCAATGCAAAATGTTCACAATTTTTTCCGCGACGCGTTTCTGAAGCTACTGTTGCATTGGACAGGAACATAATTGCCCCTTCCAATGCAAAATGTTCACAATTTTTTCCGCGACGCGTTTCTGAAGCTACTGTTGCATTGGACAGGAACATAATTGCCCTTCCAATGCAAAATGTTCACAATTTTTTCCGCTACGCGTTTCTGAAGCTACTGTTGCATTGGACAGAAACATAATTGCCCCTTCCAATGCAAAATGTTTACAATTTTTTCCGCGACGCGTTTCTGAAGCTACTACTGCATTGGACAGGAACATAATTGTCCCTTCCAATGCACAATATTCACTTTTTATCTTAACCTACGTATTTGTACATTGGACAAGAACATTATTATCGCATCCAATGTACAACACTTTTTTAATAAAAATAAGACGACACACTTACCGAATCGGCTCATTGGGAACTTATGGAGCTTCTCTCCAGCAGGACAACCCATAATACATCTTCGGCTCCTGTAAAAGAACATAATATTATAATAAAAACTAAAATAAAAATTTATTTCCATACTTACATTTTGCTTGCAACATCCAGTATAATCCTCTATTTTGTCGTTATCACATTTCCTTTTTCATTTTTCTCACTGTTGGTAATTTGTGGACAAGATAATCTACCAAATTTTGTCCACAAATTACCAACTTTTTCATTTTTTATTCCAATTTGCGCCAATTCCTGCCAAGAAAATTTTTATTTGGTAAATAACTAAATTTCATTTTATCAAGATAATATGACAGAGAAAGGCATAGAAATTAGCCATATTTGCTATCTCTACCCCAAAATGGTGGTAAAGCGAATTATCTTCAATTCGCCGGTGTCGTGTCTAATTTAGTAGTCTATGTTACACACGTCTATTCGCTGCGCTGTTCCCTTTACCAGTCGACACGATAGACTCCATAATGCTCTCCATACAACGACAGACTTTGCTGTCACTATAGCCTGTTTTGTAGTTTCTCCAATTATCAACCCACGTATTGTAAAGCTCAGACTAACTGTTGCCAATTAAGATATTTTCTCGTAAAATCTAGCGGTTTTTAAGTACATTTTGCGGAAAAAATTATGATTTAGCTATTCCCACTATATTAGCGGGAATTCTAGCGATTTTTTTTGCATCATAATTTGCTTTAAAATGTGAACTTGCTTAGATGCACTGAAGGTATAAGAAGCAAACTATAGAAAATATTTACTGAATAGCGGCAGAACAATGCAGGTTCTAAACCCAGAAAGTTAGCTAATGTACTCCTATCCATCTTGAGAAGCGCTTTCATACATAAGCAAAAACGTTTATGTTATTAATCATTTAAATAACACTTCCGATAACTGCTATGCTTACGTTTTATTAGATTCAAAGAAGGGCCCTTGTGAACAGAAATGTAGTACTCCAAACCGGAAAATCGCCATACGAAACTCAGCAGCAGGTTTCAGCGCTACTTTTACTATGTAATAGCAGAAGCCTGCTATATTTGAAACAATTTTTTTACTAGGAAAGTCCTCAATTCAGTAGTTATAATATTTTTTATAAACACATATAAATATGTATATAATGAATACATACATATGTATGTGTGTACGTTTATATTTTTCAATAAAATGAACCTTTTATTAGCCTATTACATTGCTTTTATTTGGTATTTGATAACATTTTTAGAGAAATTCGGGAAGTATGAAATAAGTTAACAAATTACCATAAAATTTTTGAAAAAATTTAAAAACAAATTTGTTATTACGTGTTTACGTTCGGCTAACCCATGCTTAAAACAATACAAAAATTAAAGGCAAAACATGAAAATTAACTTCATATATGGTACATAATATAATCTATATACATATGAATATATGGAAGCAAAATGTGAACAAAACTGAAAAACAATATTTGCAAATGGATTTTAACATCCATTGCGCACCACACGGCCAATTTAATTCGTCTCTGGTACCACCTCATAAAACGATTTTGCTTTAATTTCATGTTTCAGTAAGTGTTTCCACGCTCAAAAAACGCTTAGAACTTTTACACTGAAAAAAAAACTTGGGGAAATTAACAAAACACGTTGGCCTAAAGGGGGCTAAACATTATCGAATATGAGTGGCAGTCAAAAATTCATCAGTTTTGAATGAAAGTGTTGGCTGTTCAGACTATCGATCATGTTCGACACTCAAATCGTCATTCAAGAAAAAAATTGGACACACCAACACAGAAAAAAAACACAAATTGGATGCGCATTATTGCTAACAAAATTTTTTTATGAATTATTTTAATGTTTTCTTATCTCTAACAACTCCTTGTACTATTTTGTGTTAACATTTTTGTTCTTATGAAAAAACGATGGTTAAAGTTAAAGCATGCTTTAAAACCGGTTTTGCCATACAAAATTCGTTTGTTAAACCAACTTTAAATTTACCCATCGTTTTTGCATAAGGAGGTTTGTCTTTAATATAACAAACAGCCTTGCATTTCATAAAAATATCTACATTTCTTAAAAAAGTTATTTTCCGCATCCATCTTGTGTTGTTTATGCTACAAAAATATCTCTTAACTGACGCTTTTTGGTACACACAACCACTCAAAAGCCAACATGGCCGCTGGCTGTCACTTAACCACAAAAAATATAATTTGAGCAATAAAATTTGAGCAAAACCGTCACTCATGTTCGATAGTTTGTAGCCCACTTAAGTTTCAACATAGTAAAAACTAACCCCTTATGGAAAAAAAAAATATTTTACTTTAGCCTTAAGGTTCATAGTAGTCGCCAAGCACTGTAAGGGCCATTTTCACAACTTGCCTTTAGCTAAAGGTAGGATTTTGCCTGCTCGATAAATGGCTTTGCATTATGAAATATTCATGTATTATTTTTTATCCATTAAATATTATAATTATTGATAATAATAACAATAAAAAACTTAAGTTGTAATAATGCAAAAATATTTATATTTATTTATCCTACCTGTAACTAATGGCAAGTTGTGAAAATGGTCCTAAGGCTAATATTATTTTGTTAAGAAATTGTATGCAAAAGACAACTTTAATTATTTTCTGATTTAGTCATAAATACTGGTAACACCATCGTGATCAACAACCACTTCAAAGCTTATGATGTACAAAATCGAATAAAATTTCATTCGGGTATTCAAATATTTTTTTTATTTTATTAAATCAATTTTTATTATCTTGATGTAAAGCAACATAATTTAAACAATATGAGCTTCTGACATGGTAGGAAAATAGATAAACATTTGTATGAAGTAAAAGTAAAAAATATGATGAACAAGGAATATTTATCACAATTTCTTTTATTCGAATGAAATGAGTATTTGAATATCCAGCTTTTTTCAATTTGTTTTGATTGTATGTACATCACTAAATCATTTTTGTATAGTTATATTTATTTGAATTTTTTGTAGATTTTACTATGTATTTCGAATCAGTTGGATAATTTGATGATGTTTTCCATTACATAACAGAAATAGCAAATCTAAGCTAAGAGGAAACACTTCTAGCTTCCTTTTCAGATGTAACATGAATCAATATGTTCTATATTAACAAAAATATTTTAGGTATGAAATACATACATATTTTGGAAATATCAACTTAAAGTAGTCTTAACAGAAGTGGGTGTATACTTTAGAATTTTGATATAATTTTTTTTTAGAATACAACTTTACGTGAGAAATTTTTAGATATTTTAATTGAACTGTAGTGAATTTTAATCAGAAATAATTCATAGTTAGGCTCAAGTTCAGTAATTTCAATTCTTATTGAATGAAATATTTTTATTAATTAATGTGAGTTTCTAAAGAAGAGAAGAAAAATTAAACTTAGACTTTAAGCTGGGCGAAATACCGATACTTTTCTGTGCATCCACGCACTTCATCAGCACCCTAGTCTATCTACTTGGGTAGAGATTCTTATTAACATCAGCTATTTAACTTAAATGTAAAATGAAACGGAATATGAGAAACGATTGTTGTGTATACAATTGATTTACCTTTGGTAAACACATTTATAAGTATCACTATTAATTTTCTGTTTTTTCCAATTTTTCATTTTTCTATTTAGGTTAGCACGAATAGTTGCCTTTTTTAACAATTCGTTTCTTTTTACAGGAATTTAAGCCCGAAAGAGTGTTTTCATGTAAATTTAAGCAAATAACTTTTAAATTTTAGACTAAAAATAGTTCATAAATTTCTTTAAAAAAATAAATTTTTTTTTAAATTCTGGTGAGTATTTTCTAACACTATGGAGGAGTTACAAGGTTTTGTGTGACTAAAATAAGCTTCTACATGGTTTTTTGCTCACTCTCGGCAAATTCAAAATATCGATTTTTTGGAAGCAATGAAAATGTACTTCCGCTAGAATGACTTCAATTTTTTTCACTGGGTTTTTAAGAGTCATCTGAGTAGAAATATGTAAAATCTAGTGTAAATTTTAGTGTAGTAAAGTCTGTTCAGACGAAGTACTTCAAAACGCAAAATTAAATGCTAGCATGAGTAAAATGTGCATGGAAAGTTTCAATAGAGTAGCTTGAGTTTTAGATTTATCTAGTTGGTAACTTACCTAAGCCTATTTCTTTTTTGCAAAATTTCAGTTCTCTTCCCTATAATATTTCGATGAAAATTTTATAAACGTGGCCCTACTTCCCTAATTTAACAATCGGTGCTTTAAAATTTTTCCTATTCGTAAATCCCTTAACTTTAATTCTTAATTTTGAGCTTAAAGCGCGTGTCCATGACCCCAAACGAAACTTCCAAGATTTTAAATCTTTCTTGGTAATCTCTAATTTAGATTTATTTGTGTATTGAACTTAAGCACTCTAGTGCAAAGTCTAGCCTGAAATGTTATGGCCGTTACCCCCAGTCTCCGTCACTTTATTAAACTCAAGATTTTGTTATGAGCAGCGTTCAATTATCGTCTTACCTATTTTAAGATGATAGCTTTAAGTTAAAGCTTCTGTTAAAATCTTCAGTAGAAAATTATCGCGGCCCCTGCCACTCCTGGTTTTTAGATTTTTCTATTTGGTCTCTCATCTTAATTTTTTAATTTTTACTGGCGTATTCCCGCCTACTTTTTTTAATTAATATTTTTTGCCAGTGTCAATCATATGTGTCAAGTTTCTTTGGAAACGGATATTAATATTTAAGTAAATAGTATATTTAAATCTGCTGATCCGAAGTACATGAAATAGTATGTTTAAATTGTATGGGCGTGTTAACACCAACTTTTTTCAACGAAACTTTATAACTTTGCATTATTCCAACATTTGTGCTAAATTTCAACAAAATCGTTAAGACTAATATTTTAAATTTGCTCTTTTAATTGTGTGCTTTATTGGAATATCACCGCCCCCTGGTAAAAATCTCAAGGTTTTCATATTTTTCTAGTTTGTTGCTAATCTAGACCTACTTGTTTATCAAATTTCAGCTTACTAGCGTAAATTTTATTTACTTTCTACTTATGGGCATACTCTTTCAATCTCGCTACCTGCTGGTGCCAGTACTTATCTTTCCTGTCGAGTTTCGTTGAAAACGGATAGTAATAAATATATAAGTATGTAGCATATTCAAATGTGCTGACCCGAAGTACATGAAATAGGAGACTTAAATTGTATGGGCGTGTTAATGCCCACTTTTTCAACTTTATAGCCTTGTATTATAGCCACATGTATGTCAAATTTCAATAAAATCGTTTGATATTAACGCATTAGATTTGGTTTTTAAATTCCGACCCTTATGGGCGCAGCCCCGCCCTCCTAGGTAAAATTTTTGGCTTTTAGATTTTTCTAATATTTTGCTAATCTATACCTACTCGTTTATAAAATTTCAGCTCACTAGTGCAAATTTTAATTTTTATTCTTATGGGCGTGTTCCAGCCTACTTTTTCAACCCAAAATTTTTCTTGGCTAGTAGTTATCTTTCCTGTTTAGTTTCGTTGGATACATAAATAGTGCATTTAAAAGTGCTGACCCGAAACACATGAAATAGGAGGCTTAAATTGTATGGGCGTGTTAACGCCCACTTTTTTCAATAAAAATTTAGAGCCTTGTATTATTGCAACATGTCTGCCAAATTTCAATAAAACTGCTTGAGTTAAACGCCTTAGATATGTGTTTTTAATTCTGAGCTTTATGGGCGTAGCCCCGCACCCTTGGTAAAAATTTTCGCGTTTTCAGATTTTTCTAGTTCACCTAGATCTACTTGTGTACCAAATTTCAGATCTCTAGCTATAGCGGAAGTGCTTCATAATATTGATGAGTGAGTCAGTGAGTATGTCTTAAGATATGCACTTTTTGCACCTCCATATCTCCGGATCCTTTCTTTGTAAAACTTTCGAACTTCGCATATAAGGTTACATGAATTTATTCTAATTATGGTTTAAATTTTATAATTTTACGATTGCGGGGAACAAAGCTATGAGGGGTTAAAAACAGCTCGAATGGCTTCCAATAAATATACACACTGCGTGCATCGGCCGGAACTTGGCCTGGCGCACTGCCAGGATTAGATTATTTTGGCGGTGTTATTACAAAATCTACTTCTTCCAAAATTATATGTTTTTAATTTGTTTTCCTCAATAAATTTGTGAGCAACACTAACTTTACTTCCTTCCTTTCCTTTTTTCGTCGCAGGATTTTGGTAAAGCTGGAATCTTTTTTTGAAAAGATTCTGATATTTCTGTTAAAACAGTAGGAATTAAACAGACATGAAATTTATTTTTTGTGGCATACGTTATTATTGCATAAAAAAATATAATTATTTTTAAGTTTAACATTTCAACATTTATTTTTGTTTAAGTGGCTTAAGCCTACAGTACACGGCATATAAATATGACATCACGAGAATTTTCAGCATGTTGGTTGCATTTTTTTTAATTATTTACATGTATTGCTAGTACACGGTGACGTCAAAATTACGTCAGAGCCACATGTGCATGTGTATTTGTACATGTCGTGTACTGTAGGCTTTACAGAATTGTTGCTGTTTACAAAAAGGTGTTTTAAGTTTTTATAACAGCGATCCCCACACATATACATTCATACTTATGTTTGTGTTGGTGCGTCGTTTTTGAGCGTATTGCAGGGTATACACGATACTTAATTTCGTACTTAGCGTAGTATCGTCCCTTTTCACAATTTATGGTTAAGAGTTAACGTGAACTTTAACTGACAGTTCTCCATACAAAACTTGCCGTTAAAGTCCCTGTTAGTTTTTAACCATACATTGTGAAAAGGTACGTATGAGTTGTAGTCAGCGTGACCGTTTGACTGACTAAAGTATCAAATTGCCACTTTTTCGACTGCCTTGCCACTTTTTTATCTGCCTTGCCTCCCTTTTTGTAGAGTCAATTCTATAAAAATACATTAAAAATAAAAAATTTAGTGCATTTTTCTCGTTTTATAATATTTTTGCCCCTTTTTTGAGATAAATCCCCTTTTGGTGCCACTTGTTGAAAAATGTCGTCGGTCACCCTGGTTGTAGTACGAGTTTTCAGATACACGTTACTACAAATCATACTACTTAATTTGAAAAAATATTTTTACGGCAATATACACGCGTTAATGTTGTTGCATGTTGTAGAGAATGGTTAAAATAATGTTTTATGTTTTTTTTAAATTAAAATATCAGCTACATAAAGCTTATTTTAAAATTGAGCCGCAGAAACACTGTGGTTTCCAACTCAGCTCCTCATAAAACTAATTTTGTACAAGAGGATGATACACATTACTTATTATCGTACTTAGCGAAGCTCCGCCCACAAAAATCAACAATTTTTGATTTTCATACTACAAAGTATACCTTATAAGTACGACAGCTTGATAGAAGTTACTAATTTCATACTTGTACGATTTGTAGTATCGTGTATACTCGCCATAATATCTTTTGCTCTTCTTATAGCAGGGCTGCCAAGATATATTTGTAAAACTGTAATTGAAGTCAATTTCTCGTGTTCAAAAAGAGATTAATGCACATTTGATGTATTTTAAATAGCATATAATAACTTAGTTTCAGATATGATTATTCAAGCTCTTGAAAAGTAGAAAACCTTGAAATTAAACTAATTTAAAATAATCCATTGTTGTCTATTAAAATGCGACTACACAACCGGTACATATAATAGTCTGAGATTAGAGTGGTAACCCTGATTGTAGTAACAATTGAGTACACACCAATTAGAAATACAAATTATCTCTTATTGCTCTCTTTATTATTGTGAGAGCACTAGCACGCGTGCGCGGTTTTGAAGATCGCTGTTTTTTAATATGTACGAGTATTAGAAAATATTTCGTACGAAAGTAATAACATTTTTCTAATATGTTTCTGCTGAACATTTAATTTTAAATCTGAAAACAGTGCATCTAATTTTATTAAACACTCCATTGATGAAGAGTACTAGAAAATAAACACTACAAAAGAAAGCAATACCCAGTAGTAACACAGTAAGTGGATTTGCAAAAAAGTGCAATGAATATACATATTAAAATAGCGGCTAATAAGATGATTAATATAAAATCATTACTGCTTTATATTCCACCAGTTAATCACAATTTATACAATAATTTGGCTGTATACACCAAAAGTGAAGTACATATGTACATACATACATAGATGTTGGTCAAATTATTTAGATACATATTGTTATCATTATTAGCATTTGCTTTTTGGTATAATTATTAAAATTTTTGCATTAATAAATTTATATTTATTATTAATTTTATATATTAAAATAAAATAATAAAGAATTTATTTATTACAATAGGTCTGTTCATTTACTTTCCCAGTAAAAACTAGCAACGAGAGAGTAAAGCAGAAATTTACAAAATTACTCTCCCAAATATGAAAAAATAAATGAACGCGTTATGCTAGGAACACAACTGGGACGAACGAAGAATTTTCGGTGCGAACTTTCGTCATGAAAAATAAAACACATTTTTGCATATGAAAATGAACACAACACCGCCGTACAACGAAATTCGTCGTGCGTGACGAACTCTGAGATAGATTTATTTCTATTTTGCACGCTGACGAAAAAACAAAATTGAGAGAAAATTCTCTCCCTCTCTGTCTGTTTTTGTACACACAAAAACCAACTTTATCAAATATGAGAGAAGAATTCCGTGTGTAAATTCGTCGTTATTGTGCTTCTCACGACGAAATTACGCAGCGAATGCTTATCGACGAATTCGTCGACGTGGACGAAATTCGTCGTTCGTCCCAATTGTGTTCCTAGCATTACTGGTAAAAAAACTTACAAGAAAATGTTATTCATATCAGATCCATGGATGGAAATCATGCTGCAATTGTACTTTTTCTGATGTATTTTGTTTGATATTTTAAATTGCAATTTTTTTTAAATTTACATTTAATATGAAATTCTTTACACAGTTTTCATGTATTTTTACTATTTTTATACATTTTTCATAATTTTTTAATTTTATTCATTAACAAATACAAAAATTAAACTTCCCATCTCTGAATATATATGAGAAACAAACTAAATTATTTGCCATTAAAATTGAATTTATGTGGCTTAATGAAAGAAATACAATAAATAAAGAAAACATGCTTTCTTTTTACATACGTGTAAATGTATTTTAACAAAAGAATTTTCAGATTTCATTTTTCAGATATTTTTTAAATAGTTGGTTTGATAAAGTAAGCAAGTAAAAATTTTACTACCCAGTGAAAAAAAATGGAAGTCATTCTAGCGGAAGTACATTTTCTTTGCTTCCAAAAAATCGATACTTTTAATTTGCCGAGAGTGAGCAAAAAACCATGTAGAAGCTTATTTTAGTCACACAAAACCTTGTAACTCCTCCATAGTGTTAGAAAATACTCACCAGAATTTCAAAAAAATTTATTTTTTTAAAGAAATTTATGAACTATTTTTAGTCTAAAATTTAAAATTTATTTGATTAAGTTTACATGAAAACACTGTTTCGGGCTTAAATTCGTATAAAAAGAAACTAATTGTTGAAAAAGGCAACTATTTACCATTTTTTCTAGATGAAAATATTATCATAGAACACAAAAAAGGAAATTTTTCTTAATATCGCTTCCAATTCAGTGACCAGGCATCGAAAAAGAGAACTTCTTGCAATGACAACCCTATGTAAAAATCATTAGATCTGATCAAAATTTGCACTACTTCCGCATCGTAAACTCTACATTTTCATGACTTTTTTGGAGTCTCTTTTTTTACTGGGTAGTAATAGTTTGTAGGAATTTTTTTGTGTCTCAATTTTTTTCTTTCTTTTGACGCTCCCTCCTTGCAAACTTTTTGAGTTAATGATAACTTTAAAGTAAAAATTTTTTCAAATTCGTAAGAATTTTTAGTAAATGAACAAACCTAATAACTTTGTTAGCCAAAGAAAAGTATTAGACATTTTTAAAATAAAATATTAAAGAATTTTTTATTGCAATAACTTTTTAAGCCACAGAAAAATATTAGAAGTGTTTTTTTTTTGAAATTAAAAATTTTTGAACTCAATTTAGGCACAACAATGTAAGCCACAATTTTTTTACTAAAAATGGTACTTCCAATGGGTTTTAATCATTCATAGATGAACACGTCATAGTTATCGCCCTAAAATGCTTCTTAACGATGTTGAAAGTAGAAAATATTAAAAGCCCGATTTTTAAGATTTATTTTAAACGTAAAAGCCGATTTATTCAATATTTTGTTTTTGTGGCTTACAGAGTTATTGCACTAAACGTTTCATATATTAATTTTTTACAGTCTAGTAGCTTCATACAAAACGCAAATTAGGATTTTTCAGTAAGTATGCAATTCATATTCACGCGTTAAATAAAATATAAAACATTGCAATATTTCAAAATATATTTAAACTTCTCTCATATCCTACTACATGCTCCCTCGATGGGTTATAGTTTAAGCTGAGGTTTCATAAGTAAATTCTGAGCTCGATGACAAAACTTGGTAAGATAATATGAAAATAATTAAAAATAGCGCCATTTCACAGTATATTAGAAAAATTTTGGATAATTTTTTACTCGTAGTGCTTCATTTTATTAGTTTTATAGCTTTTTGTGTATAATTTTACGAATATAACTACGGAACAGATACCTAGATCAGTGTGAACTCCACTAGCATTGCAAAAACATATGTTTAACTGCTAATGACGCACTTTTAGTTTAAGAAACACATTCGAGACAAATCCCGTCAAACGAGTTACTAGTGTTCCCACATATAACAATCATTCGTTATTTGCAGGGAAACCAGAAATATGCTCCAAAAAAAGTGTTTTATGCGCATTCAATATGCACTTAAAACTTTCGAAATATGCACTTAAAACTCAAAAAATATGCTCTTAAAAATAACATAAATTGGATTATTTGGAAATCAAAATCTAATTTTAATTCAGCAATTCAATAAAATTTACATATAACAGTACGAATAGACGAGCAATTTTTATTTCTGAACATAAGAACTAACGTCGGCAGAATGACGCCAGAAAAAAGTTTGTGTTCAAACTTATTTTAAGGGGTGGCTAGAAGTATAATGTTAAAAATCAAAATTGGGCTTGTCGTATGTATACAAAATGCGAGTTTTAAGTTTTGATTTTTTAATAATTCTGCCACAAAACACATATTTTATGCTTCTGCTTTTTTTATAACAAAGTTATTATTTCTAGTTTCCCGCCATTATTTTCTAGGAAAAAGGTAAATTTGACAGCTTGTGTTCTAACATAATTGCTCAGACTTATGTTCGAGCAATTATTCCCAAACATGTGTTCGAACACTAACATTTACGGTTTACACAGTAATTTTTTGTGTTAGCAACAGAAATTGACAATTGCCAACACAAAAATTTCCAAACTTATGTCTCGTGTAATCTCACTGTAAAAGAGACAAAAATAAAATAAACAGAAGGCAACAATAAAAAAATTAACTAAGAAAAAAAATTTTACGATATCAGATTTATGACTTTGGAACTGTATTTTGAATAATAAGATAAGCTTTTTATTTATAATTGTTATTGCAATAAAGAAAAACTTTTCACTTAGCTTTTTACACAAATCGCCGCATGTCACATCTAAATAAACTTTTATACATTGAAAATGTTCGGGGCAGCGTACGTCACAATTACCAAACCAAGTTTTAATTGAAATTAGCGTCCAGTGAGGATGTTAAAACACATGTTACACCAGTTTAAGTTGAAATTTGGAATATACAAATCAATAGTATTAGTTCCAGCATTAAAATTTAGCAGAAAAAAATTGGATATGGACGATTTAAAATTTTTTAGTTTTCTTGTTTCCTTTTTCTTTCACAAGACTGTTTACAAGTGAGTGAAAATTAAAAAGTTTTAAATCGTTCATTCTAAATTTCGATGTTAGAACACATAATAATAATTAGTATATTCTTAATTTCAACTTTTTTAAAGTCTAACTTCATAATGGTAGCAAAATATTGCTTCCCCATACTACCGTTTCTTTCGCTAAAAAATGAAATTTTGACGAAAAAAAGTAGAAAGTTTTACCAAATTTTTTTTTTAAATAAATTTTTTTTAAAAAGTAACAAAATATGCTCTAAAAACGCCAAATAAGCTCTAAAAATTCGAAAAATGCTCAAAATATGCGTGTTAGACCGAAGCATGCAAAAAAATTCTGTAAAGGGTAAAATATGCAAAAATATGCACTAACAAATCGATGCCAGAATTCATAAAAAGTTCTGAAACGGATAAATATCTTAATTCCGCATTGATATATCAGACAAGAAAAAACATGCAATTGCATATTTGTGGTTTCCCTGGTTATTTGTTTATTTTTCTTAAACACAATCGTGCACTAGTTATTTACTGAGAGTGTGTATGTTGTCGCTTTTATTTTTTTATGTAGTAGAAAAACTTGATTAATTCATTTATTAAAAATACCCCCACAAACAACTTTTAGTTGAGAAATAGAATTTTTTGCAATCAGTTGTTGATCGTATCTTCAAGTAAAATGACGATACTGGCAAGCCCCAAAGCGCGTTTTCTTTTCCGTTTCTTATTGTTTTTGAATTTGAATTGCTGTGCAGTGACCGCTGAGGAGGAAACAAATTCGTGGTCATTTTCGTTGGGAAATATACACTTATTCGACATACCTCAATTTAGTGGTTCTTTGTCGTTATTTGGCGATAAAGAATCGAAAGAAAGTAGTGAAGTTTTATTGGAAAAAAATTATATGAATGAAGTTAACATTGATCCAGACATAATCGAAGATTCTCTATTAAAAACGGTTGGCCTGAACCTATTCAAATTACATATTTTTTGTGATTTTTAATGTGAATTGAAAAATATTTTACCTTAGCCGGACCTAATTAAAAAATATGGTTATCCTGTGGAAATTCACAATGTCAGTACAGAGGATGGCTACATTTTGGAGTTACATCGTATCGCAAGGCCTGGAGCCATACCAGTTTTACTGACTCATGGCTTATTGGACAGTTCTGCAACCTGGGTGATGATCGGACCCAATAAAGGCTTAGGTGCGTATTGTGTATTTATTTTGATTAAAAAGTTATTTTAAAGGTTTATAATAAAGGTTTCTATACATAGTCCTACAGTGGAAATTTTTTTAATTCGAAAATAGCTGAAGCTGTTTCGGCTTCATATTATTGTAAATATAGTCCAAATCACCTTTTCCAATTTATCATATTATATATACACATTTAAATATATGTATGTATGTACTAGTGATGTAACTAATGTCAACTTTTGATATTCGCGTATACGAATATTTCAAACGATATTCGCGAATACGAGTACGAACATTTGAAAAAATATTCGCGAATACGAATATTATATGCATTATGAAATGTTAAAAAATTGTTATAAAAAAGAACTTCACACTCTTCTTGGCGTACTTTAAAGTTAATTAAAAGTACCGAAAATTTTAATGGTCGTCATTGAATAATATTTGCACAATTTCTATAAAAAAAATTAATGTATGTACTTGCACAAACTAAAATTTTGAAATTGAAATAAATTTCGTTTGGGTAGACCCCCGGAATTTGTCGGCCAGGACATATATAATCACAAACCACAAATAAACGTACAACAAAATTTCTATTTTAATGCAAGTATAAAATATATATGTATATGCATACTTAGGGTTGTTATCCGTCCTCTTTTTGGGATCTCTGTCCTCGGAAAAAATTTGCGTCCGGGAAAGTCATACATTTTATGTGAATTGTTTTGCTTTTATATTGCTTTAAAAATGGTATTTAGTAAAAACAGAGCGAAAGGGTCCGCCAGATAACTTTTTTTTAAAGATATAAAAAAGCTACTGAAGCTTCGGATGTGTGGCACGTAGCGCCGTCCTGTTGAAACCAAATGTTGCCAACATCCTCCTCTTCAATTTTTGTGAACAAAAATTCGTTCAACATGGCCCGATAACGATCGCCATTGACTGTAACGGCCACTCCTTGGTCCTCTGGACCAAAATACGCACCAAACAGTGACTCGTTTTGGGTGGGTCGGCTTTTCAATGTATGCGTGCGGGTTTTCTGTGCCCCAAATGCGACAGTTTTGCTTGTTTACATACCCGCCAAGATCAAACTGAGCTTCATCTGAAAAGATGTTTTTTTTTGCAAAATCGGCATCTTCTGTAAGTCGGTCGCAGGCCCACTCAGCGAAGCGAAAACGCATTGAATGGTCAGTTGGCTTGCTCAGCCGAAGGATAAAACTAATTATCTGTCAAATCAGACATGAGATAATTGTTACCATTCACGAAGTAATCACTAGTTGAAAAAAAAACGTTAGATGGCGGACCCTTTAAAAAGGGAAATAATTAGTTTTGGGTGTCATCCACCTTATCTTATAAATAACACTGTCTGGCAAAAAGGGCCAAAATAGTATAGTGCATAGCTTTAAGGGAGAGTTCAAATCTTTATTTCATGAATAAGTTGAAGAAATTTTAACCCAACAATGAAAGTTTATTTACAGTCGGTGGCCCTACTTTTAGGGATATTTGGTATGTAATCGGTTGAACTTTGAGTTCTCAGTTGACGAAGAGCTACTTCTTAATTAATTTTTGTGCTTTAAACTTTTTTTGATAAGTAATGGGTCGTTGTTTAAGAGCTTTCAGATTTAATTTAAAAAAATATAACTTAAAAAATTTATTTAAGTCGAGCAACTATATAATTCAATGTTTCAAGATGATTTCATAAAAATGTTGATCGCGGCTATGCCTCAAATGGTACATACTCTGGGTCCAATTTTGGCATACTCCATCCAACATATCGGCCGGTATTTCAAGATTAAATTCTTCAATATTGGCTCCCGCTGCGTCAACCGTTGCAGGCTTGTCCGTATAGACATGAGCCTAAACATAGCCCCACAAAAGATAAAAAATCGTTAAATCGCACGATCTAGGCGGTCAATTTACCATTTCCAAATGTTAAATAAACTGTTACCCTAACTCGTCTCTCAATTGGGCCTTTGTATTATGAAACCATATGCCAGCCAAGTCCAGCTCTTTAATTTTGGGCAAAAAAATTTGTAATCATCGCACGGTAGTGCTGAGAACACCACCGAATCAATAATTCACGATCATCCCCAGCACTAGAGGATACAGCTGCGATATTTTTCTCTGTCAGCACTCTGCTTATATAATGTTCAATAATGTAATTTTAGTGCGAAATTTAGTCACAAATTCCAAATAGCCGCCTCAAAAGATCGCCCAAACTGGCCATAAAATGGAAGAAGTGCACGGATGCACTTTCTTAACCAATAATAAATTTTGATAATAAAATTCAATAATCTGCAAGCGTTGTCTGTTTGTAAGTCAAATCATGGTTAAATTATATATCAAACTGGATATGTTTATACTTATGTACATATATCAAACAGCAATATGTTACACGAAACCAGCTGAGTTGCCGAAAACAGTATTGCCAAAAAGAAAAGTGCCAATAAATCACCCTTTATAAACGACAAAACTATAAGTTAAAAAAAATGTTTCCACCATTTTTAATGTATGCAAATATTCTCAAATTTGTGTAGACTTATGGACATAAGTAGGTACATTTTAGTGTAAATTTATCGAAGGTGTTGGGTAAAGAGATCCAATATTCTATATAAATGTTGCGAAGTTGAACTTTTCACGCAACACCAACGATGTGTAGTAATATTATTGAACAACTTAATTTCGTTTTATCTTAAGTCCTACTTTTTTAAGCAAATGTCCGGGTTTTTTCCCTCCGCTGTCCTCTTTTTATAAATTTTGCGATAACAACCTTAATGCTGCATACTACATACATACATACATACATACATATGTAGTTTGTATGTACATAATTCTTATTTAAGTCCAACAATTACACAATTGATATAAAAATTAAAATGTACGAAAAATTCATACATAAAAAACAATAAACAAAAATAAAAAGTTAATTCTATATAAATTTCCTGGATTCATGGGCTATGAGCCACACAGAATTGCACAAATGAAAACCGATGTTTAACATGTAAGACAAAATAATCAATCGGTCTTAGACTACTTATAAAAGTTGTATACACGGTTCAGCTTTTGACAGAAAAAAACCAGGAGAGTTGCAAAGGGGACCAGAACACCAGGACAATTTATCTAAAACCAGGACAAATTCTGAAAAAACACATTGTATGACAGTCACGCATTGAATTTAATGTGAATTTTGAAAGGCTGCACTCCCACGCTCGCTTCCACCAAATCAATTATTCCGAACTTTCGATAGTATTCTCTTATTTTAAACAGTATTCTATTCTCTCTTTTAAATATTTAAAACATTGACGCAAACGAGATTACTCTCAGGCCAACCTAAATTACGACGCAAATCGTTGCCTGGCTTTCAAAATTTCTGGTGCCCATACAAAATGTATGAGACTCACCGAAATAACGCTGCGTCAATGCAAAGGAGTGAAGTTGAATGTAACAGAATGTCACAGAAACCAAATTCGATCGAAATGTTTTTCAACTATTTATTTAAAATATGTTTGTATTATTTATGTTTTTTTACATATTTAAGTTATTTTCTCAAGTCTTAAGAAAAAAATGCATCATCATAAAAACTGAAATAAATATTCTATTCTGTCAAATAAAATTAAATAAAAATAACTTTTATTTTTTACTAAAATATTCAAGAATTGCAGATAGCACTTTTTGAATATAAACCCTCGATATGAGTTTTTATTTTCCGAAGTTTCCTTTCAAAATGTTCCACCCTTTGGATCACAAAATATACATCAAAACACTATATGTATGGATGTGTATATTGAATACCTCGGGCCTGTTTTTCAAAACTTACAAGTGCTGGAATACAAGTAAAACATTTGGGAAAATATTTTATATCCATTTAAAATATACATATGCATGTACTTATATCTTCACAACTATTTTACTTGTACTTCAACACTTGGAAGTTTTGAGATACATGCCCCAGCATCTGAAAACCTTTATTAAACCTCTTTCAATATGACCTTTATTTGAAGGTCTTTTTACAGCCATTCTCTGAAAGGCCATTTAGCAGCCTTTCTATGGAAGGCCTTTTAACAGCCATTCTCTGGAAGGCCTTTTATAATATCTAAGAAAAAAACGAGAACGGAAGGCCTACCTCGCAATGACAACGCGTGTAAAAAAGATATGAAGATGGGATGGGGCGAGCAGGCCTTGTACATCCAAAAGAAGGAGTACAGAGGCCTTTTAGAAGGCATCCGAACGTCTTCTTTTTCCCGCTGGGTATATCTGCTGTGTTGTTGTAGTGGATGTTTTACTCTCGTCGGTGTGAAAGCTCTTTATAAAAGTTTGCATATTGTGCATATGGCTTGGTCGTATCTGCTAAGAATAATAAACTACAAGCTTACGCCAACCGAAGATTTTACCGTTAGACGTGACGTCACACGTCTATTGTAAGAGTTGCCGTAAACGTGTGAACCGGGACTAAGAAATTTAAACAAAAAAATGGCAACAATCAAATTATATTCGACTTTATTTCATTTTCTCGTTTATTATCTTTTTTTTAATATTTGAAATTTAACTGGATTTACTAACTTTAACAAAGCACTTAATTTTTATTTTTTTAATGTAAGAAAATAAAAAAAACATGTTGATTATCTTGTTTCAACTTTGTTATTTGTTCTTGAGCTTCTTATTTGTTTAAATGAAAGTTTATAACATAATAACTCTAGTTGTTCTAAGAAGCTTTGGGTAAAGGTTCCCTGTTGATCTGCATTAGCAACAGTGAAATACGCATAGGATCCAGCTAAACCCCTCAATAATCAATTTCAATGCATTTTAATAAAAAAAATATTTTACAGAATAATTAAAATAATAATTTTGGGATTATTAGTGCGTTAAAAAATTTTTAACTTAAATTGTAAAAATTCCCAATAAAAACAGTAATTATATACTTTTTAGTTTTGGGTAAATAATCGAAAATATTTTAGGGGAAATTTTATTTTGGAGTAAAGTATTTGTGGATAATTACCCGAAATGGGTAATTATAAGAAAATTAATAAAGCGTGGACTTTTATGAGTGATAAACGTATTTAACCGATGGGTAATTAAACGGGTTATACTGTATTATAATTACATATATATTCAAATAGCTTTTATCTAATATATCGCACTTAACACTGAATTTGTTTATGTAGTATAATGGTAGCATTTTTAATAATTTTTTGTTTAAAATCTTAGAAAGTAAAATTGTTAAATTTTAAAACATCAAAAATGGTAGGTACACCATTTTACCAAGTAAACAAATAACACATTCAGTGTGAACGGCACTAATATTTTGTTGGAATAACACCACTTCTAGCAGGTACATTCATTACACAAATTCCAAAAGGAATCACAAATTTATATACTCGTACATTCATAAAAAGTATGTGTGTATGTATGTATATTCATACAAACATAACATCTTCATAAGTCTATAGTACACAACATGTAAAAAACAACATGCGTATGTCTATGACGTCAAGAGAATTTTCTGCATGTTGGTTGAATTTTTTTAAATTAGAACTAGTTGCTACATGTCGTAAAATATTGATAGTATTAATGTTCCAAAATCTAAATGTGACAAATTTACCCGAGTTCTACACAATTCCAGAGGCAGCACATGTGTAATGATGTGATTTTTTACATTTACACAAGGTTGGCAAACGGTATCGTAAAAATACCGATACCGATTCAAATACCGCTATAATTAGATACCGGTATCGACACCGATACCGAAACACATTTCGGTTTGAAAATACCGGTATCAGGAATACCGTTTAGGTCTATACCGATATGTACCGGTATACCGATTCCCACCAAAAATAAAATTTCAAAAATATATTTCAATTAACTTTTTTATATAAACACGTTTTTTCACCTTTACACATTCTTATGCAGCACTGTTTGTTTTAATCAACCGGAAAGTGAAATCATATCATAATCATCACCAGTACGAAATACCAACGAACTTCATGAGCTGCTTAATGCCTTTAGAAACGAAAAACGTATCTCTAGACATATAAATATTCTAAATTGGTCAAAAGAGCCCTTACAAAGACAGTTTTTTTAAATAATAACTTTTTAAATAAATAACTTATTTATATGAAATCGCGAAGATTAGTATGTATATAGGTTGTTCAAGATACACAAGTTAATGCGGAGATTTATGCACATTAAAGATTATTTTCTTTTATTGATATACTACATATGTGCGCTGTCTAAAATATGAGGTTTAATGCCATAAATGCGGTCTTAATTGTTTAGCTCGATCCGACGGCGCCTTCTGGTGGGGCCTAAAGTACCCGATACATAGTGGGGATTTTTTTTTAATTTGAAATAATTCTGCAGTTTTTAAACTAGGTGTCCGATTTCTTATGAAAATTTATACAGCATTTGAGGAGGTGTCACAGAGCTCAAGTCTGGAATTTAGGCTATATATCCTTAAAAGGGCTGGAGTCACAAAGCAGCAGAATGGGTAAACTTTTAGTTAATGAAAAATTAAAATCGATGCCAAGCTCATGTTTTTGATCAGATAAAAAGGATTTTTGAAAATGGATTTTTTTCTATTCAAAAGCTAAAAAAAGTGTGCAACATTTATGGGTTTTCCCTTACAGTTTAGGAAATATTCGCGAAAAAGTGTAAAAAAATTGGCATTTTTACCAACCTTTGTCCACTGTTCTGCTAATGGAGAAGGCAAACGTTGTTAGATTTAGAAAATGAAACTTATTATGAATAAGGGATATAATTTGTAACATTAAACATAACATTTGCCAATAAATATTTTCGGCTGAAAGGTATTTCTTAGGTAGAAAGTAATAACAAATAGAATTTGCTTTTGAGTTCCCGACAATTCCAAAAAAATTACAAAAAATTTTAATTGAAATATTGAAATATTCGTTTCGTCTGAATTTGGCGACTACGAATATATCTAAAAACGGACGAATATTCGAGAATTTGAATACGAATTTTCGATTTTTACTAAGTGCATACAATTCTACATGTACTTTGTGTAATATAAATTATACATACACTGTATGTATTTATTTTTATTATTTTGTTTAATTAACCAAAATGAGTACTTTATATATGTAAAGTTTCAACTACAGTTTTCTTATTTTACTTTTTTAATAAATTATTTTTTAACAAAAATATAAAAACGTATATAGAAACATATAATTTTAAATACTTTTTATGTTAATGTAAAAATACTCCACTTTCGAAGTAATTTAACAAAAAAAAAGATTTTTTGCTATGTCCACTGTCTGAATTAAAAAATTTAGCAGTTATATCGGTATACCGGTATTATAAACTCGGTAACGGTATGTACCGGTAATACCGATACCGATATAAAAAAATACCGATACCGTTACCGATACCGAAATTTAAAAAATAGTTGTACCGGTATGAATACCGATACCGTTATTTGTTTCGGTTTCCAACCTTGCATTTACATGTATTGCCAGTACACGACATGTAGCACTAGTAGATTCATAGTGACGTCTAAATTATGTCAGAGCCATACATGCCGCATACTGCAGGCTTTACATACGCATAGTTAATTATCAAAAAAAATATTTCAACTTTTTTCATAGAAAAAAGTTGTTACAAATACTTTTGCTTACCTTCTTACAACACACACGCATTATTATAAAGAAAAAAACTCATTAAAAACTGAATGCTTAAAAGTTCACAGGTCTTAATTTGCATTTCGGTTAAAAATCAATTATTTAATTACCGCGAATATTAAAAAAAGTGTTAATACTTACAACAAAAACAATATTGTTTTATGTTCTTGTTCGTAAGTACCTGCAAAATTAGAAAAGTGGGATTATTATATGTCCACTTTTTTCACCAAGAGCAAAATCATTACTTGCATAGAGGTTGGCAATCCTGCAGTCAAAATAACTTTAAGCGGCCCATCCATTGTACAATGGTCGCATTCATAAGACGTAACAGTTGCGCAACCGTTGAGTGTTTGTCTTAGAAACGCATAGTTGAGTATCTCCGCTCAACTCAACAGTTGAGTAATTTTCCATCATACAATTTTTTCGCTACTTATAGTCAACACGTTTTGGTCAGCCTGAACAGCTGGTCAAATAGAGCAATTTCTTTTAGTACTTTGTTAGGAGGCAGCAACAAATGTTTGTTAATTTTTACATTACAAATGCGATGAAGTAACGAAATAAAGATATACAATTACATTATATACATCAAGCCGTTTCAAAGAAGTAGCTGTTGGGGCCAACAGTTGCCAGCAGTTTCACAATTGTTGAGCTCAACAGCTACTTCTTATGAATGCGCCCAATATTATTGCATATCTTGTATATATTATTGTCGTTTTGGCCTACATATATGTACTATGCAATAAACGGTACAATATTTATTTATTTATTAAACATATTAATGCAAAGTAAATTTGCATAATATGGTGTTAACAGTATTTTATAAGGTTTTGTGACTGACTGTACACGACCTATGCCTTCACATAGGAAGTAGGCAACGTGGTTGTTAAAGAAATTTTACAAAAAACCGCAAGATTATACGGTTATCCGGGGCAGATCAGTCAACCAGTGCGAGCGAGACGAAAAACTCTCGAAGGTCAAACAACACACACAAGCCTGACCGCACTTAAGAAATAATTACGATGACGCGAGAGATGCTCCCCGACCCAGGAGGCTTATTCTGAATTGCGATGCGAAAATCAATGCGATGCGCAAATGAAATGCGATGCGTAAGAAAATTGGTATTCTATAAGGCTTTCGTAATCGCATTCGAGTATTATTTTAACGTGGCAACGCCGGTCAAAAATAACAACGCTGGCCAGAAAAATTAACGCTGGTCTAAAATAAACGTCAAAGTTAAATTTACGAAAGAAAAAGAAATTTGTGATTGTGCTTACAAAATAACATTAATTTATATAATATATGTGTAATTTATCAAAAATGGATTGTGTGGCACTATGGTTTGATGATGAAGAGGCGCATGACCAAAATGAAAGGGTGTAAGCAAATCGGATATTCTAAGCTTGAATGCAAAAAGGTAATTTATTTTGAAGCATTGAAAACAACAATGACCCTTTGCCAATTGGCTGTGTTTCATCATAAATTCCACAATTATTTCAAATTGGTGCGATTTGGTGGTCTTGTTGTTTGTTTCCCTGAATAATTTTAACAATTAATGTAACAATAAATAAACAAAATTATTATTTTTCACTTACATTTCTTCTTTGCAAATGCTGTTTTGCTGTCGAATATATTTTGCGATTTTCGTATGTATCTGACATTTGTTTTCGCAATACAGAATACTGACTTGCCACATTTTCGCATTTTAAATGCGAATAAAAAATGTACTTTGCGAACGTCGTAACACAAAATAGGAAGTGTTCGCATTTGCATGTTTTCGAGTCGCATTGACTTTCGCATCGCAATACAGAATAAGCCTCCAGAGCTGCTTAACGACTGATGGTACAATATTTCCCAACTTTCCTGACAGTAAACAACATAGAACAATGTTGCCACCACATTACACAATTGTCTTGATTGCGCGTGTGCCAAACGGTAGAAAATACTATGGTAAAAAAATATTTGCCTGTGGGGAAAAAAATTCATTTTTGTGCTGTGCCAAATGATATCTTTTTTGACAATGTAAAATTTTGACAAATTCTCTTTAGCATAGAAATAAGCTGATAAAAAAAATTGCTGCGGCGGCAAAGAAACAAATTTTACTACAAGCCGCCGGCTACCAAAAATTTTTTAAAAGAAGATTTTTACATAAAACAATATTCTTGTAGCACGAAATTATACAACTTTATATATCGTCGCTGATTTATCTAACTGGCCTATCTAACATTTGTAAAGTTTTACAGGAGTGCAGCTTTTATGATTGTTTTCTACATGCATTCTTATGGAAACGCCTGAAATAGTTTAACTTTTATAGATTCAACAGTAAAGTTTAATAATAATTAAAAATTAACTTAAATTAATAGCCAGGGGCCTGTGGCAAAAATTAAATAAATATACTTAATAGTAACAAACCAAAAAAGTTTGTCTTAAGTAGAACAAAAAATAAGCAAATTAACCAATATGTGCGTAATTAGTAAAGAATAAACGACAATGGTAAGTATGTTGTAAATTAGAGATCGTAAATTTGGGCTTTCATTACAAAACACGTTTTCAGCCAATTGAAATACGATGAATCAAAACAATTCACGTATTCCATTTGCAAGAAAGTTTCGTATAAAAGACAGAAATCTACATCAACTGACACCACACACAGTGGACCAACACAGAAGAACGCTGATGATGAAGGTTTAGTGGCCTTCGAAAACGGCTGGCTGTTCCGTTCAACTATGTGTTGTCAGAATATTTACAACTAATTTTGATGTTATACAAATTGTAGACAAGGTCGATTATGACTCATAAAGTCTAGTTAGTAGTTAAATTAAAATAAACAACGCATTTTTCACAGTCTAACTAAATTTAATGGACTTAAAAATTTATGAAATGGGCGACGGTTCAAAGCAACGGTGGTGATTTTACCTTTTATGGTCCCATGTTTCCTGCTGTGTCTAAAATTTCACTAGCCCTCAACGTTTCAAAAAGAAGAACTTTTTGTTACAAAAAACCATTCTTGTATAATTTTATACATTGTAGCCCCATTTAATATATCAAATAATCAAAAGGATAATCCAGTCATTAATTTTATAGAAAATAACAAAATTCTCTAGATAGGAAACAAAGTTTATATTACTGTATTGAAAACTATTGTTAGACGGATTATTTTTTCTTTTATAATTAATTGCATTAGTTTTTAATCTGATTTCTTAAGCTAAATGTTATGTACGAATATGATTTATGTTTTTTTTTAAATAATTGATTCACCTTTTGATGAATGAAATGACTTTTAGTTCGTTTTGAATTATTTGTCCAAACAAATGTTTCATTAAATACAACCTCTCTCTCAAGTCTAAAAAAATTTAATTTTAGTAATTGAATTTATTGCACAGCAGTGCGCTTTTGTGAATCAAGATTGTATGAAAATGAACTTTGCATACTGTGGACGGAATTTACACATACATATATTTATGAAAATGTATGAAAATATATAATCATATATGCCCATATACCCTAATTTTTCGGATCCAAACCATATATGGGATATCATATATGCTCCATACATATTTTTTCAGCTGGGTACACACGTTTTTGTGACACTAGTTTTCTTTTCTCATTTTCAATAATATAATCTTAATAATGCGGCAAATGATAAATCCATCTTGAAAACGGTAAGCGCGTATTTTTCACCACCGAGACAGCAATTCAGTGTGCAACGATTCCATCAAAAATTAAACTCACTGAATTTTTTGAATTCTGTAATCGTTTGGATTCTTTCGGTGCATTTACGCGTACGATACTATATTCCAAAGTGCCACGTTATTTCACAAATCAAAAAAAATTGATGCCCCGAAAACAAGGCACACCAGTTGATGCGATCCCCGGTCTGTTTAAGTCAATCACTTTAGGCCGAGTATATACAGTCAATGCAACACAAACTGCGACTGTTGTTGATTAATATCACCGACACATTGTCATTCTAAGGCATACGCAAAGTAAATGGACATCCGTATCCAACATGTGGCATGTGCACTCGGCTTACTCACAGACGACAATCACTGGGATGATATGCAAAACACATATACCCTAAATATTGGCAAAACTATTTTAAATTTTTTTTTCAATTGCGATCAACTTTCATTCATATGTAACAAATGAATTTAATATAAATAAAGACTTAACTATTTAAAAATTATTTTAACTTATTGTTACATAACTCGATCGGGCGGGGGGTTTTGTTACGATCTGTTATTACTGGTGGAAAGAGGGCCAAAATTAGGGAAAACAGAGCAACGTCATATGTTAACGGCTCCTAAGACAATTAATCCAGTAAATCAAAGCAAATAAGTGGTTAAAAACTACTAATTTAATTTAATATTTTTGTTACAGCTTATCTTCTCTTCGACAAAGGTTATGATGTGTGGATGTTAAATGTCCGAGGCAATACTTACTCTAGAAACCATATCAAATATACTACCAAGCATGCTGCCTTTTGGGATTTTACATTTCATGAAATGGGAAAGTATGATTTGCCCGCCGCTATTAATTATGTTTTGAATTCTACTGAACACGAGAAGCTCCACTATATTGGACACTCTCAAGGTACCATGGTATTTTTTATAATGTGCAGTGAGCGTCCGGAAATGAGTGATAAAATCTTATTAATGCAGGCTTTGGCACCTGTGGCGTTTATTAAGCATGCCAAAAGCCCTGTAGTCGAGTTCTTGGCTTTCTTTAATGAGCCCTTGGCGGTAAGTATTCATATATGTATGTGTGTATTTAATACATATAATTAAAACTGTGAATAAATTTATTGAACACTGATAACTTGTTCTAGCTGTTACTAAAATTAATTGGAGCACATGAATTTTTACCCAGCAACGAATTCATAACCATGTTCAATCAATTTATCTGCGATGAGGATTCGATTACCGAAGCCATTTGTTCCAATGTTATGTTTTTGATAGCCGGTTTTGATAAGAAGCAGTTGAACGAAACCATGCTGCCGGTAGTTTTGGGCCATGAACCGGCCGGTGCATCCACGAAGCAAATGCAACACTATGGCCAGCTGAAACGAAGCGGTCATTTTAGACAATATGACTACGGTTGGATACGTAATCATTGGCGTTATGATTCCATTTCACCTCCTGATTACAACTTATCAAATGTTATGGCTAAAATAGCTCTACACTATTCTATCAATGATTGGTTGTCTACTCCTGAGGATGTGGAAAACTTACATCAACGTTTGCCTAATGCTGTGGGCAAATTTAAGGTCAATTATCCAAAATTTAATCATTTGGATTTCGTTTGGGGTACAAATGCCAGGGAACTGTTGTACAATAAACTTTTAAAACTTATGGAAATGATTGAGAGGGGTGATTTTTAAATCTCTAAGAGTAGTTATAAGTTAATTAACATCGATTTAAGACAGTATTACAACGTACCTAAAAATAATTAAATGAAATTAAACAGAAATAAATAATCTACTAGGCTTATCAACAAGTTATTAATTTTAAGAATGTACAAATCCTGCATTTGCATTTAACCCCTGCTTTCTTTGTTAAAATCATCATATCAATGTGAATGGGCGTAGCCAGTTAGGGGCTTCCCAAATGAACTCAAAATTCTGGGAAATTATTATTCGTGACATCTCTATTACAAAAATATATGTTTATAACACCTTCTACCGTTACGTTATGTTTATTTTATACCCATAACCGTACCAAAATATGAAAATACAAATGTATAAAATATGTTCACGTAAGTAAGTACATATGTGGATGTTTTGCATTCAAATATAAACTATTTACTGTTTATTTTTTTGTGAATAGCAAAATAAGCCCTGTTGATGTCGCTAATCAGCCTACAAAAATTACACCACTACGCGGCAGCCTAGGGCTGCTATACGTCCTGGTTTTCCAGGATTTGTCCTGGATTTGGGCAAATTGTCCCGATGTCCTGGTCCACTTTTAAATTGTCCTGGTTTTTTTTGTGTACAGGAAAATTTACCAGCAACTACAATAAATTTAAAAGAGAGCCACTCTGATTAAATTTTTGTTTCAACTAAGGCCCTTATTATGAGCAACTTTTGATCTCCGACTGTAGTCGAAAGTACTGATCGAACGAATTTTCATTTGAATGACCTTTTTATGAATATCATCAGTGATTTTTAAAAATTTCAACAACTATACCTAAAATACAAAAAACAAAAAACTGTCGTATACAAATTTTTTTCATCGAAAGCTAAATTCTGTTCGATTGGTCACGAAATTTTCGATGCCCATAATATAAATTAAAGATTCGATTTTCGTATATAAGGTTCTGTTGTACGTTCGTTTGTGGTTTGTATGAGTGTCCTGGTTGACGAGAACACACTTCTGGCAGCCCTAATTTTTTTGTTGCCGCCCGAGGGGTTTAAACCCCTGCCAAACGAAAATAAACAATGACATACATTTATTTTATTTTATTAACAAGTATTTATTTATTTGAATTCTTTCGTGTACACAAGACATGAAGCGTTACATTGCAGCACAGGAGGTATCGTTGTAAGTCAATGACTAATTCAAGAGAAAAATATATCAAAAAATAATATTTTTATTGTATGAAAATATAATACTATTTTCTATTAGAGTTAAATTTTTAATAGAAAACTATGATCTCGAACTCAATTATGATTAAGCCACGTAAAAAAATTAAAAAAAACTGCCCCCCTTATTTTAATCCTGGCTACGCCCTTGCCAATGTGTTATATTTTTAAAAGCCCGGCTAAAAAATATGTGTTTATAATACACATATGTTATTCCATATATGGTTCGGATCCCCAAAATGGGGTATATAGACAATGTACATATATATGTATGTATGTATGTACGTGTAACTATCACCTATACAGTATGGAGAGTTCATATTCATACACCCTTGATTCAAACAAGCGAACTGCCGTGCAATAAATTAAATTACTAACTGCCATATGTATAAGCAAAAACTGGAATGAAGTTAGCATAAGTGGCAAAATTTAACAGGATCTTAAATAGTTTTGTCATGCAACTTCACATTAAAAATCACGCTAGGACTTAATTAATAGTGTGTTAAAGCTACGTAATGCGATCATTTTTAATGTCAAATTGTATAGAGGAAGTCCTTAACACCTAATTCAATTTCGTAACACCTAATTCAATTTTGTAAGATTTTGTAAAAGGAGGTTTTGTTTAAAGAAACATTTGATAATAATAAAAAAACATGTGGAAAAATCATACGTTCGCAACCGGTAATTAAGCCAATTAAACAAAAACAGTTAGATATATTATTCTGTAAATACCGGATAGAGACCTATGTACATTAATACACTTTTAATTTTTTGTTCCATTTCGCAGATTTTAACATTTCACTACTGTCAGGCAAAGTTGACTTCTATTTTGCGTACGTTCTTGACAACATGTTTATAACCGTCATTACGAAAACTTAAACACAATGAAATCCACCTTTTGCACTAAGCATAGCACTACCAAAATGTTATCAATTTGCAAACAAATTCTAGGAAAAGTTTTGTTTTCTATATTCCTTGCACATCAAAAGCTTACGAACGTACATTCGTGACACCAGGAAACGCCTATATGGGATATCATATATGATCCATACATACATATTGTTACGTTTAAATTTTATTAAACGTGCGAGTTCTTTTGATTGCTCAAAAATAAAAATAAATAACAACACGATTTTCTTATTTGCAACTGAACTTCCTTTATTCTTGTCTAAACCAATTACAACTTGTCTTTTCTTATTTACTTCTTAACGTTATTATCCACGGCACGATGTCTTTTACTTTCAACGATGTTGACTCTACTAAATTCCAATTTGTACTGACTGACTTCTGACATATGGCAGCTCTTTTGATACCACCAAACCGGATCTAGAATATTCGCAAATAGATGGTGTGGCAACATGCATGCATGTATTTACTTAGTAAAGACCAAAGGCCCAACTATAATATGAATAAGCTGACTTAAGCTAATGCCAGAATTGAAAGATAAGTCTGTCAAATACTTAAACAATTCAAATGTGACTTTTAGGTGGCCACAATTTACTTATATGCACTTAATTATTCTTTAGCCACAGCTGCAAATAAAGGTATTGTTCACATTTTTTAGTAATTTTGTTTCTTTTTATAACTACTAAATGAATGCAATTCAATCAAATTAACTTGTTGGAATATCCTAATCTATTAAAAATTCATGTATCCAGCACTTTATTACTTGTTTTATTTGTTTTGGCTACTAAAAAGTACAACAATGATCATACATAAATAAACTCATGTGTATGTGTGTGTGTATTTTTAAACAAAGAAAATAGAAGTTTTGCTTCCTTTTCTGTGTTTAAAATAAGAAACAATAAAAAAATATTTAAAATCAATTAATATTTTCTGCTGATGTTTGCTTGAGTTTAAAAAATGTACAAACAGTGTTTTCCGTACGGAATGTGCGTTCAGTTTGGCACTTCACTTAAGCAAATGACATTTGACGAAACTTGACGAAAAGTTCCATAAGTACATTATAGTTTGCAACATACGTTTTATATGTAACCGCACAGTTGCTTAAGTTCGCTTATTCCTATTATAGTTGGGCCTCAACACAGAAGAAACGATATGGCTGTTTTGTTTATTGGTAGCCAGATGTTCAAACAGTTTTCTAGCATAATGGGGAAAATTCATGTCGCCGTTTCTAGATGTTTGTAGGTGATTCTATTAGCCGTTAGTCTTTGAATTTTCAAAGTAACGACTTGTATGTTGGTAGTGCAGTGTGCTATTTTTAGTACAGGGTGGTTACCATAAGTGCTCGCACTTTTATTTGTATACGTGTATGTCTGTAGCTTTGTACACAATTGTTGTTGCTATAGTGCTTGCACGTGAATATGTGTGTACGTTTAGTGCCTTAGTTAAATACTTCTAGATAGTTCTTTGCATTAACCCTGTAGGAATCTTTTTACGTAACAATATTAATTTAGCTCGATATGAGGTTTTTTTAGTTTTGGCGTTTTTTCGATTTTAGCGACTTTTTTAGTTTTGGCGCTTGTTTCTCCTTTTTGGCGATTTTTTTCGGTTTTTTGCGTTTCTTTTAATTTTGCTAATTTATCTTAGTCTTAGATTTTTTTTATATATAGCTTTTTTCGTTTTGACGATTTTTTTCGGCTTGGCGATTTTATAATTTTGGGATTTTTTAGTTTTACCATTTTTGAACATTTCAAGAGTTTGTCTTTTACGGTTCCAAGATACAGATAAGTTGTCAAGATTTCATTAAATGACAGAACACCCTTTAATTTAGATTGAAAAGGGTATTTCACCTAGTCTATCTATGGTCATAAAAAGCAGGAATAGTTAATCATACTTGGGTAGAGTAAAATAACTTCGTGCTTATCTAAATAGATAAATGAAATAATGGAAAAACAGACAATAAATAGTGATACTTATATGAGTGTTTTCCAAATGTAATTCAATTGTATACACAATAATCATTTCTCATATTCCGTTTCATAAAAATTTACGTTAAAAAGCTGATGTAAATAACAAACTCTACCCAAGTAGAAAGACTAGGGTGCTGATGAAGTGCGTGGCTAGCGGAAAGCTAGGAAAGCGGAACAAAAGCTGCAGCGTTATGTCAAAACGATAAAAGCAGGGTTATCAAATAAATAGCAAATAAATAAAACAACCCTGATTATTTTAACACCGAAACAGTGTTGTCAGATTTAATTTCAGCTTCCTCGGCAAATGACTTGTCGAATACCACCAAATATCGCTAATATAATATAACATCAACTTTACGCTAGAAAAATTATATTTATTTTGTAATTACATTGCAAATATTGCCAAATTTTAATCTAAGTAAGTAGCATCTATCGGAAAACAAAAAAATTATATTGTTTAGGAAAAATTAAGTATAAAAAAATACTTGCAAATAACTTCCCAGCCAGAAAAAGACAATCAGCACAACGTTGCTACGATTGTCTGTGGGTACAACTAACATCAGCGCAACATTAGTTTACCAAAATTTTAATGTACTTATAACATTAAAATGATAATGCCGAATACCCGTCCTCAGACTCTTATTTTAAATGTTGTCACAATACTATAAATACAAATTTATAAGTTAGTCACAATGGAAATTTCCAAACTTGAGTAAAATTTTTTTATTGACAGTGTTGTAGCAGTATTTGTGAACTGGGTATTTGGGAAACTAAAGTAATTTTACGCTGTTTTAGTGGTATAGGATTATTTATTTACAGTGATGTGGTGGTATATATTTTTTGCGCAAAATCACAATTTCTGCTTGGGTTCTTCCAAAAGACCAATCTTAATAAGATACATTGAACTTGAACACCAAGATCAAAATTATTTTTTCAAGTCTTGTGATAAAACTGTACGTTTACTTACTTTTACTTTTGTTGTTTAAATTAAAATAAAATAATTAAAGTTTAAAAAAATTTGTTATTTTGAAGAGTTAGAAGATGTGGAAAACTTCTTGTGTTAAGGATGATGGACCTTCGTTGCCATATATTTTCTCTCAAAAACCTTTTAATATGCATTGATTTTACAGAATTCAAATTTAGAAAAAATTTTATGTTTCAGATGAACTAACAAACGTAAAGATAAATACTGGTAACACAAAATACATATATACTGAATATAACATGTATAAGATAAATATATGTATATATGCACATAATTCATAGTTTTGATGAAGGAAAGAAGAAAATATGTCAGTGCTTTAGGCAAAAGGAAATTAAATAATATACTAAAAGTACCAAATATCATATTCTTAAACATCTTATTTTTAACAAAAAAATTATTTATTCTATTCTATTATTTTGGTAACGCTGATGATGACAAACAGAAGGCAATTGTTTTCGTTTGCAACTAACTTCATTGTTAAACGCGTTGTCAAAATCGGATTTTCCAATAGCAAAGCGTTGCCGTCGCGTTGCCGCCGCGTTATTTCGGTATGCTCCATACAAAATGTATGGGCATGAGAACTTTTGACAGACGCTTGCCACTTTTGTTTAGGGATGGCTGTAAGAAATTATTTCTGATTAAAAACTCACAACAGTTCAATTTAATTTAAAAAAAAATTCTCATTTAATATTAATTATCTTAATTTTTCAAAATTTTAGTAGTTATATGATTAGTGTTAGACATTTGGTGAAGCTTAGGCCTAGATTAGGTTAAAGAAATTACTGAAAATTCATTTACACATACAAAATGCATTAAAAGCAATTTTTTGGTATCGTCAATACCATACCAAAAAATTGGAACTTGGCTACCCGTTGTCTAAAACAACTGACTGCTATTGACAACCTCATGCTGTCAATTGTTCTAGAATTATTAAATATTTGTGTAAACTTTAAAAAACGCTTATCGCGTACCACAAAACTGTATGAGTTGATTCACTTTCGCTCTCCACTTACTTTTACAATGCTTTTGTTCTGTTTTTCAACGTCAGTATATACTAGCGATATTGCTGGCAGTATTACCTCTCAACAACTGGCTGTCTTTAACTCACTCTCTTTAAGTGCTGTTAGTAAAAATAAATAAAAAATTCTTACTGTCGTTTGATTGTTTTGTATAGTTATCAAATAACTCACAAAAGCACGTTGACTAGATGAAGTCTCAAGTTAGTAAAACATTGCTTATTAATTAAATGATTTTCTCGTATTAAAATAATATATAAAATAAAATGAGCCTAGCTATTTTATTTTATAATACCTACTACATAAAACTATATTTCTCAGAAGGGATTTTAAGAAGTATTCAAAACAATCATACTGATTCATTGCTTTTCTGAATCATGCATGCACTTATTAACAACAGTCTCTTTGATGTGAATCATGAAGTAGGATCATTCATTTTATTTTAATGTTAATTGCTAGGTCAATGTTCATTTTAGAAAATGCAAGATTATGCCGTTTGATTCGTAATCCTGCAGATCACTGTTGCGTTCTAGTACATATCAATGAAATATTATGCAGAGAATTATGTGGTACTTTCCAGTTATTTGCGTTTTCTATTTTGCAAGACAAATTTTAATTTTTTTAAGCCCAATGAAAAGTCTTATAAATTGTTTTTAACATACATAGTTTCCGTTGTTTTCATTAAAAGCAATTTAAGAAGGCTCAGTCAAAAGATGTTGCTACATATAAGCGCTTAAAAGTAGTTTAGGTTTGTAAATTAAAAATATTTCTATTTTACAAAAAAGCACTGTGAGAAATTGCTAAAAAAAACCGCAAACAAAAAAACGCAAACAAAGTGCCTGTTGCAGAAACTAAAAATATCTTCTGCACCGTTTGCCTAAAGCCTGCACTACATGGCATGTAAAAATACACATGCACATGTGGCTCTGACGTCACCATGAAGCTTGGCTTCATTTGGCTTGGCTACTACTCCTGTGCTGTCTCTGGAAAAGTGTCAGACTCGGCTAAATTTGTCTATTTACATTTTGGAACAAAAATACTATCAAACAAACAACATGCTGAAAACTCTCGTGACGTCATATACACATGCGCATGTGGAATTTTACATGCTGTGTACTGTAGGGTTAACTTAAATATATGTATGTATTAGTGATGCACGAATATTCGTATTGGAATTGTCGAATATTCGGCCATTTTCAGACGAATACGAATATTTTTCCAAAGAAACTAAATAAATAAATGCATAAATCCTAATCGAAATTTAAATAAATGACTAAAAATTTTAGTTTCTACAAATACCTACATTAATTTTTTTATTGAAATTTGTGCTTTCAAATATTATTTAATGACGATCATTAAAATTTTGAGTACTTTTAACTTTAAAGTACACCAACAAGAGTGTGAAGTCCTTTTTCATAACAATTTTTTTATTTTTCGTATTTTTTATTGGGAATTGTTACAATTTAATTTTAAAATTTATTAACTCACTAATAATCCCAAATTATTATTTTACTTGTTCAGTAAAATAATTTTTTATTAAAAATACATTGAAATTGATTATTGAGGGGTTTAGCTGGATCCTATGCGCATTTCACTGTTGCTAATGCAGATCATCAGTCAACCTTTACTCAAAGTTTCTGAGAACAACTAGAGTTAATATGTTATAAACTTCTATTTAAACAAATGAGAAGCTCAACAAATAACAAAGTTGAAACAAGAACTCAATAATCAACATGTTTTTTATTTTTTTACTTTACTACATTGGCTGACTTTTTTCAGTTCTAATTGTAAAAGGAAAGCGCATTTATTAGGTGGCAGCATTACACCAGGTGACTAATGTCATTATACCAATTGAAATGTCAAAGTTGGATTGTGTAGGTATAAGCCTAAAAACATGCTCTTATTTGGGTATCCATAAACACCTAACGAATATTCAGTTTTGCATGGTGTTTGAATTTTTTAAAATGAATACAATCTGGCGATGCTACCCAGTTTTGAAAGGTAAGTTGGTAATTTATACCAACAAAGTACGTGTGGTTATTGCTGTTGCAATATTTGTTGTAGAAATGCGGGTACCTGATTTATGTGCCTTGTGTAAAAGTATGTAAAGAAAATAAATGTAAATAACAACAACAGCTATTCAAGAATAGAGTGTTGCCACACAATTATTTTTTACCTGGTGTCGTCAGTATAATAATTAGTGTTTTTTATTGGGAATTCTTACAATTTAAGTTTAAAATTTTTTAAGGCACTAAGGGCAAATAGATCAGTCAATGATTATATGTATTTTATTTTTAAATCTGATTTAAACACAAAATTTTGTTTTCACCACAAAATTAAGTGAATCTTAAATAGCCAACATTGTGCATTTAAGCGTTGTTTAAGTTTTACAACCATACCATATGTTTTGTGCATGTGTGTGTTTTTTGATGCATGTACATAAACATCATGAGGTCATATTAAAAATAATTTCGTTTAATTTTCGGAAATATACAACAAATGTAACACATATTTTAATTTCATGAAATATATAAATAGAAAAATGCATTCCGATGCTCTTTTTGTATCATAAAATGTGTTTTTTGCTATTTAATTTTTTTGCAATTTGATAAATCAACTTTCTTATTTATATTAAACAGCTGTTCTTTGGAAAGCTTTCCATAATATTTGGAAATATTGAAGTGCTACCATACTTTCAACGTAATTTGATATTAACTTAATTTAGCCACTGAAAAAATGAAAGTGTATTTTAATTTTTTGTGAAAATTAACTTAAACTATGTTTAAACATTCAGTGATTTATTAGCTATAATAATCCCAAATTATAATTTTACTTATTCAGTAAAATAATTTTTTATTAAAAATACATTGAAATGGATTATTGAGAGGTTTAGCTGGATCCTATGCGCATTTTACTGTTGCTAATGAAGATAATCAGGGAACCTTTACCCAAATTTTCTTAGAACATAATGAGTACTTTATTGACGTAAGTATTTGTAGGTTGATTCTCCATTTTATTTATTAAATTCAACTGTTTTATTTATTTCTTTTGCCTAATTTTATTTCTGCTGCCACAAAACATACCAAAAACCACACAAAAAAAACCAACCAATATCTTTCCAACTACTCAAGGTACGCAAAAAGTTAAAAGTTGAAAATTTTTGTACTTTGCGTTGACGGACACGTACTGAATGTAGCAGACCTCATAAGAAACCATGTATTTCAACTAAGCTGTCAGTTGAAAAATGCGAAGTTTAACGTATGACAGATTCATTGTGCCCCGGCCTTAACTCTGACATAATATCTTAGAAAACGTCGGCAGAATAACAAAAATAAAATGCCGATATTTCTTTTCATGTTATACAAGAGGACAACATAATTTAATTTTTCTTATAACGTTTCATTTAATGCAAATTTTCATTGAGTTAGCATGTTTTATTTTTGTATAATTAGTTATTTTATTTTCACTTTTTCACACAAACTTTAATTTATAAATCAATTAAATTCATTTACAGCCCTTTTCACAATCCAAAGTTAAATGTTAATTGGCACTTTAACTGGCAGGTAGCCTAAGATGTACGAGTATTTCACAATTTATGGTTATCTCTTAACTGACAGTATTTAATCAAAAAGCGATTGTTAAATATAACTGACAAAATTCTTTCGGTTAAGATATTAACTGATACTTTCAATAAATAAAAATGGATAGCAATATAAACAAGCACTTATATTTATGCAATATTTTAAATTTTAAAAAAGCTAAAGCTAGAAGAAAAAAACTTGAACGTCGAAATCTCCTTTCTTTATCTGACGAGGAATTTAGAAAAAAGTATAGACTGTCTAAATTCGCTGCAGCATATATTACCAACACCATACAACAAAACAAACAAAATATCATCAACCACGCAAAGGTAAGATATTCCATATTCTTAAGTATATTTTGGAATAATGCAAGCAATTGTGAAATCACTATATTTCTTAAGAAATCGTGCCTTATCGCCAACGCAAATAGTGTTGTTGACTCTTAGGTTTTATGCCACTTGCAGTTTCCTAATAGTTATAGGAGATTATTGTGGTGTGTCCATTACAACCGATAGCCGCGTTATTTAGAAGGTATCGAGGGCAATAGGAGAGTTTTCGAGAACTTTCATAAAAATGCCACATTCGCAAGATGAAAAGAGAAAGATATCCACTATTTTACAGCACTTCCTAAAGTAATAGGAGCAAGAGATTGTACACACGTTAAAATACAATCTCCAGGTGGAGTTGATGCAGAAGTTTATAGAAATCGTAAAGGCTATTTTTCATTTAATGTTCAGGTGAGAGGTGTATACTATATAATTTTTTAATTATTATACAACTTACTTTGTGTGTTTGTATCCATATTAATTAGGCCATTTGTAATTCAAACCTAGAAATAACGGATTTAGTAGCAAGATGGCCAGGCTCAGCACATGACAGCAACATTTTTAGCAATAGCCGCATTAAAGCCAGATTTGAAAGCGGAGAATTTGGTTCCTATTTACTTTTAGGTGATACTGGATATGGTGTCAAATCATATTTGATGACACCTTTAGCTAACTCAACAACTGAAGGAGAAAACCTTTACAATGAGTCACAAATTAGAACTCAAAACGTCATAGAACGCACTTTTGGAGTGCTTAAACGTCGTTTTCCAGTGCTGTCTCTAGGATTGAGACTATTTATTGACACATCGATTACTGTTATTGTAGCTTTTGTAGTTTTACATAACTTATGCAGGCACCTTAAGGATATAAGTGATTTTGATGATTTTCTTATATCAAGTGACGAAGAAATTAATGTAACGGAAGGAGGATATTCGAGAACCCGAATTGATATTATTGAAAATTATTTTTCAAAATTATGAAACCTTGCAAAAACGATAAAAAATAATGCTTGCAATTAAAAGCTTACTTATATTCAAACCAATTTGATGTATTTATATTTTCGATTAAGAGTCTGAACACAATGTAACGATTATTTATTCCGGTGCGGTTTTCAAAACGATTTTGAAGTAAAAAACCGCAGTGCGAGACGGAAAAAAGGTAAAATCTATTTTATTTTCATTGCGGACTTTCTTATTCTCTCAATTTTCTCTTGCTGACGTTGGCGTAGTTTTTGAATAATTGGCTGTGTTCACAACATCATTGTAAAAAACCCATGATTTTGAAGTTCAAACATTTTTGTCATATATTATAAAAGTTTAAAAAACATATCAAATATATCTGCGAATGTATAAAATGTTACTCATTTTTTGTTTTTAGTTATAAAAATATATGCACAAAAAAATTAATAAAAATTTAAACAAACAATGACAAGTATTTCCGGCGCCGTCTTTCGTTGAATTGTGTTTATTTTTCTCTCCCGCAACGAGAAATCGCACCGCGCAGCAAACATTGTGTTTAGACTCTTAAATTGTACAATATTTTTAATATAGACTCATAAATGATGAAACTAAAAAATTTTTTAGGGAAAAAATTTATTTTAAATCGTTTACTCCAAATGCGAGTTCGCACAAAGTTCTGAAGCAATTCGATCAATTAGTAATTAACGGTTGTAAAAATATTTCATTAAATGCAAGAGATTTATCAATTTTTTAAATATATATGGTACTAGGTTTACTCCCGGCTTGCGTTCATCTGGTTAAGTAATCAAAACCCAAACGCTGGTAATGTTGCTTTCCACTTGCGCAAGAATCTTTAAAATCGGTTTGGCGGAAACCGTCACAAACAAAGAAACAAACATGCATACTTTCACATTTATAATATTAGTAATGATTTTATTAAACGAAATCACGGCCATATAATATTCAAATAAAAATTCATTACACATTATGTAATATAATACTTATGTAGGTACGAGTACATATATACATATATGTATGTATAGGTTCGATAGTATTACCAAAGGGTAGCAAAACCATATACTCAGTTTAGCGATTTTGGAAGCCAAAGATTTCGATAATCTGAAAATCTTTGGAGGCCCATAAAAAAGTTTTACTATTTGGTAGTAGAATCAAACCTATTCTGCCAAATCCGCATGTTATTTCGCTGTTTCACAGTGTAACACAAGAAAAACCTAAGGAAACGTGTGCATCAAAATAACTTAAAAATATTCAATCCTTGTTATCTTACGTCCATACTTGATATGTGTATGTATATGTATATTTATTTTATTTTTTAATATAAAGTTTGACTTAACATGATAAAAATATCTATATCAGGTATAAACGTAGGGCTTAAATTATAAAAACTTAAATAAAAAACTAAGAAAGCTTAAATAGCACACATTCTAAAATTTACTTTGAGTTTGAAGTTTTTCAATTTCCATTTTTTTTTAACTAATTTCCAGTTCAAGTAGTTCAAATTTAGCTTGGTAATTTGCAGCTTATGTCGTTCCTCAGCTCTTTTTTTCATTTTCAAAGAAAATTGCTTTCTTTGTCAGTACCTCATCATTTCTGTAAGAATAAGTATAACTATTTAATTTTAGTTTTGCCGATTTTTTTTTTTAATTTTTTGGATTCCATTTGTTCCACGAGCTTATAAAAAAAGAGAGAGAGAGGGAAAGTTTTTTTGTTCCGTAAAATTTACTCAATTAAACTTAGGGAATTCATATAACGAAATGTACAAACATACGAGCAGTGTTGCCAAAATGTCGTAGGCACTTTCCACCATATAGCCCCTGAAAACCCGTTAAAAACCGCTAGCTGAATAAAAATAAACGCTAATATAACCGCTGAATGTTTTATAACCAACATATGACTTTTTAAGGTTTATTGGTAAAAAAAGAATAAGATAAATTTTATAAAATATGTATACATATACATAGATATATGTATGTATGTCGGAATCTCATATTTCCCCAATATTTGTAAGCAAAACTCATCCTACTATTTAAGTAGGTATTTTATTTCCTGCAGAGTTTCCAAGAAAAGTTAGAATCCCAGGGACTTTTCCATCTATTAATATTAATGTTTAAGCTGATTAAGTATCTTTTCAACATTTTCTGCGATAGACCCTAATTATTCTACACGTGTGGTTTAATGTCTTGCCGTTTTGCTTGAAGTATTTGTAAAATATTGTTAAATTTCCTGATTTTCTGACTATCTGAAATAAAAAAGTAGTGTTGATAAAATTAACTCTGTGGCTCACTTCACATTGGCTTGAAGTTTAATTTCAAAGAAAAATTTCAATAAAAAAGTCTAATCAAAAACAAATTATTCAGAAAAAGTTATTGTTTCGAAAGATTTTGGTTGATATTATGTTTTCCTCATACTCAGTAGTCCAATCATCCAGTTTTCAGTTTGTTTTCCGATACTACACGACCAAAATTTGACAATTTTTTATTTGCAAAAAAAGTTATGTTAGCTTCTTTTCGCTGTACGTGTTAATATGGAAAAAAACTAAACATAAATACCAGGATACGTGTCGCATAGCTGCGTTAAAAATACTTTATTTTTATTTAATCAGGGGTGTCACAGAAACCATGTCGCTTTTGCTGATTGTCAGTTTTGCAAACCAATGTTGGTTTCATTTGGTGTCATGAAACCAAGTTTGTTTTGGTAATTTCGAATGTAACTAAAACCAATGATTGAATCAGCTGTTGCTCACATTTGTTTATTTGTTTACAAATTTCAATTTTACTTGTTTTGCAGAAAATAGAAACAAAATTATTGTTTTCATTAAAATATCAATAAAATTAATTATATTTCACTACATAATAAAAAATAAAGAATAAGTGGTTGAAGCTAATTATAGTTTAAACAAAGAAGAATTTTCTATGGTACCTGATAGTATTAAAGAGAATTTATCGCAGTCTAAGATATTCCGGTTTTGAAACAAATGGCTTCGTTGTGGCTTTTATCGGAAGGATCTTATCAAATATCAGCTGCGAACAATATAAGTCGTCTGTATAGGAAAAAAGTGATTATTTTAGGTAATGTCCTCAACGTTACGGATCGGTTAATTTACCAACAGTGGGTCCGATTGGAAACGGACATCAATTATAAATGCAGATCAAAGGACTATTTTTACAATATATGTATACATACATACATACATGTACATATATGTATATGATTTCTTCTACAGTTAGTTGCATTGGCGTTGCAAGGAGTATTATGGTATACCATAAAATATGCGAAAATATTTCATTTATTAAGCAAACATTAAAAAAATAATTAAATATACTTTAATTTTTACAAAACATAAAAATAAAAATACGCCAAAATGACTATTGACAGCTGTTAGGTGCTTGGTTTATTTCCAATAACAAAACCGATAACATTAGTTTCTATGACACCTAAAACCGACATCAATTCCATTCGAACATAAAAATGACAACATTCATGACACCAAAGCATTTTTTCTTGTCGTTTTCAAAACCAATTCTGATAACATTGGTTTCAGTGACACCCCTGAATATCTTTCTTTATAAGTTTCAGAAAATCGCTGAAAATCCGTCAACTAAGAAATTCTTCCGCTAAAATTCCCGCTGGTGGTTTTTTAAATAGACTTGCCGCTAAAGACAACAAAATACAGTCATATATAGCGGGAAAACCACCGTTTTGGCAACACTGCATACGAGCCACTAATATTGTTATGTACATATCGTTGGTCTCAAGAAGAAATGCCCTAACTCACAATTCGTGTTTACATATGTATACAAACATACATAGATATATTAAGCAATTTGCTTTCATTACATCGTTCAGTTACTTCAATAGTGTCATAAGTGAAAAAATTAGTGTTTTGAGTATATAATGCAGAATAATGTGACATTTCGTATTTTATATTGTGTAAAAATTTCATATAAATAACTTGTACCATCTTCATTGAGTTGTATTGAAACTAAAAACTTAAAACGTGTTTTCTGCAAAACTGTTTTTCTTTGAGTTGTGACACTATTGAAGTAAATTAGTGATATGTACTTATAAATTCAGATTTTTAAACACTTATTTCGACCTTATCAGCAGCTTATTCTTCAGACTTAACATGTGAGCCTTCCTCTTTTTTTTAAACGCAAATTCATCTTCCAGGAATTCTATATCACATACGTTTTCTTCGTCCTTCTCCTCACCTTAAATAAAAATGTTATTGTAATATTTAAAAATAATTAAGAAAAATAAAAAAAAACTTGCCAGTGAATATATCACAGTCGTATTCATTTATCAGGCCTGTTGCTGACTTTTCTAGCAATAAATGAATTCTTTCATCACTGCAGGAAACCTTTTTCTCAATAGGAACCACCACCAGTTTTATATAACTGATTGCAGATTGAGCAATTGCAGTCTTGGCCTTTGTCTTCATATTTATTTTTAAGGTTCTTGGAGGATTTGACTATATTGCATTGGGATCCAAATTTCGACGAGATCTTTCCCAAGCTTCGTTCTTTTCTTGCCAACTTACTGCATTGGTTTTTTATTTTCAATAATGTGGCATATTTTTCCACCACAGACATTAGTACATTTTCTTCTTGTGATGTAAAGTTTGAAGATCTACACATATTGATATAAGTAAGTATATAATAAACTATAATTGTATTTATGCTTATAAGATCTTACCTTGCACGCTTATTTTTTTGTGTTTGAAAACTAGTTTCATCCAGAGAATCCACGAAAAATATGTCTTCTTCTGGCGTCATATTCCCTGTCTACATTTGCAATTTTGTTGCAGCAATTCTTGGTTGTTTTAGGAGAGAGAGGTAAGAAGCTTGGGGAGGGGTACAGTGTTTCATGTTCTCGGCAATTCTCTTTTGCTTTGCAATTTTCTCTATTCAACTTGAAGTTTGGTAGGGTTGTATTTGACATTTTATTTTATTCATTTTCGTTGCTGGCGTCTTAAACGTAAGAAAAATAAAGTGCGCAGTATTTTAGTTTAATAAACAAAATGAGTTTTAAGTGGTGCATAAATTCTATAGAGCATTTAATAATTAATGTACAACAACACCCGTGTTTGTACAATGTAAAACACACAGACTATGTGGATAGATTAAAGAAATCCCAGGCGTTCAACATAATTTTGGAAGATATGCAGAAACTTGAGCCCACTATTTGCATCAACGAAATAAAGCGTAAGTGGAGAAATTTAAGAACGCAGTTTATGAAGGAGCAAAGGTTAATAAACCATTCCAAAAAGAGTGGATCAGGTGTGGCTGATGTTTATACACCCAAGCTTTGGTGTTTTAAGCAATTACAATTTTTGCAGCCACATATTGCAATGAGGCCCACAATTGACAACACTGGGGTAGGTGCTTGTAAAGAATTATATTTGTATATATGTATGTATGTATGTATATGTAATAATATTTATCCTTAGATCGAAGAAAACAACGCCATTGAATTTAATGATGAAGACTCTTTTATCGAAGAAAATCCACGGAAAAAATCAAAGGTATGATATTAATAGAATATATATTTTGTTGCTGTAAAGTTTTATTGATGAAAGCTATGGTATTTCACGGAATAAGAGTAATCACTACTTTTACCCAGTATTTTCGCAATTAATAATATGTACAGTGGCACAAATAGTTTAACTCATTACCTAACGATATACAAACATACTAACAAAAAAATTGTTTTTTTTTTAGACTACCATTACTAGTTTTCGTAATGAACTTGACAGCCTAAAAAACGTTTTAATACAAAAGAAGGGGAAGAAATTTGCTTGGCTGGGAAATCTAGTAGCTGCTCAAATGGAAAAAATAAATCCTGAGGATCAGGATGACGCAGCGTGGCAAGTACAATGCCTTATGAGAAGACTTGTGCGCAACTCAGCGAACACAAGTGTAGCTAGTACTTCCTCTTCAAAAGATATATTGGAGCTGTCGATGGAAGGGCTATTTGATGAAGACGACGAAGTTTTTTAAAGATGTATTAAAGGTACGTTTCAACTTGGAAAATATTTGACCAAAAAAATAGTAAGCACTAAATACCAATAAAAAAGTTTTTGGTTTAGATACATACATATTTATTAAGTTAAACAGTTTCATACATAACTAATGGACAATGTTAATAATATTAGTTTCTATGACATTGTCTATTAGTTATGTATGAAACTGTTTAACTTAATAAATATGTATGTATCTAAACCAAAAACTTTTTTATTGGTATTTAGTGCTTACTATTTTTTTGGTCAAATATTTTCCAAGTTTAAGTGTACATTTAGACACAAACCCGATTTTCGAAACGTTTTCCGTTACGAAATATGAATGAATGGAATTTGATAGAATTATTATAATTTTTTTTTTTTGGTGAAGACCACAACTATTTTTATATATTTAAATTTTTGTTTTTAATTTTTATTAATATTTTTAAAAATGTAAATAATGAAATGTTATTGAATTATTATTATTTTTTCCAAAGATTTCAACTGTTCTTTTATATAACATTTAAGTTTTTATTGTTTTTATTTTGTAATGAAATGTGATATGAGTTCAAAATGAAATACTATAGATAAGTAAGATAATACAAAAGTACAAATGTGATAATGTGATTAAATATGTAAGACTGTGATTAAATATGTAAGACTGCATTCAGCATTTGTTGATTGAATAAATGAAATGATTTTTATAAAATTACATCTTGGTTTTCAATTATAGTTATTATTATTATAATAATTTAATTTTTCGACCTTTTTATATTTTATTTTATAAACTTTATTTAATAAACTTTAGTTCATCCAATCTAGTTTACCTTCATTGCTGAAATAAGCCGCAAATTCCTTTCTAATGCCTTCTGCTGCTCCCTTTCGTGGGTTGTAAATATTATCTGAGTTACTAATTGTAGTCGGGAAAGTTTGTTCAAAGTTTTGAGTGTAGGTAGAATCATTATGTAGTAAATAATTATGTAATACGCAAGCAGCCAACGTAATAATTTCTACCTTTTTGACTTTTAAATTGATAGGTGACAAAAGAACTCTAAACCTATTAGCAACCATCCCAAAAGCATGTTCTACAACATGTCTGGCACGAGACAGTCTCAAATTGAAAATTTGCTTTTCCCTTGATGTTGTGTGATAGGGGTATGGCTTCATTAAGTGAGTATGCATCGGGAAAGCATCATCACCAACTACAACATAGGGTAGCACCCGACCATTTCCAACAACTGCGTTGCATGGTATACATACTTCGTCTTGCAAAACGCTACTCAACTTGCTTTGGAGAAATACTCCAGCGTCGTTACTGCGCCCATTGCAACCAACATTAATAAAAATAAATCTACAGTTGGCATCCACTAAAGCCAATAAAATGATGCTATTGGTACCTTTATAATTGTGGAAAAAAGCACCATCTTTACGTAATGAACGGAAGTTGATGTGTTTTCCGTCTAACGCACCCAAACAGTTTGGGAATTGCCATTTTAGAGCAAATTCTTTAGCAATTGCCTCCCATTCTAACGTACTACTTGGAAACTAAAATAAAAACAATAAATAATATAAATAACAAAATCTTTATGTGTAAGTATAAAACCTTTAAATATGCTCCTTTCAATCGTCTAAAGATAGCTTCACACACTTCTGGAACTATACGCGATATAGACGATTTCGATACACGACTTTGGAAGTCAATACTTCGGAAAGATTCTCCTGTATAAAAAACACAGTAAGTCGGGATACTCATTCGTTCCTTGTAACTTACCTGTTGCGAGAAATCGTAAGCAAATGGATAACTTTTCTGCAGCCGAAATTGCATCCCTTAATTTCGTATTTTTTCGGCTTATGTCGCGCTCAACCAAATTTAACAAAAAAATAAATTGCTCCCTTGATAATCGCAAATAATTCCTGTAAGATGCTTCGTCCGTCAATAACAGTTCTTTGGTTAAGAAATTAAAAGACCCGCGCTCCGCTCTGGTTGTTCTCCATGCTTTTATCCATTGTCTTTTTACGTTTTTAGTTCGTAAATACGTGGCTTTATTGCATAAATCGACTAAACCTTAAACAATATCATAAGTTTTACTTTTTCACATAAATAGTTGCATACATACATATGTACATATACTACATAGATATGTACATATACTACATACGTAGGTATCCATAAATGCATACTATACATACCAATTAATACGTCCTCATCTGTACTATCATCGGATTCCAAATCAGCGGCTATCCCAATGCACTCAAGCAAATCATTTATTATATTTTTTTTTTCTTCAATTTGCATTTTTACATAAACTTTGTTTTATTTCAATTTTACTTTAAGAAATGTCAAAATATAATAAGAAGAAGAGAAAAGAAGGCATAACAAATACAAGAATTGCAGTACTCGATTTTTCTAATGTGGACACTTACGCAATTCCGCAGCAGAATTGCATGCAACAAAATTGCAAATGTAGACAGGGAAATACAGGAGCTAATGCCATATACATATATGTACATATGTACTAGTGATGCACGAATATTCGTATTCGTATTCGAATTGTAGAATATTCGGCCATTTTCAGGCGAATACGAATGTTTTCGTATTCGAGTACGAATGTATTCGTATTGGCCAAATTCAGTCGAATACGAATACGAATATTTTTCGAAAGAAATTTAATAAATAAATGCATAAATCCTAAATGAAATTTAAATAAATGGCTAAACATTTTAGTTTGTACAAATACACAAATTTTTTTTATAGAAATTTGTGCTTTGTATAATTTTCAAATATTATTCAATGACGATCATTTAAATTTTGAGTACTTTTTATTAACTTTAAAGTACGCCAACAAGAGTGTGAAGTCCTTTTTCATAAGAACTTTTTAATATATCATGTTGCATATAATATTAGTATTCGTATTCGCGAATATCGTTTCAAATATTCGTATTTGTATTCGCGAATATCAAAAATTGACATTCGTTACATCACTAATATGTACATATTGAAAAAATTATATTCAAATATTCAAAAGTATTCTTATTTGCCTACGTACCTTTGTTATAAGAAATAACACTTTTTGTAAATTTATGTAAAGAAGACACACTTTTTGTATTTTGAAAAATTGTTACACTTTTTTGACGTTGACAAACAAACAAAGGGGATTGCCATACTTTCCATAAAAAAATATTGTTAAATAAACGGATGATGATGAAACACAAGTCATTAACTTTTAGCAAGTTCTTATTAAACAAACTGGCAGTTAGTATATTTTTTCAATAAACTTAGTGTTTCATTCTTTATGAAAACGGCCGTTAAACACATAAAATCCCAGAAATTTTGCCCAAAACATAGTTTTTCATTACTCATTGTTTTATTAGCTCGTCATTAGCTGTAGTGACGTGTGCAAATTAATGAAGCGATCTTTGTAAATCGAATTAACTGTACGATTCTCATTTACTCACAATTTCATTAGTTCGTCATTAACTTTAGTGCAAATTATTATATACTAACCCCCTTATGCAAAAACGAATGGTAAATTTAAAGTTGGTTTAGCAAACAAATTTTGTATGGAAAAACCGGTTTTAAAGCATGCTTTAACTTTAACAATCGTTTTTGCATAAGAGCATTATAATTTTGTTGTTGTTTTTCAAATTATCATAAATGCTACGATAAAGAATTGTTTCTCTATAACAATTCACTTCTATCATTGCTGTGAAATATAAAACGTAATTTTTGCTCTTTGTACAACATACAAACACACTTCCTCATTTTATGTATGTAAATTTTTTTTTTAAATACATTTATTTATTTATTGTATCTTCAATTATGAACTAACAATAAGTATTCAAATGTTAAATCTAAATAATAAGTATTAGGCCCGACCACTGTCGGACATAAACTTAGTGATAGTTATAAATAATACATAAGTATTGATAATCAAAAAAAAAGAGACAAAAAAATATTTTCAAGCAATCCCATCTGGAGTGTTGAGTGTAAGAGCCCTTGTGTCATTCTTTTTCAAGCGGATGTGGCCAGTAAAATTCAAGATGTTACGAGCGAGCGGATTAGGATGTGACTCGAGTTTTGTTAAATATTTGCATGCGTATTTTGCTATTTCTTCAATCACTAGTGGCATATTCAAATTACGATGTATATTTAAGTTTTTGATGTACCATGGAGCCGATGTTATCAAACGTAAAATTTTGCTTTGCCTTCCTTGGATTCTCTCAACGTTAGAAGCTGAAGCAGTGCCCCATTACTGAATTCCGTAGCAACATATTGGCTTCAAAATAGACTTGTATAATAAAAGTTTGCAGTCTAGGCTGAGTGTTGAATTTCTACCAATCAGCCAATATATCTGAGTTAGTTTAAGTTTCATTTGTATTAGCTTTGAGTCAATATGGTGTTTCCATGTAAGTCGTCGATCAAGGTGTATACCAAGGTATTTTACATGTGAATGCTGAGGAACAACTTGATTGTTGATTCGAATTGGGGAACAAGTATCTCTTCGCAGGGTAAATGTTACCTGAACACACTTTTGCTCGTTTACCTTAATTCTCCATAATTTTAACCATAGTTCCAGTTGTGTAATATATTATTGTAGATAAAGAGAAGCCTCGTGAGGGTTTTCGTCCATACTTAAGCAGGCTGTATCATTGGCAAACGTAGATGTATGGATATTACTGCTCAAAGGCATATCACAAGTATAAATAAAATACAAAACTGGCCCCAGTATGCTCCCCTGTGGCACACCGGATGATATAGATTCGGGCACACTCAAGAATTCTCCTTCCACAACCGTGAACTTCCGGGTAGTAATGTAACTTTCTAATAAATTCACCAAATTTATTGGTAGATATGATTTTAATTTTAAAATTAGGCCTTCATGCCACACTTTATCAAATGCCTGCGAAACGTTAATAAACAGTACAGAACAGTACTTCTTTTCTTCAAATGTTCTTCTTATACATTGAACCAATCTATGCGCCTGTTCAATGGTGCTATGCTGACTTCTAAAACCAAACTGATGGTCTGGGATGCACCCACTACCAATTAGAATTGGGGACAATTTTGACATGAGCAGTTTTTCGAAAAGTTTTGACATTGGTGATAGCAGACTTAATGGCCTGTATGATTCTGCCTTGGTAAGATCTTTGCCCGGCTTCGGAATCATTTTAACCTTGGCAAGCTTCCAGCTGTGGGGATAATACTCTAGTCGTAAAATGGCATTAAAAATGAATAACAAGATTCTAAATGCAATACGAGGCAATTTTATTAGCATTTGGTTACTAATTCCATCAATACCCGCTGCTTTCTTCGGGTTGAGTTCAGCAATTAGATTTTGTACATCACACATTTGAAATTTTATGTGTCGAGGGGGTAGTGCAACTGCACTCGGGAAATCAAAAACACCAGTACATGTGTTTGGGGTAAATACGGATTTTAAATGCTTTGCAAACAAGTTACCTTTTTCAATATCGCTCCTGGCCCAAACTCCAGTAGAAGTGCGCAGAGGTGGTTTAAACTCAACGGGTGTTTTAATTCTTTTCGCAGCGCTACACAAAGAATAATTAGATGCTGGTGTGACATCGAGATTTTTCAGATAGTTTTTAAGAGATGCAGTTTTTTCATATGCAAGCAGTTCTTGGAGTATTTTAGTGCACTCTTTTAATCTAATTTTATTTTGGGGTGATCTGTGCTGTTGCCATTCTCTTCTAGCTCTTCTTTTTGCACATATGAGATGTTCAATATCTGTTGAATATATTCTATTAAACCCAGTCTGCGGATAGGAGGAAGTGGCATGTTCAGCAGCCTGCTTAATATTTTCGTAAAGATTGGCATTATTAGGTTCAATATCATCATGAGTTCTTAGCTTAATGTTTTCAGTGCAATGACTACTAAGATATTTTTTGAATCGCAGCCAATTAACCCCAGAAAGTATGTTTTGCATTATAGTCTCCAGCTGCTACGAAACAAGGGCCAAGAGATTTGTAAAAATCCTCGTATTGATCCTCAGTAATTGCGAATCTAGGAGGGGAGCAAATTGATGATATGACAAAATTTGTGCAAAAATTTTCGATACAAATATTCGTTGCTTGTAGATGTTCTTCACAAATGTTGTCAAGAATATAATGCTTGAGTCTTGACTTTATTAAAATTGCTGATCCCCCGCAAGCTCTTCCTCTTGGGTCCTTTGAATCATATAAAATGTAGCCATTAATTTTGAATAGGCTTCTTGAAGTCAAATGAGTCTCAGAAACCAACATTATAGCAATATTTTTTTCCGTGAGGAAGTGCTCAAGTTCATTTTTATGTTGGCGAATACCGTTTGCGTTCCAGAAACTTATTTTTAACGTGTTCATGGCTTGTTAAGTAATGCTTGAAGCAGTGTAGACTGCATTCGTAGCATTTCTTGCATCATGCTAGTCATATTTGCTGTAAAATTATTTATAGTCAGCACTAGATTCTCAATAGTAGCTTCAAGGCGACTAAAATTAAAGCTTGAGTTTGCATTCGTTGAATTATTTTGAGGCGGAATATTTTGTGTGGGAATATAACTAGTCTTAGCTGCATCGGCATACGATACACGTGAAGTGACAGGTTGGCTCATTTGAATAAAAGTGGCGGAGTAAACGTTTGCTGTTTGTGCTGGAGCTAATTTAGGTTTTTGCCCCATAGTCTGTTAAACGAAAGAATATACAGGACATGCTCTGTAGTTAGCGGTGTGATTACCTCCACAATTACTACATTTTTTTTCTGCTAGATCTTTAGGCTTATTACAACCAGCAGGACCGTGCAATTCACCGCAGATAACACAAACTGAAGGTAACTTGCAGTAAGTTTTTGTGTGACCATATTCTTGACAATTATGGCACTGTACGGGTCTAGAACACTTGTGTGGTTCTGCAACTGTTATTTTTCGGTATAAGAGATATTTTAAATTGTAAATTTGATGAGTTTTGCTTTTTTTAAATTTTATATCATTTGCCTCAAGTTCGACGCGAAATAGATGTTGAGGAATCTTCTCCCTTTTTATTATGTTAGATACATTTTTTACCTTAAATCCCTGGAGGACGAGTGCATCTTTTATTTCTTCGGGAGCAACATAGGAATCGATGCCCTTCAATACGATCTGCAGGCCTTTAGCACTTTTAAGCTGATATGTGTAGAAACTTTTCTTACTTTTTTCAAATTCAGTAATCAGTTTGCGAAAATATTTTTCTTCATAAATTTGAATTTTGGTTTCATAAATTTTACCATGTTTTATTGGAACGATGTGAAATTTATTCTCACCAATGACTGAAATTAAATTTTTTATAATAGCGTTTGAATTTTTTTTCTCGCAAATAGATTGGTGGCGGCTTGGATGTTTTGTTCGTAGATACATCGGGTTCGTTGTTGTGAACTTGTAATATTTGAAAACGATTTTGACGGTTAATAGAGGATGCGCTGTTATCCCTAGATATTTTTGAGCAGATGAAATTTTCGAAGACTTTGGGCTTCGCCCACGCTTTACCACTGTTATATATCTGTCCATTCCCACTTGGACCTTGGGTTTTGGGCTGCTCTTAACTTCAGTAAAAACTTGGTTAAGTGATGACCACGAGCCCGAAGCGGATGATATCGCTGGGTTAAATGTAGAACTACTAGGCAACGGTAATGTTAACGAATCACTAGTTGGCATTGGACAAAGCGAAGTTGATCGCTGACGAAAAAGTGGCAACGCCGTTAAAAAAAAGTCTACTATCAGATTTCTTATGTATTTTGTTATCATTAAGAGCTTCAGAGCTCTCCGTAAGTCTATCATCAGATTTTTTATTTTTATTATTTTCATTAAGAGCTTCAGAACTCACAGTAAAATAGGCATTTCTGCCATTAGAACTCACTTCACAGTTATTTGTTTTTGTTTTTGTTAATTATAACTATGTAAAAAATATTAGCAATGCAAATAAAGCTTATTTGTCAATAACAATATGTATTCCGAATTTTTTTCGTACGATTTTTTTTTGTTTAGTATGAAATAAAAACTCCACTAAATCGACTGTTCACTATGAATGTACAACGAGAACTGCTGTCAAACCTGATAATAAAATAGAAAAATGTTAATAAAAACTCTTGAAATTGATTTATATAAATTACCTCTCAACATAGCCACCTGAATGTAATTAGCCGGTTCTAATAAAGAGTCTGTTAACTTGTCGTAACAATACTTTTTTTTGCCTTCATTTCATCAAAGCTTAATACACACAGCTTTTGTATTTTGGACATTTAATTAGCCGCAGATAATATTTTCACAACAGGATCCAAAATACCTGTCGACACATCTAATTTCTGTGACCACCGCTGCAATGTTCTTACGGAGGGAAGCCGAAAATTTTTTCTCTTCAACAACCTGTAAGCCTTGGCACTTGTGGAATATAGCGTAATTGACTGTGCAATATCTTCTTCAGTAAAGTTTTGTCTTTTGTCACCGTTTTTAAATTTTTTTATTTGGCCTTCAGTGAAAAGACGTCTCAGTGCCTTCTGCAGATTTGCGTTTGTAAACTTTAACTTCTGAACTTCTTGAGAAAAATTTATAGTAGTGATCTCAGCTTGGTTTTTTTGCATTTTTAGCATATCATTTTCCTTACGCAATGCATCCCTAGAAACGATCATATATTTAAAAGTTTTTGTGGACACTTTAAAAGTATATATAAAAGTGTATAAAAGTGTATATATAAAAGTGTATAAAAGTGTCTTCCAAATTTTTTATGTAGATCTGTAAACTGTCTTCGTTAGTGCTAGTATTCACCATTGTTCGTTTCTCAGGGAATTTTGTTGTTTCCTCCACGATTGTTTTTATTTCCTCTAAAAATGTTTTGGTTTCCTCTAGGGATGTTGTTGCTTCCTCTACGAATGTTTTTGTTTCGTCTTCCGTTTCACCCGCTTCTATAGTCGGTACTGCTCTCTCTTTCAACTTCAGAGTTGCTCGATTGCTGAATCCTATGCGTAATTATTAATTAAAAAAGTGAACAAATAAAAAAACATAATTGTAACTTACCCATTTCAAATTTTAAATTTCTTTCAAAATCGTCCTGTTTAAAATGTAGAGAACAACTTCTCTCCCTGTGGGTCTTTATTGTATCCCGCCGTTTGCAAAACTTTATCCAAAGTCTTTTTAGCCCTTTATCGTTCTTTGGAAAACTATAAAAAGATACAGCTAAATTTAAATTAATTAAAAATATGCACAAAATTAATTTTTCACACATTTGCTCACATGATTTTTGACTATCATTTTGCCTGCATTTGCCCACTGCACACTTCATTTTTTTTTTGCTTTTGCTTCGATTTTGTTGGCGAAGATTTCGTGCACTTTTTCTTATTTTAAACACTTTATACACGGTTTTTATAATAGAGATTATTTTTTTTATAAAATAAAACTAAATTTAATTAAAAAATCCTGATTTTTATAGAAATATAATATATATTTGTTTCGACCAATCAAAATTAATTTTGAATTGCGGGGTTGCCGAGTCTCACATTAGACTTAACAAAGTTTCGGGCAAAATTATTTATTTGTGTATACAATTATGTACTAAGATTTGGATTTTTTCACTTTTTTAGATTAACGGTTTGTTTTATCTATTATTATTTTTATTTTTCAATTAAAATTCACCAATTCACTTTGAAAGACACAATACGACTGATATTACTTAAAAAATTATTTTCATATCAAACCATGAAAACTGACTATTTACCTTAAAAAAATGCAACATTTTACAATTACCTAAAAAAATTTCTGAGGGTGTTTAAATTTATTTTTTTAATAAATAAAATAAATAAGAAATAGATTTCCTACATTGCTTTTTATTACAGGTAGTTTTTTAAACTGTGAAAACCCCATAAAAATCTGTGTACATGCAATAAAAAACAAAGGAAAACATTGGAATGTTACAATTATTTTCTACTTAAATTTTTAAGGTTGCACGCCAAAAAAAAAGTTGCTTAAATTTATTTTTCCAGGAATTAAGAAAATGCGAAATCGTTTTATTGAAGGTACAGTCAAAAATAGTGTTTCAAACATCCAGCGCTTCTAACTTCCACAATAAGATTACAATGACAAAAACGACCTACATTGCAGTTTATTGCAGAAAGTTTTTTAAAGGGGGTTTTCATGACAAAAAGACAAAAAAACAAACATTTGAAATTTATATTATTTTCTATATTTTTAAGGCTTACAGGTCAACTAGAGAAGTAATTGATACACTTTATAAGGCCACATAAATCAACTTGTTAAACATTAAGACCAAATAAAGTTAATTAAGTCATCCTCTTATAATTCATTATCGAAGTTCACATATAAATTTTAATTATAAAACATTACGAGCAAAGACTGCTTAATATATTTTAATTACCTGTAAAAATGAGGGTGAATGTCACTCAACTGGACGAAATAGGTGAGCAAGTATATGGAATAGAGCTTCCCAGTAAAAAAAGAGACTCCAAAAAAGTCATGAAAATGTAGAGTTTACGATTCGGAAGTAGTGCAAATTTCGATCCGATCTAATGATTTTTACATGGGGTTGTCATTGCAAAAAGTTCCCTTTTTCGATGCCTGGTCATTGAATGGGAAGCGATATTGAGAAAAATTCCCTTTTTTGTGTTCTATGATAATATTTTTACCTAGAAAAATGGTAAATAGTTGCCTTTTTGCCGAATCAGTGTTTTCATGTAAATTTAAGCAAATAACTTTTAAATTTTAGACTAAAATTAGTTCATAAATTTCTTTAAATACATACATTTTTTTTTTTAATTCTGGTGAGTATTTTCTAACACTATGGAGGAGTTGCAAGGTTTTGTATGACTAAAACAAGCTTCTACATGGTTTTTTGCTCACTTTTGGCAAATCAAAAATATCGATTTTTTGGAAGCATTGAAAATGTAGTTCCACTAGAATGACTTCCATTTTTTTTCACTGGGTTTATAATAGTCTCTGAGCCCAAAGTTATTTTGTGACTCAAAATAACGAAAATTAAACAAAAGTCTCAGCGTGAAATAAAACAACCAGTATGAAAATGGGTTGGATATTTATTTGTATTTAGCGGAAATTAGTATCTGCCCCTCATGCATGTTCTTGACATTTCGTTAGGCATTAATTTTTTCATAGTGATGTAAGATATGCTGCAAAGATGTATATTTCAGTTTCTATTTATATAGACAAAACTGGGAATTGTTTTTGAATTTTTGAATAATTTTAATGGCACTTAGGAGTTTCATTAAATTAATAATTTTGGCATTAACAATACCTTTTACAAACAATTTTTTTAAGACATTTCGTTTACAAAGATAAGAAAACCCTTTAAAAACATTTACTTTAAATTGTTTAACGCTCGCACAAAGTAATACTATTGGCAAAATTTAAAAGTAGCGTTGCCGTGCAGGAAATTTTTTTTCCACCAAAATTATTAAAAAAATCTACCAAAACGCTTTTTTTTCTACGAAAATCGAAATTTCAAAATTTATTTAGTTATTAACAGGAACATTGATCCAATTACACTAGTAAGTAAATATAAAAATATTAATCATACAAGATAAAAATACAGCCCTAAAAATTATTGTGGAATGAATGGATTGGCAACCCTTTCTTAGGGGAATATACGTCATCTAGCGGGAAATCATGCGCATGCCGTAATCTGTATTTCTATCATTCTTGCATAGCGGATGTATTCAATTGTTTATAGATACAGAGAAAGAAAAAAAAGTGGTATGCGAAAAATATTTTATGATCAGTAATGCTTTTCGCGACATTCAATGTGTTTTATGCTACCAAAATTTTAAAGTAAAAAATTAATGTGTATTAAAAAGACATTTTGATTTTTTTGGAGCAGCTTCACTAAACTGCATTTAATATCAAAATTTAAAAGACCAATAACTCGGGAAATATGGGTCGTAGCCAGTTTTTTTGATTAATTTTTTCTTCTTATTTACCAAGTTTCTATCAGATAAGTTATTTAGAAATTTATTTTTGGAAACTTTTCATAGTTTCCTATGAAAATTTCACGCCCCCGTAACTCGTAAAATATGGGTCGACCCCAACTTTTTTGTTTAATGTTAATTCCTTATTTTTTAATTTTATATTTATATTTTGAGCAGCTTTACTAAACTGCATTTTTCCAAGTATTTATTTTTTCTATGTACTTCAGAGACGAATGAGACAACTTTTCTCACACATACAACTACCCAGTGGTAAATTAAGCGAAGTACTTCGATAATAATCACTGACGTCAGTATGACATCGTAAGCGAGCATTATAAGTACTTGGATTGTAATGTATGTACGTGTAATTTGATATATCATGAGTTACTGATAACTTCGATTACGATGTAAGCAGGGATTCAAATGTTGTTTAAAACAAATAGTTTGTTCTAAAATAAAATTAAAATACTAGCCTACTTTTAGGGTAAATTTATTATCATGCCCGCTTACTACTCCGCTGTCAATGTAAATGCAATGCTAGTGGCACGTACTGACATCGTAGCTTACTTTGTAAGCGAGAGCGCACCACTTGCGCGTCCTATGACACTTTTATATTAAATCTAAATAGCAAAATAAGTTAACGAATCAGATCTGACTGCTACGAAGTATATCTGATATCATCGATTACGTAATGTATATTTTTACCACTGGGTATAGTTATATTTTTGACATCACTGGCATATAGACAAAGCTGAACCATCAGCAAATAAATTTCAAATTGAAATATGATTATGACAATATGTCGAATAATAAATTTCTTAAATAAGACCCATATCGTATATTGTTTAACTTTTAAATTTGTGATTATTTTATAATTTCAGTATTTTAAGTTTTAATTACAACTTATTCCCTTTTTTATTTCCTCTTAAACAGTACATATTAATAAATCTTTTGGATTATTTTTGGCAGAAATTTTCTTGATTTTTATTTTAAAATTTTATTTTTATGATTAACCTTATTAAAATGTTAATAATATAAAGTAAATAATAATTTATAGTGCAAAAACATTAACTTCAATAAACGCACAAACGTACTTTGTGATAAACGTAGAAATAAAATAAATGAAATACAAAATACTCGAGTATTATACTAAAGCTATGTACAGACGGTTGTCAGATCTTACAATATTGCGACTAAAATGTGCTCAAAATTTCTTACAACCGTGTGTACTGACAAATTTTGTCAGACGTCGTTGCCAGAAAAAGCATTGTCATTCCATTGCAAGACTAGCAGCTGACAACAAATTGTCAGACATCTTACAACCGTGTGAACACATTGTAAAATTATTACCAGATATTTGTCAGACATTTTATTATTGTCAGATGTGCAAAGTTTATGCATCTGACAATGACGTCATTGTAAGAGAATTATTTCTATGGGCAACACTGCACACGCTTGATTTTAAAGGAAAAAATTTATAATAAAATACATATATGCAAACACAATCATTGCAATTGCTTCTTTATGGTTCATAATAATTTATACTTTCACTTTTTACATTTAACACAAACACAAACGATTGATATTTAACGAGCATATTCACGGTAAAAATGCATGACCTGCATTATAATAATATTAGTGAAATTTTGTTTGTATACAAGTCTTGTGTCATGCATTTTGACCATGAATAATGCGCTTAAAATTTCTAACAAATGCTTTGAGTCTGGCAACGCATAACAACAGTTCTGACAATTTCTGCATATGACAACCGTTTGAACTAACAATTTTTTGACTGACCATTTTGTCAGATGAATTTATTGCCATACAACCGTCTGGCAATAAATTGTGATATTTTATTACAACCGCGTGAACTGACAAGGAATATTGTAATGGCAATTTCCGCACGTGACGTCATGTGGTCGTATTGAAAACATCATGTGGTCGTATTAGGAAGAATTTCGTTTAATTTTCATAAATATATAACAAACACAATTCATAGTTTCATATCATGGTATAAATAAATAGAAAAATGCATTCTGATGCTCCTTTGATTTCATAAAATGTGTTTTTATGCAATTTTATTTTTTTGCATTTTTATAACCTAACTTTTTTGTTTATGATAAACAGCTGTTCTTTGGAAAGCTTTCCACAATATTTGGAAGATTTTTAGTGCTGCCGTACTTTCAACGTAATATAATAAGAACTTTAATTAACCACTGAAAAAATGAAATTGTATTTAATTACAGCTTAATTTTAAATAAAAATTTACTAATTATATATTTAATTATTAAGTCAAAAAATTGGGATTATTATACTTGTTTTTCATAAGAGGACATTCCTTTGTATTTATTAAGTGAAGGTAGCATAAAGCAAATCGACGAAAAAAATAGAGTGTCTTGTAGTATTTGTAATACGTATTTTTATAATATTATTAATTAGATTAATTAATAATATTATAATAATTTAACTTCAAAGTGCCTTGTGAATTATTGAGATTTTACACAACTGTACGTATATGTAAGGTTTCAGTTAATTAAAGAAGTATCAAAAAAATAAACAATAAAAAATTTGGTACAATCGTATTGAAAAAAGTAAAATTTTTCTTGAAAATTAGTACAATTTGTAAATCTGATTTCGCATCCCTGACGTACTCTGATTGTATTTCAAACATGCTTGACATACCTCAAAATTTTGTAGCAAGTTGTGTGTTTTTGTTGGGACTGGAAATAAATAAAAGGGATGCCAACAGCGTTGCCGCTTGAGATGTTTTGGGTCAACAAAATAAAATAAATTTATTTATTCTGAGACAGACTCTAGCATCCATATTCACATTCTTTTTAAAAGAGCAAAACAGATTGTTATTAAAGAACCATACAAATGAATAAAGTAAGTATTTTTAACTTAAACTTAACTTTCACAAAACCGTGCATTGTTCAAAATATAAATTTATTACACACAGAAAAATATACCAATGTAAAATCAACATGCCAAAAGGTTGATTCAAATTCACTAAAATCATATTAAATTTACTATGTTCTTTGAGTGTGTTGGTGGTTATTGTTTTGTTCATAACTGCAATACACTTTGTGCTTAGTTGTGGTTCTTGTTTTTGTATTGTTGTTGTTTTTTGTTTGCAAACAGCCAACAAACTGCTGCTGGCTGGTAGGCAGTGTGATAGTCTTGCATTCGGAGGATCGAAGGTTCGAATCGTGGAGCAAAGTTAAATATTTTTTATAATTTTTTTTAACTAAATGCTTTCAAGCCAAAGCATTTTGTTCTTTTTTTAACTAAGACTAAAACTTTTCAAATAAATAATAAGAAATAATGTTAAATTATAGTTTATATCAATATGGTACATATTTAGTATGTTAAATTAACATGAAACACATATGAAGCAAAATCATTGCCAAAAAATGTAAAATTAACCCTATTTTTAACGATTCTACAATCCCAATAAGCACTCAAAAAATTTAAATTCAAGCACTTGAAATTTAACTGGAAACAAAGTTGAATTCAAAATTTTTTTCAAGTAATGTTCAAGTTTGAAACTACTTGCAAATAAAAAATCAAACAACATACATACATGTTCAAACCTTGCCAAATAAATTATTTATTTTTTTAATAAAATTGAAATTGTCGTGAAAAATATCAGATATGTATATAAAAAAGTGATTTTTAAAAAAATAAAAAGTTATTGAAATCGTGAAAACAATAGTGAAGGTAGATATGCAGAAAGTAATTATAAGAAAACTTGTCGATTGCATTTTCCTTTCTATTTTAATAGCATTGTTTTTGAAGCTTAAAATATACTTGAATTCAATTGTAATACAAGCTTGAATTACAGTATAATTCAAGGCTTTAATTGAACTGTAATACAATTGAAATGTTCGAATTGAATTCAAGTTCCCATTTCACTGGAGAATGCTATTGAAATAAAGTGTAAAGCAAGCATAATTCAACTCTTGACAATTGAAAATGTGACTTGAATAACAATTGCTTTACACTTGCTTCAAGCAAAATTATTATTATTGGGATGCTTGCATATATAAATTAATTTAGCTTCCCTGGCCAAGATTTTAACTCAGAACCAGGGAACTACATAATCAGTAATTTTTGCCACTTACTGTACACACATAGAAATTACTGTGTCGGTCACACAGCAAGAGCATTCTGTACAATCATTGTCGACACAGTAATATTTTCAATCAATCAACAGCGCACTCATGTTGTTTGTTAGTCATTGTCTCGTGTGTGTGTCATTGCCTCGTTCATAACACATCTTCGGATCAGTGTTTGGTCTTCGCTCATAACTACACAGCTTAAGCAGTCATTGCAATATCAACAACACAGTATGTGAGGCGATCACAGTAGAATAAATCAATGAGAGTAGAGTGCTAGAGTGTGGAGTGTAGAAAGTGTGTTTGGTTTTTTTTTGCGGTTGCGGTGCCACCGACACAGTAAGTTTTATATGTGTACAGTATAAAAAATGACACAGTTAGCTGATCTGCCAAAACTAAAAACAAAAAAAACCAAAGGGATAACTAAAAATTTTTTTAAACGCCAATACATATTCAGTTTATTAAAACTACAATACACATTTACGCCACCGCCACACATCAAGAAATGTTTATGCAGAAACCACACAAAGCAAAAACATGTAAAAAAGAGACTCGATTGTGAAATTGCAAAGTACTGAGAGCATTAATACACCATGAGTTCTGTGTTCGCTCTCATCGCATTTTTGCAATTGCTCCTTGCATACTGTGTCCTGACACAGTACGAATAATGCAAAGTACAATTGTGATCGCATAAAGATATTTGCAAAAGAATGTTGAGTAAAATACACACAGCACAGTTTTCGTTGAGGTGTAAGAGAAACAGTTGTCAACGATAGACTGTGTGTTTGGACTGTGTACTTATTGTCGTGGTGTATCGCTGCAGTTGTCTGCTCAGAACTCATCACGTGGTAGTCAACGTGCTAAATATTCTTAGATATACACTAAATATGTACCATATTGAATTAAACTATAATTTAACATTATTTCTTATCATTTATTTGAAAAGTTTTAGTTTTAGTTAAAAAAAGAACAAAATGCTTTGGTTTGAAAACTTGTAGTTAAAAAAATAAAAAAAACTTTAATTTGACTCCAGGATTCGAGCCTGCGATCCTCCGAATGCAAGACTAACACACTACCTACCAGCCAGCAGCAGTTTGTTGGCTGTTTACACACAAAAAACAACAACAATACAAAAACAACAACAATAACTAAGCACAAAGTGTATTGCAGCTATGAACAAAGCAAATAACTACCAACACACTCAAAGAACATAGTAAATTTAATATGATTTTAATGAATTTGAATCAACCTTTTGGCATGTTGATTTAACATTTGTATTTTTTTCTGTGTACGCATTTTTTTCATTTATGTTTTAGTTAGGATAGCAGTTATAAGAATCGGTCCAAGTTAAAAAGAATTAAATGTTAAAATTCTTGTTACATAAATATGTATATTAAGTTAGGTTACACAAGATAAACATATTCACAACTACCGGTTCACTTGGGTCTGATTTTGTCAACTGTTGCTGAGGAGAGATTTGAATATAATATCAAACTTCTTTCTATCACCCTTGTACATACATTACAAGCTTTCAAAAATGTCTGCTTCCTCTTTAAGAAAACTTAAGCAAAATAAAGTAAGCTGGAGATTATAAGTTAAAATCGTGATAGTTTCAAAGTCCGACCAAAACATCCCTTGGCTTTTAAATTGACCAAAAAGAGTATAAGAAAAATTTTTTTAATCTTGCAAAAAATTTGAACAAGAAAATATGATATCTAGGAAAAATATTTGTGAAAATATTAAATATTATACATATCTAAAGTTAAGAGTCCAACCTAAATTATAGCGTCAAGCGTTGCGTTTAAGCAGGGAACGCATTTTCAGTACATTTATAAGTATAACATATTATATGAATGTACTGAAAATACGTACTCTGCTACTAACGCAACGCTTGACGCTCTAATTTCATTCAATACAAATAATCTGCAGACTTATGCTAGGAACACAGCTGGGACGAACCACGAATTTTATCCACGTCGACGAATCCGTCGATAAGCATTCGCTGTGTAAATTCGTCGTGTGAAGCACAATAACGAGGAATTTACTCACCGAATTCGTCTCTCATATTTGATAAAGTTGGTTGTTGTGTGTACAAAGACAAGGAGACTTAGAGAGATAATTGTTTTTTGTAGATATGTAGAATATGTAGAAATAAATCTATCTCAGAGTTCGTCACGCACGACGAATTTCGTTCGACGGCGGTGTTGTGTTCATTTTCATATGCACAAATGTGTTTTATTTTTTATGACGAAAGTTCGCACCGAAAAATTCGTCGTTCGAGGCAGTTGTGTTCCTAGCATTAAAGTGGGGTCATAATTGGCAAACATTTGCAAAAGTAAGCGTAACCACCCGTGAAAACCCCTTTAGATTCAGGTACGTATTTTTAAGTTTAAGTTTCATACCTAACCAATAGACAATGTCGTAGAATGCAATATTATTGGAAACTGGTTAACTTAATATACACGCATCTGAATTAAAGACCTGCTCAAGACCTCTTTTAAGAACTTTTAAGACATGAGGGAAATTTCAAATGCTTTACTACAGCGAAATGTTCTAAAACAAACGCTAAACAACACTGTTGGCAATACATTTGTTTAACTTATTACAGGTATAGGAGTAAAAAAGAAAATAGTTCGTGACTCAAAAATTTTTGGTGCTTGTGCTTTTTTCTACGCATTGGCGCGTATAAAAAAACGTCATGCATGTACATACATACATACCTACATAATTTGTGTATGCTCTCTTATTTTTCTGCGCACCAGTGTTGCCAAAACGGCGGTTTTCCCGCTATATATGACTGTATTTTGTTTTCATTAGCGGCAAGTCTATTTAAAAAACCACCAGCGGGAATTTTAGCGGAAAAATTTCTTAGTTGACGGATTTTCAGCGTTTTTCTGAAACTTATAAAGAAAGATACTGAATCAAAATAAAGTATTTTTGACGCAGCTATGCGACACGTACCCTGGCGCTGTACACTTACAGCGAAAAGAAACTAACGTCATTTTTGGAAATAAAAAATTTACATATTGTGGTCGTGTAGTATAATGTGAAACTTTAACAGGTTAAAAATAAAAACATGTATATACATACATACGAGTATAAAAGTGAACAAATTTCATTTTTAGTGAATACAATTTAATTTGAGATTAAAATTATATTACAAACCAATTTAATCATTCTTTGGTATTTAAAAAAATTAGTAAACAAATCTTTAAACAAATGGAAAACAAACCGAAAACTGGGTGATTGGACCAGTGAATATGAGGAAAACATAATATTAATCAAAATCTCTCAAAACAATAACATTTTCTAAATAATTTCTTTTTGATTAGACTTTTTTTATTGAAATTTTCCTTCGAAGTTAAACTTCAAGCCAATTTGAATTGAGCCACATAGTTTATTTTATCAGGACTATTTTTTAATTTCAGATAGTCAGAAGGTCAGAAATTTGAACAATATTTTACAAATACTTCAAGCAAAACGGCAAGATATTATTCCACACGTGTAGAATAATTAGGGTCTATCGCAGAAGATATTGAAAAGATACCGAATTAGCTTAAACATTAATATTATCCAAGGGACTATTCCATCCCTTGGATTCTACTTTTTCCTGGTTCGATGTTCGTGTATGGAAACTTTGCATTAAGTAAAATAACTACTTAAAGAGTAGGCTGAGTTTTGCTTACAAATATTGGGAAAATATGAGATTCCAATATACATACATATGTATATCTGTGCATATGTATGCATATTTTATAAAATTTATCTTGTTCTTTTTTTACCAATAAACCATAAAGAAGAATATGTTGGTTATAAAAAATTAAGCGGTTATATTAGCGTTTATTTTTATTCAGCTAGCGGTTTTTAGCGGGTTTTCAGGGGCTATATGGTGGGAAATGCCTTCAAAATTTTGGCAACACTGCTGCGCACATACAAACGCACACATGCATTTACATGAGTTGTGTTCGCTTGCTTATAAAAACTTCCCTTTGACACATAATAGCCAGTGCTACCACAACCAAAAAATTTTTACAACCAAAATTCGCTTTAAAAGTTACCAAATGAGAAAAAATATTATCAAATTTCAATATGTAGTATTTTTATTAAATAACATCCCAGCAAAAAAAAAGACATTCCAAAAAAATCATGAAAATGTAGAGTTTGCGATCTGGAAGTAGTGAAAATTTCGATCCGTTCTAATGATTTTTACATAGGGTTGTCATAGCAAGAAGTTCTCTTTTTCTTTTTTTTTATTCACTGAATTGGAAGCGATATTAAGAAAAATTCCCTTTTTTGTGTTCTATCATAGGAAAAATGGTAAATAGTTACCTATTTCAACAATTCGTTTCTTTTTATACGAATTTAAATCCGAAGCAGTGATTCCATGTAAATTTAAGCAAATAACTTTTAAATTTTAGACTAAAATTGGTTCATAAATTTCTTTAAGAAAACAATTTTTTTTTAATTCTGGTGTGTATTTTCTAACACTATGGAGGAGTTACAAAGTTTTGTATGACTAAAATAAGCTTCTACATGGTTTGCTGCTTACTCTCGAAAAATTAAAAATATCAATTTTTTGGAAGCAATGAAAATGTAGTTCCACTAGAATGACTTCCATTTTTTTACTGGGTTTTAAAATGCATACATATTTATAATGTAACGCATGTGTTATTTATAATGTAACGCAGTTAATAATAATAACAACAAAACAAATATATGTAATTCTTTTACCTACATATGTATGTATGTATGTAATAAGTTAACGCTTGTACATGTATGGATATAAAAAATAAAATTTTTTTTAATTATAAAGTAAACAAAACTTGCAGTTCAATGTGTGTGATGTTAAATTTTAAAATTTATAACCCTTGACATAAACCTTGTGCTTTTAAGCTACAAAAATTCGACTAATGCCCTTCCAAAGGACTTTTTCATTTCAATGATGCAACCGAGACGGGAAAAATTAATGCAAATTTATAGATAAGGTGTTACTTTATTAAAGCCCATGAATCTATTTCTGAAAAACATGAATTTGAAGCAAACACGGGCGGACAAAAGTGGTCACCTATTATGGACCACATAGTACTCTACAAACGTGCATACTCAGAATTACTGGAAGATAAAAGAAAAGAAGTCATGACAGCTGGCTGCACTAGCGATTTTAGTCACAGCTGTTTTATTTTCAGTTGCCTTGGTAGCAATACTAAAAATTTAAGAACATAAACGCTTAAAAAGTATAACATAAAAAATATGTGCATGTGTATCATTATTTTGGCAAAAAATAACCAAAATGAGAAAAATATTCACATCTCCACATTAAAGAAAAAAATAACCACTTTTGGTTAGAAATAACCAAAAACGGCAGCCCTGATAATAGCTTACCATCCATGACACAAACTATGATTTGAATGATGATGATCCATGAATCAAAGAATACAAGATTACGCCTTGCGCATTTTTGTTAACTTTAATGTGCTGGTGTGACGACAAAATGACGTAGAAATTGAAATGTAATCAAAATTGGCCGATACCAAATATACGTGTTTGTGTGATTGTGTTTATGTTTATCGGCTGATGTGACGTACATGCGCAAACATTTTTTTTCAAAAGCTGAATGCTTAATCTTGTATTCTTTGATTCATGCTTACCATCTACTTCTTACACACGCACTCAAACGTACCTACAATATGCAAAATAACAAGTATACATGTATCAAAAGTACTTCCATGATGCAATTATACTAGGTACATCCAGGACAACAAAATTACAACACCAAAAAACATATGTATTTTGTTAGTATAAACAAACGAAAAATTGTCAGAAACAAATGTCGTTTGTTTATAAAAACAGGGTAACTAAAGTACAATTGCAGATGCAGAATTCCTGCATTATAGTTATTGAGGTAGTTTACACGGGATTAATTATGCTGAAACAACATGTCAGTTTGTAGGCAAATTCGGTGAAGAGAGTGGTTTTTTGGTTGATATTATTTTTCAACCAGCTTCAACCCCGCATTAGCAGCACAAAAGCAATACATACACACATGAGAAACCACAGAGCGTATTTAGTCTTTAGTTGGCCATCGTCGTGCAAACATGAATTTGAAAGAAGAAGGGGGTTGGTCACGCCAACAAACTTTAAAACTAATAAGTGAATTTAAGGAACGCGAGTTTTTATATAAAGTGACTCATCCAGACTATTTGAAAACTTACAAAAAAAAGAAGCACTGGAAGAAATTGCTGCCGCCATGCAAGTGTTAAAACCTAATGTAACTGCTGCTGACATTAAAAAAAAAATTAAGGTGTTGCAGCAGCAAATTTCTCACGAAAAAAAAGATAAGAGCAGCAACTAGAAGCGGAATGTCGGCTGAAGATGTATATATTTCAAAGCTATGGTGCTTTAATGAACTTAAATTTTTATTGGATGCAAATGATGAGATTCGTGGTCAGTCTAATTTGGAATTTAATACGGTGAGAAAACTTTGTATTTGTTTATATTTTATTATTCGTAGCAAAATAAAATAAACAAAAATAATAATAACAATGTGTTTTTAATGTTTTTTTGTATCTTTTAAGTTTGAAGTTTCATTTTTGGGAAGTGAATGCAGTCAGAGCTCAAAAAAGGTACGTTTTTATTTATATACAAAATATTATATTTTGTTTCTAACAAAAACAAAAAATTCTCAGTCCAAGCGATCCAGATTGGATGAGGTTGCTGCGTTACGGAAATCCGCGAACAAATCTATGGACCTTGTAACCAGCTTTATCCAAAAACGATCTGCAGTTGAAGACACCAAAGAAGAATTTTTTTGCAAAATGTTATGCTGCGAACTGAAAGAACTCAAGTTGACAGAGTCCTACGAAAACGTCACAACAGAAATTATGCAGATAGTACGCAAATCAAAAGCTGCAGAGCGGAAAAGATTATCTTGGCAGTTACCACGTGAATCAACGCAAACATTTTCTGGCCATTGTACTTCAGATGCATCTTCCCTACAGTCGTCGAGTTTGCATTCATCAATGTCATCTATAGACGAATATTACAATGATTCGCTACACAATGAAACATTGGTGATGGAAACAATGGGCATTGAATCATTGGACAATGAAACATTTGCGGGAGTGGGAGGTGATTTTATTGAGGACGTTGAACTTCACAATAATATTTCTGAAAGGGTTGAAATCCAATCTGTGGAAATATTGGGAAAAAATGACATTTTACAACAGGCATTCCAGTCAATTTTCGATTAATCTGAAATTTTTCGATTTAATTTTTCGACCGTTTTTATTTCATCAATTAAACTATTTTTTTAGATTTCGGTCTGTTTATATACTTATTTATTAATTAGTTATTTATTTTTTGTAAACCCTCAGTTAACTTCTTCATGATATTTCTTATTTTTGATATTTAGTTTTTTCTTTTGTCTTTTCTCCTTTCAATTACAAAAATAGATTTTATAAAAAAGAAAAGATATTCGAAATTAACTCGAAGATTTACAAAAAATAAAGAACTAATAAATAAAATATAAACAAACATAAGGCTCAAAAAATAGTTTAATTGAACACTCTTTATTAAGTGTAATAGTTTTTATGTTTCATAATTTTATGTTATTTTAAAAGTGTTTACTTACTTTTTTGTTTTTGTTAGTGTCCAATAAATTATATAAAAATAAAATGAACGATATTTTTATTCTTATAAAAACAAGTTACAAAAAGTGCTTATGGATAATATAACTATTTGGAATTATGAATAAATCTTCACATTAATTCATAAAAAATAATGAAAACAATTTGTTCATATTAATTAGTGAAGAATAGATATGGACTGATTAAAAAAATATTAAGAGCCTTATTTTTAAAAAATATTTGATTAAGTTAACGTATTTTGTATAGAAATACTTCAATTAAGAGCTAATTAAAAAAAAATAAATATTTTTTGTGAATAAGGCAATTTATTATTAAGAACTCCATTGGTTAAATTTGTCAATGAAGCTTAAAAAAACTAAAAGTATTTTTAATGATTAATTAGTTACTTTATGTCACTAAATAAAGGCACAGACTAGACACTATAGGTTCAAAAGTTCTACCAAAGGGTTACTCAGTTTAACGAATTTTGCGATTAAACTTTTTATGGGCCTCCAAAGACTTTGAAAGTCAGTGTGCCCTTAAAAAATTGTGTCATTAGTTTTTGATCAACAGGTATTTTAGACTTTTTTTTATGAAAAAAAGGTCTGTATGAGATATTATGGTGCCTCAACAGTTTCAAATTGCATCGATATGCTTACAAAACTTTTTCTGCATTACAGTAAAAGGTAGCTACAACTTTGCAAAATATTGATAGCAAAAAAGAGCTGTGCCTAGAAGTTATTCTGAAAAAAGTGAAACAAAAATTTTTCCATAATCTTTGCAACAAAAAAGTGCATGAAGAAACTTTTTTTTGGGTATACAATGTTAACAAGATTTGTTCGGTAGACTCTGAGCTATATTATTGCCACATACAGTTTAGAGCTGTCACTAAGTATAAATTAGCTGTTCACCAAAAACTGATGACATTTTTTGAGGACATACTGATTTTAGAAATCTTTGGAGGCCCATTAAAAATTAATCACCAAAATCGCCAAACTAAGTAAAAGGTTTTTGTGCCCTATCGAACCTATAGTAAAAGTTATAAGGAATTCTCAAAAGTTACTTAAAAAAACTAAAATAGTTCTAACAGAATCACAAAAGGCATTGTCAGACTTGGCAAAAATTTGCTTAAAAAAATCGTAATCTCTAATGAAAAACCTTTTGATATCAATTTCTAATGATGTTGGATTCTATGATATTGTGTATAAGTTATGTATGAAACTGTTTAACTTAATATAAACGTGTTTGATTCAAAAAGATTTTCATTAGTATTAAGTGGTTATGCTTTCTTGGGCAAATGTTTTCCAGGTGTGACCGTGTCTTAAGTGTAAAAAGGCAATTAAGTTAAAATCTTTCAAAAATATTTGCTAAACTTTTTTGTCAGTATAGAAGTTGTGAATCAATTTACATATTTTTTCATATTGAAGTTTAAAATTTTCCCTCATTGCAAAAATATTCAGTAAATTCGCTTCTTATACTTTCGTAATTTCTGTTTTGTTTAGTTGTTGCCGTATTTTGTGATCCGGTGTCTATGTTTGCAATAATTGAATCTACATTGTCCATATATCTTTCGGTATTTTTCAGTAAAAAATTATGGAGTACACAACATGCTTTTACTATAATAGTTGTGTTTACTTCGTCATGTTGAATTTTAGTTTGTAGTATGCGAAAACGATTGGACAAAATACCAAAAGCTCTTTCAATATTTTGCCTGGCACGGCTTAATCTTGTATTAAAAATAATTTCGTCTTTAGTCAAACTTGGCTTACTATAGGGCGTTAACATATGTTTTCCACTTGGGAAAGCATTATCGGCCACTATAACGTACGGCAGTTGCCTATTGTTGCCAATAACTTAAGGCTCTGGAAAATTATTATCGTTGTCCAATATATACATTAAATCTGAACGGTCTAAAACACCACCATCGGAAATTCGTCCATTACACCCCACGTCGATGAACAAAAACTTGCAATGTGCATCTGCCAATGCCAACAACACAATAGTTGTAAATCCTTTATAGTTGTAAAATAAATTTGCTGACTTCTTATTTGGCTTGAATGCGATATGCTTCCCATCAAGAGCACCTAGACACAGGGGAAATTGCCACCGCATTTCAAATTCTCTGGCCACTTTCTGCCATTTTTCTTTCGAATCAGGGAACTTTAAATTTAAATATTAGAAACAACAAAAATTTCAGTAATCAGTAAATAGCAAAAAAAAATTTGTAACTGACAAAACTTTTACTGGTTACTGAACAGCATTTAAATTTTGTGTGATGTTTTAAATACATACATATGTATGTATGTATGTACCTGTAAAAATTTACTTTTCATGTTGCATTACAAACTTCTATAACAGCAAAGCTTAAATATGGTGCAGATAGTTTACTATTTTCGGCAATTTCCTTAAAAGTATCTCCTGTGGCTAGGAATCTTAAAGTGGCAGCCAATTTTTCTTCAACTGGAATACATTTCCTCATGGGCGTATCCGTCCGTTCAATATCTTTTTTTACAAATCTTAATATCTCTGAAAAACAACTCTTATCCATTCTCATAAAAGAAGTATACGCTTCTACATCGTGAAACAAATTATATTCTTTGAGGAGGAACTGAATATTACCACCAGAATCGCGAGACTCCCTCCATGGCTTGACCCAAACACATCTGCTTTTCTTTTTTTCCTCTGCTTCCAGAAGTAATGCTGCAGCTTCCAAATTACAGGCTCTTGAAATTCCTCCTAAAATAATTACCAAGTCTTCATCGTTTATTATCGCCATTTTCTCCCAAATATGTTCCGATACGTGTGTAACGAAAACCAAAGTTCAAATGAATAAAAAAACACTAACACACCCAAAGGTGTGTACACGTATACATTTTATGTCAGATTAATAAGTCTCGTGTAATTTGGAAAAGAACAAAAATTGTGCGGCTTAAACATTGTTCTCGTGTAAACTACCTCATTCAGTGTCAGCGTTGTCAACTCGGTGCTTTTCGCACCGTTTTTAGTGCTTTTTGAAATTTTCGACGCGAAAAATTTTGAAGTTAGTGCTCAGTGCTTTTTTAAATTCATTTCGGTGCTTTTTGTTTCGAAGGTGCAAAAATTCGAAGAAAAATTTCCTCACCTATTTTTTCTTTCGAGGAAATGTAAATATATGTAATAAAATAACCTCTGAACTTAAATGGAGCATTTAAAAAATTCTGCCAAGTTTGTACAAGGCTTGGTGGAAGAAATAAGCGCCATGTTTCCCTTAAACCTTAACATTTAAATCATAATTAATATAAAAATGTTTTGCCACGCAACAAAGAAGACATAGAAGTATTTACCCAAGTATAGTTTAATATCGAAATTTTGTATAGTCTAGGGAAAATATAACTAGTCCCCTATCGAGTTTTCAGTTGAGAATTATCGGATATTTCTAATTTGATTGAATTCGAAAAATACATTTCTTTCCTGACGAAAAATTATTAAAAATAAAATTTTTTATAATAACTACAAAAGGCTTCGTCAAACTGATTTGAGAATTCACTGATTCTTATACAATTAAAATGTGTATCGGATGCCTCAAATTTATAGCTTTAAAAATGTATTGCAAAGTCAACCGATTATTATATTTTTTATATGCATATTTGTGTATAACAATTTTTTTTAATATATGAAAAAATTTAGTGCTTTTTTACTTAAATTACGACCTTTTTTAGTGGTTTCAGTGCTTTTTGAAATTTAAAAGTTGACAACGCTGTTCAGTGTTGCCAATCTGTGTGTAGTTAGAGAGTGTGTAATTTCTACTCACATGTGTAGGCCATGTAATTAAATTCTTGTATAATCTGTGTGTAATTCTTCTTTGAGTTCTATTTTTATTTATTTTTGTTTTAATTTTAAGCCTTCAAAAAGATGTGTAATTTTCTTCAATGTGTAATTGGAGACATAGCCATGAAATAATTTTATTCATACACATACACTAACATTTTTGTAGCATGTAAACAAAGTTTGGCAATTATCTGCAATGTATACAGTGACATGCTGGGCTTGTGCATGTACCTGTTATAATTGTATTAGAGTTGTATAGCTCATGAACGAACTAGTTCAATTGAACGATTCACTTAACTGAGCGCTGTGAGCCGTTCAATTCACTGAGCGCTGTCAGCTCAGTACTGAGTGGTTTCTACATTTGTATCGAACACTTTCAGTAGCTCGTTTTAGACACAAACCTATAATCAAAGTAAAACAATCTAATGAAAGAGTTCGGTACAAGTCTTGTGCTTTTTCAGCAAATTTTTTGTTTCGCACAAGTCCATACATAAAAAAGTATACATATGTATGTACATACACACATATGTAGATATGTATATTTATTAACAAATTCCACTCATTAAACTATTTTACTTTTATCTTTTTTTTATACTTCATGTGCCTTGTTTTGCAATGTATGACACACACTCTGTATAAATTTGTCACTTTTAATGTTTCGGTTTTCGCTCTTTATTTATGCTTGAAAAAATGTTTCACTACAAATGAACTGAGCTGCTGAGCTAACTGAATGAAATACTTCAGTAAAGTGAGCTGAGCTGAAAAGAGCGGTCACTCAAAAGAGCTGATAAGCACAACACTAAATTGTATCATGATTACTACTTTTGATTGTTTGTTAGTCCTAATTGACACAATGCAAGTCTTATTGCTAAGCCGATTAGTTTGTTAGGAGAGAAAGACGAGGGGAAAAGAAACGGTTATGTTCCCTTCTTTTCTCTTTAGGACTTATAAACAAGAAGTCTTAGCGACATCGCTTGTTAACAGTCATGTACACGTACACCAATACTTCCATCGTGCTTCGTTTATAGTACGATAGCATTTATTATTGGATTAGTGTAATACTTCCTAAACACAAGTTGCATTGCATAATTAAAATCCATACACTTCAAAATCCCGCATCATTTTTATTTTAAATTCCAACATATGTATGAGTTGCATAGCGACGTTCCTAAATGCCGATAAAATGCAAAAACTGCCTCTGCAACGCAATGTTACACTTAAGCCATACTAATTTTTTTAAATTATGCATTGCAACTTGCGTTTAGGAAGTCGGCCTACATTTAAAATACATGACGTATTTACATTTCAAGACTGTTTAGGCAGGTCTGTAATCTGAATCGAAAGGTGGTTACCCTTATTTGGGAAATTGTTTGCTCAAGGGTGACCGTACCTTACTTTTCTTGTATGTATTTCATTCTTAAATCTGTGGCAATAAAGAATATTTTTTTGTTCTACTAAGAGCCTATTTAGATGAAGGGTAGCCTAGCCGCCACAACGCTTACGGTCTCTTTTGGAGTGCCTTGTTAAATTCACGCGCGCTTACATGAAGATTTTTTGTCGCATTAGTTCTGGCGACTTTTTGATATTAATTTGATCAATGCTTTTTATTCTTTCATTCGTAGCAGAGTTGCCGTAAAGGAACTAATTATTAGTTTGGGAAATGTAGAACTAATATGTCCATATATTTTTATTTTTTTTAATTTACTACCAAAATACAATAATACCATTTCTCTCCTTGCTTTATTTGTTTATAATTTTTATATTATAACTATTTTTTTCATGCATGTTATAAAAAAAATGGTATAACTGGCTACACTGCTTGCACATAACATACAAAAAATACCAGAGAAAGAAATATCTGAGAGAGAAGAGCTAAATTTGTCGCTTCAATTCCCACTACGAGTGACTTTTGCTACCCCGCAAGCAGCGATGCCAACTCTTTCACTTTTTTGGGTATCTCACTCAAATCTACCACTTTCCGATAAAAATCTACCACTTTTTTACTTTTTCAATAATAATTCTAAATTATAGTTACCCGAGTTTATTTTATCTGTGCTAAGCTAGAACTTCAATTGAAATATATTTTAACAATGCATCTAAACAACGCTTTGTTGACTTGACTATTTAAGGCCTGCTACAAGCCCAAATGTTTCCTTCACTGGACCAGTTTGTGAGAAAATTGCATACATACATAGTTCGAATGTTGAAACTTAATTTCAAGGTTGGCAAACGGTATCGTAAAAATACCGATACCGATTCAAATACCGCTATAATTAGATACCGGTATCGATACCGATACCGAAACAAATTTCGGTTAGAAAATACCGGTATCAGGAATACCGTGTATGTCTATACCGGTATGTACCGGTATACCGATTCCCACCGAAAATAAAATTTCAAAAATATATTTCAATTAACTTTCTTATATAAGCACGGTTTTTCGCCTTTACACATTCTTATGCAGCACTGTTTTTTTAATCAACCGGAAAGTGCAATCATATCATAATCATCACCAGTGCGAAATACTAACGAACTTCATGAGCTGCTTAATGCCTTTAGGAACGAAAAACATATCTCTAGACATATAAATGTTCTAAATTGGTCAAAAGAGCAAAGCCCTTACAAAGACAGTTATTTTAAATAATAACTTTTTAAATAGATAACTTATTTATATGAAATCGCGAACTTTGGGATATTGGTTGTTCCAGATACACAAGGTAATGCGGAGATTTAAAGTTTTGAAGAGTGCTTCTTTATGTATGCACATTAAAGATTTTTTTCTTTAATTGATATACTACATATGTGCGCTGTCTAAAATATGAGGTTTGCTGCCATAAATGCGGTCTTAATTTTTTAGCTCGATCCGACGCTGCCTTCTGGCGGGGCCTAAAGTACCCGATATATAGTGGGCACTTTTTTAGGGTTCCGTACACCAAAGGTGAAAAAAAGGAAACCCTATTGTTTTCGCTACGCTGTTCGTCTGTCCGTCACACAGTATTTTCTCAGGAACCGTAAGAGCTACGGACCTGAAATTTGGATAGAGTATGTAGAACCTTGGCCACTACAACAACAAATACATGAGAATTAGAAATTAAAGGGTGCTCCAAAACGAGCGACGAAAAATGTTAAAATCTCATGTAATATACATACAATTGTATGTACATATGTATGTATATTGACACTTGAAATTTGTAAAATTAGTGTATTTTTATATAGACTACAACAATTAACATTAAAATATAAAAAAAATTTAAATTAAAGGGTGGTCCATCAGTTAGTGCAATTTTGAGTATGTAATTTTGACAACTTGCTATATCTTGGGAACCGTAAGAGGTAAACTCTTGAAATTTTCAAAAACGGTAAAACTAAAAAATCCGAAAATTATAAAATCGCCAAACCGAAAAAAATCGCCAAAACCTGAAGAAAATCGCCAAAAATTTAAAAATAAATCGCCAAATCGAAAAAAATCGACAAAATTAAAAAAAAATTCTAGCACTAAAATAAATCGCCAAATCGAAAAAAATCGACAAAATTAAAAAAAAATTCTAGCACTAAAATAAATCGCCAAATTCGAAAAAATCGTTGAAATGAAAAAAAATCGCCAATATGAAAAAAACGCCAAAAACCGAAAAAAAATCGCCAAAACCAAAATAATGTGAAAAAAAATCGCCAAAATGAAAAAAAGTCGCAAAAATTAAAAAAAAAATCGCCAAAACGAAAAAAATCGCCAAAATTTAAAATAAACGCCAAAAACCAAAAAAAGTCTTAAAAACGAAAAAAAGGGCCAAAACTAAAAAAAATCGCCAAAACCAAAAAAAATCTTCAAAATTAAAAAAAAATTGCCAAAATAAAAAAATTGCCAAAATTAAAAAAAAACTTCAAAAACCAAAAAAAAAAATTGCCAAAACGTGAAAAAAGTGCCAAAACTCAGAAAGCGCCAATAAATTCAAAAACCCCCCAAACTAAAATAAACGCTTAAAACCGAAAAAACCCAAAAACGAAAAAAATTCCAAAACTATAGGTTATATTGTTCGTATTGAATTACATATCTCGTGCCCGTACGGAACCCTTTGTGCGCGGATCAAAGTCGCACTTCACTGAATTTATTTAAAATTTGAAATAATTCTGCAGTTTTAAAACTAGCTGTCCGATTTGTTATGAAATTTTATACAGCATTTGAGGAGGTGTCACAGAGCTCAAGTCTGGAATTTAGGCTATATATCCTTAAAAGGGATGGAGTCACAAAGCACCAAATTGGGAAAACTTTTAGTTAATGAAAAATTAAAATCGATGCCAAGCTCATGTTTTTGATCAGATAAAAAAAATTTTTGAAAGTGAGTTTTTTTTCTATCCGAAAGCTAAAAAAAGTGTGCAAAATTTATGGGTTTTCGCTTACAGTTCAGGAAATATTCGAGAAAAAGTGTAAAAAATTTACATTTTTACCAACCTTTGTCCACTGGAGAAGGCAAACGTTGTTGGATTTAGAAAATAAAACTTATTATGAATAAGGGATATAATTTGTAACATTAAACATAACTTTTGCCAATAAATATTTTCGGCTGAAAAGTCTTTCTTAGGTAGAAAGTAATAACAAATAGAATTTGTTTTTGAGTTCCCGTCAATTCCAAAAAAAATTACAAAAAATTTTAATTGAAATATTGAAATATTCGTTTCGTCTGAATTTGGCGACTACGAATATATCTAAAAACGGAAGAATATTCGAGAATTCGAATACGAATTTTCGAACTTTACTAAGCGCATGCAATTCTACATGTACTTCGTGTGTAATATAAATAATACATACACTGTATGTATTTATTTTTATTATTTTATTTAATTAACCAAAATGAGTACTTTATATATGCAAAGTTTCAACTGCAGTTTTCTTATTTTACTTTTTTAATAAATTATTTTTTAATAACAATATAAAAACGTATATAGAAACATATAAGTTTAAATACTTTTTATTTTAATGTAAAAATACTCCCAAAAATTTTTTTTGCCATGTCCACTGTCTGAATTAAAAAATTTAGCAGTTATATCGGTATACCGGTATTATAAACTCGATAACGGTATGTACCGGTAATACCGATACCGAAATAAAAAAAATACCGATATCGTTACCGATACCGAAATTTAAAAAATAGTTGTACCGGTATGAATACCGATACCGTTATTTGTTTCGGTTTCCAACCTTGCTTAATTTGTTAAAAAGTATTTGTAGAAACAATCTTTACTGATATTCTGCAAGGAAAGCTACACGATATATGAGCGCTAGCTCTGGGCAACCTAAAACTACAGAGGAGCATTAGAAATTATTTAATGAAAATATTCATTCATTCAAATATGAGACTAATAAAAATTTAAAAATTAACTGCTTATTTATAAAAATTATTAAGGCTTTATATAGGGTTTTTAGAAAAAATTTTCATACAAAATTTTTCTTATTAATAATTTTTATGAATAAGGCTGTAATTAAATAACGATGACATATTGAATTCTTATATTTTTTAGTTGTTTTTTATATTAAAATTTTGAATATTAACCACCCCCAATTAAGATTGTCATAAAATCGCTTATAAAATAATTATTATCGATACGAAAGGTTAAGGTAAAAGATATTTTTCTAATGTGTTCAAAATACCCTAAAACATAAGTGTTGTAGATCTTCCTCTTTTTAAAGTAAGATTTGTTGGAAGATACCTCTTTTTCACATCGAATCTACTACCTCTGACAGATTTTGGCTTGGTATCACTGCCAGCAAGATTCTGCTACAAACAAGACTCGCAGGCGACGTGTCGCAGCGAGGCCACCCTTCATCTAAACGACCTCTAACAGAAATAACACAAGATATTTGCTAGAATAAAGGCCCAACTATAATATGAATAATCGAACTTATGCAACTGTTCGGTTACATATAAAACGTATGTGGCAAACTAAATTGTACTTATGGAACTTTTCGTCAAGTTTCCTCAAATTTCATTTGCTTAAGCTAAGTTCCAAACTGAACGCACATTCCGTACGGAAAACACTGTTTGTGCATTTTTTTAAACTCATGCAAACAGCATCAGAAAATATTCATTGATTTTAAATATTTTTTTATTGTTTCTTATTTTAAACCCACAAAAGAAAGCAAAACTTCTCTTTTCATTCTTTATTTAAAAATACACATATACACACATACAAATGAGATTATTTATGTATGTTCATTGTTGTACTTTTAGTAGCCAAAACAAATAAAACAAGTAATAAGGTGCTGGATACAATTATACGTGAATTTTTAATAGATTAGGATATTCCAACAAGTTAATTTGATTGAATTGCATTCATTTGGTAGTTATAAGAAGAAACAAAATTACTAAAAAATTCTGAACAATACCTATATGTGTGGCTACAGAATACTTAAGTGCATGTAAGTACATTGTGGCCACCTAAAAGTCACATTGCTTAAGTATTTGACAGACTTATCGTTCAATTCTGGCATTAGCTTAAGCCAGCTTATTATACCCTTTACCAAAAAATGGTAAAAGGGTATATATAGGTTTGTCATTCCGTTTTATATTCTGGATCGTTATGCATAGGGAAGACGAACAAGCAATGTCCGTCTGTCCGTCTGTCTGTACGTGAAATCGGGTTTCCCAAGCTCCCAGAAGAGCTAGAGACTTCTTTCTTGGACTGGTGTGTCAGAAATTTTCCGAAAAATTTTGCTATTGAAAATCAGCATAATCGGGCAGACTGTTTCAGAGCTGGAAAACTCAAACTCTATTTTCCCATAGAAAATAACTACCGAAAACAAGTTTTTATTACTTTTTTATTAAATTAACTTATTTTATACTTAGGTATGAATAAAATTGGTATTTATAATTAAAAAAAAAATTTTAAAACTTAACAAAATAAAAAAACGTTTCCAGGGTTGGAAAGCTTTAACTTTTTTCCTAATAATTAAACATATTTCATGTTTTAGGAAGAAGGCTATTTTCTAAGGAACGGTAAAAGCTACGGGTCTGAAATTTGGACAGAGTATGTAGAACTTTGGTCGCTACAACAACAAATACATGAGAATTAAAACTTAAAGGGTGTTCCAAAACGAGCAACGAAAAATGTTAAAATCCCATGTAATATACATACAATTGTATGTACAAATGTACATTAAGGGTGTTCTTATTTTGAAATTTTTGAAATTTATCAACCGCCGGCCCGATTCTTGTTCCCTTCTGTTAAAAATGTAATCCTGTAAAATTTGGAGTCAATCCGATAATTTTTAGTGGACCCGGAAACGATTTGAAAATTTTCATGGGGTCTATATGGGCAAAATATCCATTTTTAACGAAAGTAATTACTTTCAAATGAAATTTCATATTAAAAAAGAATTGTATTTTATATATAATAAATTTATTAATCATTACTATTTTATTTATCATGTTATTAAAGTAGCTTTGTTATATGATGGATATTTCATTCGATAAGCCTCAACAACCTGAAGCAACAATTGTTTTTCGTCTTCATCATTTGTCAAGATTCTATTATAGTCTTGAATAAACTTAACGCCTCTCTCTGCAATATCATTGACGACAAATAAGTCCTTACATGCGGTCCAACCTTCTTCAAATGCGTATGATGTTTCCCAACTTGAAGGCTCTAACAGTAAAAACTCCATTGGCAAACCAAATTTACTAAAGAAACATTTTGTTTTCTCTGACACGAAATCACACAACGAAATATTTTTAAAATCCAATAAATTCGAACATCTTCGACCATTTTCTAATTTTACTACTGGTTCGTTTAATTTGAGGTTTTTAAGCATTTTCTGTTTCTCTTCTATGGGTATTTTCGAATCATAAAAAGCCAGAGCTACTACTTGCTCTGAAATGTACCATAAATGGTTGCTCATTTTTTTTAGAATTATAGCTGATATGTCCGTGTCTATTTCAGTATACTTTATGGCATCTTGAATAAAAGTTAAATCTTGAAGCGGTGCGTCTATAGCATTAGTACATTTGAACCAAACTTTGATATAAAGAGTCACTATAAAAACGCAAATATCGCGTAAACCATTCAATTCCTTCTTCGTTAGTTTGAATTGATCACGGAACATAAATATTTTCAAGGAATATATAGCCTTTGCCATCCAGCGTGCATGGCTAGTTGGTCCAGGCGTTCGGAAATTATACTGCTCTGCACCGACAAACATCAAAGCCAACTGTAGTAATTCTTTATAGTCTTCTCGATTTTGAGATTTAGCCAGTTGAGCATAGCAAAAAGTTTTACAGTGTTCTAGTTCAGCTGCACTTATTTTTTCACAAATGGTCGAATCTTCAATGCCACTTTTGAAAGCTTGTTTATTTATATTTGGCCAAAATTTTCCAAATCTTTCAAAGATGGGAACTTCTGGTGCTGAGGTTGAAGAAAGTTTTGTTTCGAAAACACTTCGCAAAACGACCTCATAAATATGGTGGCGGCAAGGTAGATTGACAAGACTACGGCCAATTTTTTTTTCTAAAAGAACTGCAGCACCTGTTTTTATGCCAGTATTTGTTGACGTTGTATCATATGACAAGCCTTTGACTTGATCAACAATTTTCCATTCACGTAATTTTTCATACACTATATCAGCAATATTTTCACCACTCGAAGATGCTACTTTTGGTGCGCCGAGAAATTTTGATGTGCCGTTGAAACTAACAGAAATTGCGATTCGCTCAACCTTCGTGGGGCCGATCAAGTCTTTCATGAATTTTCCATCAAAATGAGCTACCAGCGATCCAGTTTTACTCACCTATAAATGATGAAAAGATTGTTACAATATCAAAAACCAACTCTTGCTGAAAATCACAATTTACATTATCAGTGAAATTAGCTGAAATTTCTTCAGATTCCCTTAAACGGTTCTCTTGGCGTAAACGATGAATAGTTGAACGATTGATTGCAAGTTCTTCTACACGTAGTCCAAATGCTTCACCTGCTGCTATGAGAATATGAACTGCCATTCCATCAGACACTTTGGCATTGTCAAGAGCTGCTAGCAACCTTGCTGTTAAAAAATTTTTGCGCCCTCGTTTTTGACCATGAAATTTGTAAAATTAGTGTATTTTTATATAGGCTACAATTAACACTAAAATTAAAAAAATTTAAATTAAAGGGTGGTCCATCAGTTAATGAAATTTTGACTATGTAATTTTGACAAAATGCTATATCTTGGAAACCGTAAGAGTTAAACTCTTGAAATTTTCAAAAACGGTCAAACTAAAAAATCCAATAATTATAAAATCGCCAAAAATTTTACAAAATCGCCAAAACGAAAAAAATCGCCAAAATGAAAAAAAAACGCTAAAATTAAAAAAAAACGCCAAAAACCGTAAAAAGTCGACAAATCAAAAAAATGCTTATGTGAACAAAAATCGCCAAATATTAAAAAAAAATCGCCTAAATGAAAAAAAATCGCCAAAACGAAAATAAATCGCCAAAATTAAAAAAACGCCATAAACCGAAATTAAATCGTCAAATAAAAAAAAATTGCCTATATGAAATAAAATCGCCAAAAAATAAAAAAATCGCCTAAATGAAAAAAATCGCCAAAATGAAAAAAAACGCTAAATTTAAAAAAACGCCAAAAACCGAAAAAAGTCGCCAAAACAAAAAAAAAATGCTTATGTGAACAAAAATCGCCAAATATTAAAAAAAAATTAAAAAAAAACGCCAAAATCAAAAAAAAAAATATCGCCAAAACGAAAATAAATCGCCAAAATTAAAAAAAAAACGCCATACACCGAAAAAAATCGCCAAAAACCGAAAAAAGTCGCCAAAACAAAAAAAAATGCTTATGTGAACAAAAATCGCCAAATATTAAAAAAAAAATCGCTTATATGAAAACAATTGGCAAAATCCACAAAATCGCCAAAACGAAAAAAAATCGCCAAAACGAAAATAAATCGCCAAAATTAAAAAATAAAACGCCAAAACCGGAAAAAGTCGCCAAAACAAAAAAAAATTGCCTATATGAAAAAAATCGCCAAAATATAAAAAAATCGACTAATGAAAAAAATCGCCAAAATGAAAAAAATCGCCAAAACGAAAATAAATAGCCAAAACAAAAATAAATCGCCAAAATTAAAAAATAAAACGCTAAAAACCAGAAAAAGTCGCCAAAACAAAAAAATTGCCTACATGAAAAAAAAATCGCCAAAAAATAAAAAAATCGCCTAAATGAAAAAAATCGCCAAAATGAAAAAAAATCGCCAAAACGAAAATAAATCGCCAAAACGAAAATAAATCGCCAAAATTAAAAAATAAAACGCCAAAAAACCGAAAAAATCGCCAAAACTAGAAAAAAGTGTCAAAATAAAAAAAATTCCCACATGACAAAAATACGCAAAAATCGCCAAAACAATATATATGCTTATATGAACAAAAATTAAAAAAAATCGCCTAAATGAAAAAAAATCGCCAAAATAAAAAAAAAAATCGCGAAAACGAAAATAAATCTCCAAAATTAAAAAATAAAACGCCAAAAAATGAAAAAAAATCGCCAAAAAATAATAAAATCGCCTATATGAAAAAAACGCTAAAATTAAAAAAACGCCAAAAACCGAAAAAAGTAGCCAAAACACAAAAAAAATGCTTATGTGAACAAAAATCGCCAAATATTAAAAAAAAATCGCCTAAATGAAAAAAAATCGCCAAAATCAAAAAAAATCGCCAAAACGAAAATAAATCACCAAAATTAAAAAAAAGCCATAAACCGAAATAAAATCGCCAAATCAAAAAAAAATTGTCTATATGAAATAAAATCGCCAAAAATTAAAAAAAATCGCTTATATGAAAAAAATCGGCAAAATCCAAAAAATCGTTAAAACGAAAAAAAACCGCCAAAATTAAAAAAACGCCATAAACCAAAAAAAATCGCCAAAACCAAAAAAAATTGCCTATATGAAAAAAAATCGCCAAAAATTAAAAAAATCGCTTATATGAAAAAAACGGCAAAATCAAAAATGTCGCCAAAACGAGAAAAACGTGTCAAAACTAAAAAAATTCACACAATGAAAAAATCGCGCAAAAATCGCTTAAGTGAAAGAAAATCGCCAAAATTAAAAAAAATCGCCAAAACGAGAATAAATCGCCAAAATTAAAAAAACGCCAAAAACCGAAAAAATCATCAAAACAAAAAAAAAATTGCCTATATGAAAAAAAATCACCAAAAATTAAAAAAATCGCTTATATGAAAAAAACGGCAAAATCAAAAAAATCGTCAAAACGAAAAAAAATCGATAAAATAAAAAAACGCTAAAATTAAAATAAACGCCAAAAACCGAAAAAAATCGCCAAAACGAGAAAAACGTGTCAAAACTAAAAATAAATTTCCATAATGACAAAAAAACGCAAAAAACCGCAAAAATCGCCAAAACAAACAAAAATGCTTATATGAACAAAAATCGCAAAAATTAAAAAACCGCGTAAATGAAAAAAATCGCCAATATCAAAAAAACAAAAAAAAACCGCCAAAATTAAAAAACGCCGTAAACCGAAAAAAGTGTCAAAACAAAAAAAATTCCCACAATGACAAAAATCCGCAAAAATCGCAAAAAAAAATGCTTACATGAACAAAAATCGCCAAAAATTAAAAAAAATCGCCTAAATGAAAAAAATTGCCAAAATCAAAAAAATCCCAAAAACGAAAATAAATCGCCAAAATTAAAAAAATGCCAAAATTAAAACAAAATCGGTAAAACAAAAAAAAAATTGCCTATATGAAAAAAATCGCCAAAAATTAAAAAAATCGCTTAAATGAAAAAAAACAATCGTCAAAATCAAAAAAATCCACCAAAACGAAAAAAAAACGCCAAAAACCGAAAAAAATCATCAAAACGAGAAAAAAGCGTCAAAACAAAAAAAATTCCCATAATGACAAAAATCCGCAAAAATCGCCAAAACAAAAAAAAAATGCTTATATGAACAAAAATCGCCAAAAATGAAAAAAAAATCGCCTAAATTAAAAAAAAATCGTCAAAATCAAAAAATCGCCAAAACGAAAATAATTCGCCAAAATTAAAAAAAAAACGCCAAAAACCGAAAAAATTGCGTATATGAAAAAAATCGGCAAAAATTAAAAAAATCGCTTAAATGAAAAAATATCGTCAAAATCAAAAACATCCCGCAAAACGAAAAAAAATCGCCAAAATTGAAAAAACGCCAAAAACCGAAAAAAATCGCCAAAAAAAAGTCAAAACTAAAAATATGGCCAAAAAGAAATAAAAACGCCAAAAACCGAAAAAATTGCCCAAACAAAAAAAAATTGCCTATATGAAAAAAATCGCCAAAAAATAAAAAAATAGCCTAAATGAAAAAAAATTCAAAACCAAAAAAATTGCCAGAATGAACAAAAGTCGCCAAAATTAAAAAAAAACGCAAAAAACCGAAAAAAATCGCCAAAACGAGAAAAAAAGTGTCAAAACTAAAAAAATTGCCACTAAAAAATAATTAAATATATAAAAGTAAAAAAATCACCTAAATGAAAAAAATCGTCAAAATCAAAAAAATCGCCAAAACGTAAAAATCGCTAAAATTAAAAAAACGCCAATAACCGAAAAAAATCGCCAAAACAAAAAAAAATTGCCTATATGAAAAAAAATCTCCAAAAAAGCACCAAATTAAACATAATGCCTAAAACCTAAAAATTTCACAAAAAGTGTGAATTTTTTCACAAAATTAATACATATGTACCTACATATCTCTGTGCTTATATTATATTACATAAACGCACTTTAGTAAAGGGTATATAAGATTCGGCACAGCCGAATATAGCACTCTTACTTGTTCATATTATAGTTGGGCCTTAAAATAGTGAGCCTAGCAACAATACTAATCTTTAATACATACAATACATAAGGTTTGTTCATATACTAAAAATATTTACGAATTTGAAACAATTATTACTGGAAAGTGTTCATTAACACTACGACCACACGAGCAATTTTATGTTTATAAACACTAGTAATAATGCCGTCAGAATGATGACGTCAAATTACTTTTATTCAATAATTTATCTAAAGGTTGTGAACATCTATTTCTAATTTTAAATTGAACTTTTATTAATTTAATGCAGTCAAAATTTTTGGTTTCTACTTTTACGCTGAAAAAGTTTAATATATTTTGTATTTGACAGCATGTGTTAAGACATTATTGCTCAACAATGTATTTTAAAATTTTTTGCTCAATATATACTGAAAACATACTCATACGGTCCACACTAGAGATGATTGGAACTATGATTTTTTAATAATGTTGCTCCTTGTGAATGTGATTTCTAAATCGCCGTTCTTTCATTGGTGTCTTGAGAAATACTAATAAGAAGAGCGACAAAAACAAACAATTAGCAATTAACCCCATCGAAATATTGAGAATTGTGGTCAGTGCTGCCACAACCAAAAAATTTTAACAACCAAAATTCGCTGTAAAAGTTACCAAATGAGAAATAATATAACCAAATTTCAACATGTAGTATTTTTATTAAATAACATCCCAGCAAAAAAAGACACTCCAAAAAAGTCATGAAAATGTAGAGTTTACGATGCAGAAGTAGTGCAAATTTCGATCCGTTCTAATGATTTTTACATAGGGTTGTCCTTGCAAGAAGTTCTCTTTTCTATGCCTGGTCACTGAATTGGAAGCGATATTAAGAAAAATTCCCTTTTTTGTGTTCTATGATAATATTTGTATTTTAACAATTCGTTTCTTTTTATACAAGTTTAAACCCGAAGCAGTGATTTCATGAAAATTTAAGGAAATAACTTTTAAATTTTAGACTAAACTTAGTTCATAAATTTAAAAAAAAAAAATTTTTTTTTAATTCTGGTGAATATTTTCTAACACTATGGAGGAGTTACAAGGTTTTGTATGACTAAAATAAGCTTCTACATGGTTTTTGCTCACTCTCGTCAAATTAAAAATATCGATTGTTTGAAAGCAATGAAAATGTAGTTCCACTAGAATGACTTCAATTTTTTTTACTGGGATTTAAAATGCATACATATTTATAATGTAACGCATGTTAATATATAATAATAATACAGTTAATAATAATAACATAACAAATATAGTTCTTTTACCTACATATGTATGTATTAGTGATGTAAAGAATGTCAATTTTTGATATTTGCGAATACGAATACGAATATTTCAAAAGATATCCGCGAATACGAATACAAATATTATATGCAATATGAAATATAAAAAAATTTTATGAAAAAGGACATCACACTCTTGTTGGCGTACTTTAAAGTTAATAAAAAGAACCCAAAAATTTTCATGATCGTCATTGAATTATATTTGAAAATGATACAAAGCACAAATTTCTATAAAAAAATTAATGTATTTGTACAAACTAAGATTTTTAGTCATTTACTTAAATTTCGTTTAGGATTTATGCATTTATTTATTTAATTTCTTTGGAAAAATATTCGTATTCGTCTGAATTTGGCGAATAGGAATACAAAAGTGGACCACATAGTACTCTAAAAACGTGCATACTCAGAATTACTGGAAGTTCGAGTTTTTAGGAGATTTTCGAAAAACTTTAAATTTGTCCAACTAATTAATATTTTCCAAGATGTGACCAATTTTTTTAGAAAGGAGGCGATACGGGCGGGCAAACGTGGTCCCCTCCTATGGACCACATAGTGCTCTGTAGTACAGAGTTGCGACCATTTAGTTAAATTAAAAGTTGGTGACAGTGTTGTAAAAGAAAAGTATTGTAAACAAGTGAGTAGCAATCAAGGCGAATTCATAACAGGTGGCTGCAATAGCGATTGTAGTCACAGCTGTTTTATTTTCAGTTGCCTTGGTAGCAATACTAAAAATTTAAGAACATAAAAGCTTAAAAGAATAACATAAAAAATATGTACATGTGTATCATTATTTTGGCAAAAAAAAAAAACAAAATGAGAAAAATATTCACATCTCCACATTAAAGAAAAAAATAACCACTTTTGGTTAGAAATAACCAAAAACGGCAGCCCTGATTGTGGTATAAGACGCAGAGAGACGATAAAATTGTACATATGAAAATGTAGGCTTTTCATAGTTGCCAGAAAATACGATTTGACGATTTTTTCTTGACAAAAGCTGAAGGTATAAAAAAATTAATGTGGTAACTTTATTTACTGTAAAGTAAGCTTACAAGACAATCACAGTTTGAAGGAAAGAACTATATTTTCAAAACCTGTTCCTTGATAAATTCAGTCACAGTTGTGATTAGTGATTTTTCAATCGCTGTGAAAAAGTAACAGGTTTCTAAATATCGCTGCACTTTAGTCCACACGCTAATATTTTGTGTCGGCAATCAAATTTGACAGTTGACACGGCAATATTTACCAACCTTATTGCTCGTGTGGTCGGCATGTAAAACAAAAAGATTTCATGAGAGGCCGTAAAAGAGAAATAAACATTGAGAGACAAAAAATTCCTCCAAATTATTACAGAGCAACCTAAATTATGACGCAAAGCGTTGTCTGGCTGTCAAAATCTCTCATTTAAAAAATTTCTGTGTATAAATACATACATATACATATATGTAAAAAAGAAATAACATATATAATCTTAAAATGTTATTTTTCTTTGACTAAGCCATATTAATATAATTTTATTGTGAAGGAAGTTAGTTTTTTTATTTGTTAATAGAGTTAAATTAAAAAAAATAAAAATGCATAAAAATAGTAAATAATGCAAGTATTTCATATCAAATATCGATTTTAAAAATTTTGTAATATAAAATGTATAGAATGTCTAAAATACATTAGAAAAAGTTCAATTGTGTAATGATTTCCATCCATGAATAACATTTTCTTACAAGTTTTTCAAGTAAAGTCTCAGGTAGCCGACCGTAATGGAATGTAACTGCAATAGTAGGAAGCAGCTGATCGATATTGTTATGTGAAATGTAATGAAAATGATTATAGGGATGTATTGTAACGTAATCTACTTTTCATATAAAAATATCGACCAGCTGTTTCACAACTATAATTTTTGTTACTTGTTGTTTATTAAAATAAAAATTTTATTTAGTATAAATAAATAAAAAAATTTAGTATACAAACAAATTCGTAGGTTATATATCCTAAAATTATGGTATAATTTTAATTAAGTGAAAGAGTGGAATGGCATTTACAAAGTTTTTTAGATAATTTAACAAAAATTTTAGGTGATTTCTATGTTTGAAAAATCAACTAAAATTTTAGTTAAAACTCCTTAACGACTAGATAATTTCATATTTGTACTTTTTGTGAGTTATCTAAACAACAAAGTAAATTTATACATATATAATGCGCAAATTATCGTGGATTTTAGTTAAACTAACTATTTATAATTCTAAAATTGTCGGTTTTGCTGATTGTCGGTTTTGTAAACCAATGTTGGATTCATTTGGTGTCATGAAAACAAGTCGGTTTGCAAACATGTTCGAATCGGATTTTTTATATTTTTGTTCATTTGTTTACGGCTTCTAATGCAAGTTTATTTTGAAAATTTTGTGAATTATGGTATTTACGCTAAAATATTCTTAAAAAATGTGCTTTTAATAAGGATCAAATTATAGAAAAGAAATAAGAAGTGGTAATAGAATACCAAGTGGACACCAAGTTGTCCAAATATTCTTTAACTCTAAAAAGGTTGAAATTTGGAATAAATCACGCAATATTGGAAACAAGCAATGAAATAAAGTTGCTTAACTCGCTAAAATTGTGAGAGAAAAAGCAAAATATGTACTAAGAAAATTCGCAAAAGCTTGCAAAATTTTAAATGTTAAGCTTTTAAGTAAAACTTAATAAAGAAATCCAAAAACTTTGGAAAAACTACATCTTTGGCAAAATTAACAGAAATTTGCGAAACATTTCACAATTTTAAACAAGCCGTTTTTTTTTTATTAAAAAGGGCTATAGCTCTAAGGAATGCTAAAAAAATTAGTACAAAACGCGAAAATGGCAAAAATTCCAAAAACTTGCTAACAGCAGAATAATAGCAAAGTGTAATAACGAAACCTGTTTAGAAGTAGAAAACTGGCAAAAACTCGATTTCATCGCGAACATTGCAAAAATTCACGAGAAGTTGCAAAATCGAAAACAAGCCCTAAAATTGATTAGCGGCCCTATGTATGCATAAGCAAAAATTGGCATGAAGTTAGCAAAAGTGACGAAATTGTGAATTAGGTGTTAACGAGTAACTCCATACAATTTGACATTAAAAATGTTCGCATTACCTAATCTTAATCCACCTCTAAGTCCAATTTAAGTCAATTTAAGATCTTGTTAAATTTTGCCATTTATGCTAACTTCATGCCAATTTTTGCTTATACATAGGGCCGTAGAAGTCTCCAAAACAGTTAAAAATATAATAAACTCGGAAATAACGTAAAAATCGCAATTTCGCGAAAAAATCTAAATGCAAAGAATAACAAAATCTTTGAAAATTAGGTACATATATCTCAAAAAATTGCTAGCATCACAGAAGTTGCAATAAGCTTTTGGAAACGATTCTAACGAAAAGCTATTTTTATGCCTTCCCTTTTTGAGGATAAAAACATAAAAAAATGTACATACTACTTTTAACCAATTATCAACTTTAATTTCAATATAAAAAGACAGCTGCGATAATATTGGTTTCTATCAGAGAGTTTCTATGACACCTAAAACCGACACAAGATATGGTTTGAAAAAAAAATCGGAAAACATTGGATTTCATGACACCAAAGTATTTTTTTTTGTCGGTTTCTAATCCAATTCCGATAAGATTGGTTTCTATGACAACCCAGACTATCTTCGCGATATAAAATAACAATTAAAAAATTTTCACATTGGTTAATAATTTATTATTAATTTATTAGAAAGTATGTATTGTAATATGTATTTCATGTGTATGTGTGTACATAAAGGTATTCATAGGAATCAAATGTCTCCGGATTTATAAAAAAAATTATAAAATTATTTCCATAAACTTTTAATATACATACATATTCCGCCTTGTTCGTACGATTTCAAATCAATTCGATTTACAGAACAAGGTCGATTTTTTTATATAAATTATATAACACCCTTACGATTACAAATTTATATAATGCATACCAAATTGCAGTGATAGGTATTGTACCAAGCACGAACTTGGTCAAAATTTTTATCTCACTACTTTTGATGGCCGAAATTTTTGAAAGGAACTTGGCCTTTTTTCACATTTATGTTTTTGTGAGGATCTGACTACTTTTTGGAAGGTTTTCTTAATAAAGCTTTTTAAACTTTAAATTTTTAGTCTCCCAGTAAAAAAAGGGACTCCAAAAAAGTCATGAAAATGTAGAGTTTACGATGCGGAAGTAGTGCAAATTTCGATCCGATCTAATGATTTTTACATAGGGTTGTCATTGCAAGAACTTCTCTTTTACGATGCCTGGTCACTGAATTGGAAGCGATATTAAGAAAAATTCCCTTTTTTGTGTTCTATGATAATATTTTCTAGGAAAAATGGTAAATAGTTGCCTTTTTTTTAACAATTCGTTTCTTTTTATACGAATTTAAGCCCGAAACAGTGTTTTCATGTAAATTTAAGCAAATAACTTTTAAATTTTAGACTAAAAATAATTCATAAATTTCTTTAAAAAAATTAATTTTTTTTAATTCTGGTGAGTATTTTCTAACACTATGGAAGAGTCACAATCGATTTTTTGGAAGCAATGAAAATGTACTTCCGCTAGAATGACTTCTTTTTTTTTCACTGGGCCCCAGCAAAAAAAGAGACTCCAAAAAAGTCATTAAAATGTAGAGTTTGCGATCTGGAAGTAGTGAAAATTTCGATCGGATCTACTGATTTTTACATATGGTTGTCATTGAAAGAAGTTCTCTTTTTCGATGCCTGGTCACTGAATTGGAAGCGATTTAAAGAAAAATTCCCTTTTTTTTGTTCTATGATAATATTTTCATCTAGGAAAAATTGTAAATAGTTACTTCTTTTAACAAATTGGTTTCTTTTTATACGAATTTAAATCCGAAACAGTGTTTTCACGTAAATTTAAGCAAATAACTTTTAAATTTTAGACTAAAATTAGTTCATAAATTTCTTTAAAAAAAATTTTTTTTTTTAAATTCTGGTGAGTATTTTCTAACACTATGGAGAAGTTACAAGGTTTTGTATGACTAAAATAAGCTTCTATATGGTTTTAAGCTCGCTCTCGGCAAATTAAAAATATCGATTTTTTGGAAGCAATGAAAATGTAGTTCCACTAGGATGACTTCCAATTTTTTTCACTGGGGCTGTTATAGTTCTATTCATAATGTCTGCGCCAGTTCAAAAGGGCAGAGTTAAGCCGCCCATACACTACAACAGCATGCATGCGCAATGAAGTGTTTGTTGTATGGGCATTTTGTGTGATTCTACGTTTTGCTGTAGTGATATTAAATAGAGTTTGATATTTTGCTGATGGTACAAGCTTGCTGGTATTGTGTATAGTGAAGTTAGCTCAGTTGAGTAAACTTGTCAAGGAGTAAATATTCATTTAAAAATTGTAATTTGTTTAAAAATAATTTTTTTCAATGGAAAATGGAATTTGAGACCTTTAGTTGTACATAGCTGCTAATATTTACAAAATATCAATAAAAATTTAAACAAAAAACTGTGTTACTATATAGAACCACCCTTCTTTAATTTAAAAAAAAAGTCAATATTGTACCAGCTTGCTGGTATGTTATGTGGGTCGAGCATGATTGCTTAATAGCTTGATTGCGCGTGCATGCTGTTGTAGTGTATGGGCAGCTTTACATAAAATTATGGGTTATAGGGTGATATGTGCACCATTGTGTCATAATCAGGACCGAGTAATTTGCTTAACTTTTAACAGTCATCTGAGTAGAAATATGTAAAATATAGTGTAAAATTTAGTGGGAGTGACCCCCGCCTATTTATCTAAAGTCTGCTCAGACGTAGTACTTTTGAAAACGCAAAATTAAATGATAGCATGAGTGAAATGTGCATGCAAGGTTTTAATACATTAGCTTGTGTTTTAAATTTATCTAGTTGGTAACTTACCTAAGCCTATTTTTTTTTGCAAAATTTCAGTTCTCTACCGTATAATATATTGATAAAAATTTTATCCCAAATTTAACAATCGGTGCTTTAAAATTTTTCCTGTTCGTAAATCCTTTAACTTTCATTCTTAATTTTGAGCTTAAAGTGCGTGTCCATGCTCCCCAATTGAAACTTCCAGAATTTTAAATCTTTCTTGGTGATCTCTAACTTAGATTTATTTGCGTATTGAATTTAAGCTCTCTAGTGCAAATTCTAGCTTGAAGTGTTTTGAACCCCACTCTCCGTCACTTTTTTAAACTCAAGATTTTGTTATGAGCAGCGCTCAAATATCATCGTACCATTTTTAAGATGATAGTCTTTAGTTAAAGCTTCAGTTAAAAGCTTCACTACAAAATTATCGTGGGCCCTGCCACTCCTGGTTAAAATATTTGGATTTCTAGAATTTTCTATTTGGTTTCTCATCTTGACCTACTTGCGTATCAAATTTCGGCTCTCTAGCGCAAATTTAATTATTTAATTTTTATGGGCAAACTCCCTGTTTCGTTGGAAACGGATATTTAAATAAATAGTATATTTAAATCTGCTGATCGGAAGTACATGAAATAGGAGGTTTAAATTGTATGGGCGTGTTAAAACCCACTTTTTTCAACGAAATTTTATAACTTTGCATTATTTCAACATTTGTGCCAAATTTCAATGAAATCGCTTGAAATAAATATTTTAAATCTGTTCTTTTTTGTGTGCTTTTTTGGAATAGCCCCGCCCCCTAGTAAAAATATCCGGGTTTTCAGATTTTTCTAGTTAGTTGCTAAACTTGGCCGTTTTTGTTTATCAACTTTCAGCTAACTTGCGTACATTTTATTTACTTTCTTCTTATGGGCGTGATACCGCCCACTTTTTCAATCTCAACACCTTCTGTAGCCGTTAGTTTTCTTGCCTGTCGAGTTTCGTTGAAAATGGATAGTAATAAATATAAATATGTAGTATATTCAAATGTGCTGACCCGAAGTACATGAAATATGAGGCTTGAATTGTATGGGCGTGTTAACGCCCACTTTTTCAACGAAAATTTATAGCCTTGTATTATTGCAACATATATGCCAAATTTCAATAAAATCGCTTGAGTTTACCGCCTTAGATTTGTTTTTTAAATTCTGAGCCTTATGGGCGCAGCCCCGCTCTCCTAGGTACAATTTTTTAGTTTTCAGATTTTTCTAGTAATTTGCTAATCCATTACTACTCGTTTGGCAAATTTCAGATCACTAGCGCAAATTTATATTTTCTATTCTTATGGGCGTGTTTCCGCCTACTTTTTTTAATCCAATGTTTGCTTTGGAAAGTGTTTATCTTTCCTGTTTAGTTTTGTTGAAACCCGATACTATTAATTATATAAATAGTACATATAAATGTGCTGACCGGAAGTACATGACATAGGAGGTTTAAACTGTATGGGCGTGTTAACGCCCACTTTTTTTTACAAAAATTTATAGCCATGTATTATTGTAACATGTGTGCCAAATTTCAATAAAATCACTTGTGTTAAACGCCTTAGATATGTGTTTTTAATTCTGAGCTTTATGGGCGAACCCCGGATCCTTGGTAAAAATTTTCGGGTTTTCAGATTTTTCTAGGTGATTGCTCACAAAGTTGTACTTGTGCACTAAAATCCAGCTCCCTAGCGCAGATTTTAATTTTTATTTGTGTACCAAATTTCAGATCTCTAGCTATAGCTTCATCAATTTGATGAGTGTGTCAGTGGTCAGTGGTCAGTGATCAGTGAGTATGTCTTAAAATATGCACTTTTTGCACCTCCATATCTCAGAAACCTTTTATTCTAACTTTATTTTCAAACTTTTCATATGAAGTAACATGGATTTATTCGAATTATGAATTAAATTTTAGAATTTTACGACGGCGGGTGAAAAAGTTATCAGTGGGTTAAAAACAGCTCGAATGGCTTCCTATAAATATACACACTGCGTGCATTGCCCGGAACTTGGCCTGGCGCACCGCCTTGCGCCTAGATATTAACTTGGATTTTAGGCAAAGTGTAATGTACAAATTAACTAACTGCATAGTTAATAATACCCAAGTTTTTTACTTTCATATAAAAAAAGTTACCTATACAAGCTTAGTTAATATTACCCCTTATATTTTTTTATGTATAAATAATTAGGGACCAAAAGGGTGTTTTGAAATTTTCCAACTAATTGGCAACTGAAATATATTGTAAAATAACAGATTAAGTACCAACACAGAGCCAGCTGACTATGTTTTTATTACATTGTTTCGTGAATAAAATTGTCAAAAGTTGTGTATATTTTATCAGTGCATTATGAAAGAACTTATTAAAGCTGTTTCAATAAAACCAAACTTTATTAATAAGACAAAAAATTCAAAAACATGCTACTATAGGTAGTTTCTTTGAAAAGAAGAAAGAAAGTTTGCATTTTGTGGAACAAAATGGATTAAAGAATTGTAGTAATTACATACTCTGTGAAATTTACCTGCATGTTTAGAAGCGAATGAAAATTTAAAATTTAAAATTTAAAATAAGAAACATGAGCAACTAAATTTTTCGTTAGTCATCCTGTGTTTCACAGAATGACAATAAACTTTTCGTTTGGAAAAGTTCTCACCCAAGTTACAGAACATAGGCACAAAAAAAGTAGAATCCAAGGGCATATTCCATCTTATAATAATAATGTTGAAGTTGATTCAGTATATTTTCAATATTTTAAACTTGTTGTTTAATTGTTCTACACGTGTGAAATAATATCTTGCCGTTTTGCTTGAAGTATTTGTAAAATATTGTTAAAATTTCCTGACTATCTGAAATTAAAAAATAGTGTTGATAAAATAAACTCTGTGGCTCAATTTACATTGGTTTGAAGTTTAGTTTCGAAGGAGAATTTTAATAAAAAAAAGTCTCTAATCAAAATCAACTTATTCAGAAAAAGTTATTGTTTTGAGAAATTTTGGTTGATATTAGTTTTCCTCATACTCAGTGGTCCAATCACCCAGTTTTCGGGTTGTTTTCCGTTTGTTTAAAGATTTATTTACTATTTTTTTAATACGAAAAGAATGATTAAATTGGTTTGTAATATAATTTTAATCTCGAATTAAATTTTATTCACTAATTATGAGATTTGTTCACTTTTATACTCGTATATATATACATATGTTAATATTTTTAACCTCTTAAATTTTCACATTATACTACACGACCACAATATGTCAATTTTTTATTTGCAAAAAAGTAACGTTAGTTTCTTTTCGCTGTACGTGTTTATATAGAAAAAAACTCAACATAAATACCAAGGTACGTCTCGCATAGCTGCGTTAAATATACTTTATTTTGATTCAATACCTTTCTTTATAAGTTTCAGAAAAACGCTGAAAATCCGTCAACTAAGAAATTCTTCCGCTAAAATTCCCGCTGGTGGTTTTTTAAATAGACTTGCCGCTAATGACAGCAAAATACAGTCATATATAGCGGGAAAACCACCGTTTTGGCAACACTGGTATTATTATGCAATTCACTTAAAAAAAATGCGCAGAAAATGTGGCTAAGCAGTCGAAAAAGTGGCAATTTTCCACTTTAGTCGGTTAAACGGTCACGCTGACTGGAAGAAAACCTTATTCCAACATGTTTGATGAGCGTTTCAAACGTCACCAAACAACATTTCTATGCAACGTGCACTGTGTTTGATTAGTCAACATTGTGATTTCGTATAAAGCGGTTAAACAAGCGGAGTCAGCGAAAGAACCGTTCGTTTTAAATTATTGTGAGAATTCTAATGATTTTACCAATTTAATTTGTTCAAATAAAAAAATTTTGTCAATAAAAGAAAAACGAAGAAATATTGAGGAAAACAAAAGAGGATATTGTGAAAGAAATTCCACTAGGTACAACACTACAAATATATGTAAATCGGAAATCAAGTTATTATAACCTATTACGAAAGGAAATAAGAAAAAGTGCAAAAGAATGATTGAAGCTGAAGTGTTTGAAAAAGAAAACAAATGAATAAAAAAAGATAAAATCTTTTTAAAATTCATGAAAAGAAATTAATTACAAAAAGTGAAGAAAAGTTTTGTTAAAAGAAGAGAAATTAAAGAAAAAATACATAGGTGCATATAAACACACACATACATACATATGTCGGTACATATGTACATATGTGTATATGTATGTACATTATAGTGGCGGGTATTTTTTTTCTTGGTTTTTTATGTTTTCTCCCCCCAAATCAATTCAGTTTTATGTAAAAAAATGCAAAAAAAAATTTCATAGCGATAAGTTGTGTTTTAAGGAGTGCGTCCGCCCATCAAAGTTGGTCTTCAAGCCCATTTTCAATGTATTTTTTTTTGCATATGACTATCTTTTTACAACATCATGTTAAAAGAATATGATATATGGCAATATTTTGGCTCTTCTAGACAAGATTAGGCTGAGTTTACATCTGGCAATTTCTTGTGGGTCATTTGCCCAAAATAACGTAACCAACTAATTACTAATGAAAAACTGTTTCATCCAGACATATATTTATTGATTTAAACAGTGCAATAATTTTGGATTTTATAAAATTGTCTATTAATTATGTATGAAACTGTTTAACTTAACGCTTGTGTGGCATTTGGCACACAGATGTAAACCCGGCCTTAGTCTCAAAGAAAGTTTTTTCTAAAATTTATATTTTAGCAAGAAGAAAATGAAAAATATAACCAGCAAAATATTAAAAATTTTATGTACCCGAAATATATTTCTGTATGTATATGGAAATTATTTATATTATTTATATTAAGACCTTATATCCATTAAATTATTTCATACATCTACACTGAGGGAAAAGCTGCAACTTAAAAATAAGAACGCGTCATATTAGGCATGGGCAAATGAAAAAAATGTATCGATATACATAAATCGTATCGATATTTTTGAACAGTATCGATATATATTTTTTTAAAACATCGATATTCCTATAAATCTATATTTTTTGCCTACAAACAATGCCAAAAACTGCAAATCTAAAATCAATACACATACTAACTAACGTATTCTTGTCATAAAATGTTTAAGTCACATAAATTTTAAACAATTATTGAGACTATAAAGCTTGATTCAACCATTGTTTCCGAACAAAATTTTTGTCCGGACAAAATTTTTTTATGTGTAGTTTGACTCCTCTCTTCTTGAGAGAGAGAAAATATTTTTGACGTACAAATTTCAGCGAGGCGAATTCATACTAGGTGGTCGCAAGCATGGTTGCCAGATTTGACCATTTATCGTAATTTTGACGTTTTTGGATTGCAAAAATAGCATTTTGACGACTGGATTTTCACCTTCATGGTCTATTTCCCACCTGCGAAAGAAAACGTTCGACTTACAATTTATATTGAAAAAAAAAACAAATTTTCATATTTTATTGTTGTTTTCAATATAAATTGTAAGTCGAACGTTTTCTTTCGCCTGTGAGAAATAGGCCATCAATTTGACGATTTTAAAATAATTATAAATTTACACCATTTATTAGAATTTTAAAACAATTTTGAGCTTGACAAAGAACTTGGGAGCTTGTGCAACAATATTCAATAAAACTTAAAATCAAAGGGCAATAAATTTGAAGTTTTGTATTAATAATTTTGGAATTAAATGTTTTCTAAGCCTGTTATTGTACAGAATTTATCAACTAAAACAACAAATACAAAACGTATACGGTCAAATGCAAAAACTATTTAAAAATGTTATGTGTAATTTTTTAAAACAGACTTGCTTGAGTGTTATAATTTTAATTTGGGGAATTGCAAAGATGAAATTAATTGTTTCAACATTGTTGAAATTTATTTAGGAATATTTGTATTTGCTGATGTTAAGGTTAATCAAATTGAAAAATGTGAAATAATTAAAATTTTTCATATGCAACCGTGTGGCAAAATTCTAATTAGATTAGACTTCGTAGACAAATTAAGTCTAATTTATCCCTATATATATCTACATATATCAATATTATTATAGAAAACAAAAGTGCTTTCTACGATATTCTTAAAGAGTTTTGTTACATTGTTAAAGAGTGTGAATGTCAGGAAATTGAATATAAACTCAGGCAATTAAAGTAATTAAAATTGTAAAAAGGGTTCTATAATACATATTTAAAGCTTTAAGATTTGTGGAAAAAATTCCCAAAACGAAAAAAGTTACTAGTCTTTTAATTCCCATCATAACTAATTTTATCCAAAAAATTACCCCCATCTAATAAAGTCTACTTTAATTTTTCTTCTCTTTTTTAGAAACTCACATAAGTTAATAAAAATACTTCGTTCAGTAAGAGTTGAAAATACTGAACTTCAGCAAACATAGAAATAGCATTTAGTCAAGTTAACTTAAACATAACCACAGTAAGACATGTAATTATTTTGTTTTATAAACAATTGATGCTTTTTTGATAAGCATTTAGCTTATTTTATAAAAAAAACTACGAATTTATTTTTTGTGCTATCTTTACGTTTGATAAAGGTGTTTGTTTTATTTTTGACGAATTTTGGACATTTCTGGATAATAATTTTGACGATTTTGACGACTTTTTGTGCGAAATTTGACGAATTCACACATATTTCATCTGGCAACTATGATTCATGCGCAAGGCGTTATCTTTATTTTATCATTCTTGAGGCCCAACTATAATATGAATATGCTGACTTAAGCTAATGCCAGAAGTGAACGATAAAGGCCCAACTATAATATGAATGAGCGAACTTAAGCAACTGTGCGGTTACATGTAAAACGTATGTGGCAAACTATAATGTACTTATGGAACTTTTCGTCAAGTTTCGTCAAATGTCAAATGTAAAAATTTTAATAGTTACTTTTTAATAATAAATTACCAGCTGTTTCTGACCAGAACGGTCACAGTTTATTTTGAAATGTTTTTATTTTATTTATGTTGCCACTTACAATTACTTAACAGGTTTTTGATTTTCACAGGTTGAACCTCGTTTCTTCGGATCGTACAGTTAAAAAACGGTTAAAATTTATAAAGCTCTTAATAGTATCGAAACCCGATACTCCATATTGAAATAAGAAATTTCAACATGACTAGACTTTCGTTAATGTTTCTTATTAATTCAATGTTGTTTTTATTGATTTTTTAGCTGTTTTTTTCTGGTACATATGTATGTACATATATTGACAAAAGAAAACTAAACAAAAAAAAAACAAACAAAAAATTACATTGAATATATGGTCTTGAGGGGCAATTGTGAAGGGTGGACGCACCCCCTAAACACAACTTATCGCTATGATATGTTTTTTTATATATTTTTATGTAAAACAACCGATTTGCGGGATGAGAATAAAATAAATCAAACAATAAAACTCTACATATTACTAACGGCCACTCTAATGTACATATGTAAATGCATACATATCGCACACTAAATCACAACTAAAAAAAATCCAATTCTGAGTCAGCGATGCCAACTCTATCTACGTTTTTTGGGTATCTCACTCAACTCTACAACTTTCCGAGAAAAATCTACCACTTATTTAGTTTTTCAACATACTTACATAAATGCCAAAGTAAAGTTACCCAAGTTTTTTATCTAATCCAATCTAGCAGTTCAACTGAAATATATTTTCAGAAATGCATGTAAACAACGCTGCGTTTATTACAATAATTGCGTTCGCGTACTCAAAAGTTTTTAAAAATTTTTACTGAACTTTAGTGCATTTTACTAAATTGCGTTAGCGTACACAAAATGCAGTAAATGAGAACACAAATTGAGAGAGTAAAGTAACAGTTCTCGACTGAATGTTTTGCAAATTTTTACTGCAGAAATTTTTCGTAGTAAAGTTTAGTAATAAAAAAACATATGATTCAAAATGTAAACAAATGAAAAGTAAGCAAACGAAAAGTGTAAAAATTTTAGAAAAATTTAAATAAAGATTGCGAAATTCATTGAAAAATTATTATTTTATAAAGTATACTAATAATTACTGTTAATATACGAGTAAATACATATATTGTAATTTACTTTTGTAATCCTTTTGTTTTGCAAATTATTCTAATTACTCAGAGTTGTAAAACTGTAAAGTATCTGGTTACCCAGTATTGTACTTGCTTCTAAGGTAATCAGTAACATTAACAAATAGTCATGTAATTTAATCAACAACAAAACAGGAAAATCAAAAAGAAATTATTTACAAATCTTACATGAACCAAATTACAAAATTTATTCTTAGATTATTCGTGTTTTAAAAATATTGTATCGAGTACCAATAATTAAAAGAGTTGAATAGTCAAAAGTTTATATATATTTTTCAACACTATGTGGAGTAGCACTCAGCTGTTTCTTTAATCTTACTAATTTTTCAAATTTTTCCGCAGTCGTTAAGCAGCTCTGGGTCGGGGAACATCTCTCGCGTCATCGTAATTATTTCTTAAGTGCAGTCAGGATTGTGTTTGTTGTTTGGCCTTCGAGAGTTTTTCGTCTCGCTCGCACTGGTTGACTGATCTGCCACGGATAACCGTATAATCTTGCGGTTTTTTGTGGAATTTCTTTAACAACCACGTTGCCTACTTCCTATGTGAAGGCATAGGTCGTGTACAGTCAGTCACAAAACCTTATAAAATACTGTTAATTCCATCTTGGGCATATGGTCTACGTTACTCCGCCCATATTTGTGCAACACCATATTATGCAAATTTACTTTGCATTAATATGTTTGATAAATAAAATAAAATAAATAAATTTTTCCGTTCGCGTACTTTTTTCAGTAACAGCTCTTTTTGAGAGTAAATTTAAAAATTTTCGCAGTAACTACTCATTTACTGCATTTTACTGCAAAAGTAAAAAAACACACCTAATATTTAAAACCTGCTACTGAGCCAGTTTGTGAGAAAATCGCTCGTTTTTCTACATACATACATAGTTCAAATGTTCACAAAATATTTCAAATTGATTAACTAACAATGCCATAATTGAATTCTTAATTTTTTTAGTTCTTTTTATTAAAATCTTAAGTATTAGCGATCCGCACTTAATATTTGTAATAAGTTTCCTTATACAATAATTTTTATCGCAACGAAAGGTTAACTTACGGTAAAAAAATATGGTGAAATGTAAGTGGTAGATCTACCTCTTTTCAAAGTAAGATTTATTGGAAACTACCTCTTTTTCACATAGAATCTGCATCACTGTTCTGAGTAGTCCCAAATAACTGTTGATACTGTACAAATATGTAATGCAAGTATCTCATGTTTTAAGCGTATGCCAGACACATCAATATTTAGCTTCAATTAATGTGGTTGTGTGCGTTTGTTTACCAAAAATAGTCTCATATATACTACTGGTGTGAAAATATTTTATAAAAAAAAAACACAACCACATATGTACATATATATAGCTGAATATTGATGTGTCTGGCACCCGCTTTATATTTAGACGTTTTTCTTAAAGCATTTATCTTCAAGTCTCTTTTAAAACTGCGCGATTCTTTACACACGGATAATTTCTTGTTTAATTTTCCTATTGTTTTAATGCAGCGAATGAAATTACAAAAAAATTTAAGTAACTTTTCTGTACAAGCAATAAAGTATCTCTCTTTTTTCTTCTTTCCCCTCTCTTCCATAAACTTAGACTTGCTTCAAGAAAAACTGCCGAGTCTAAAACATGAGCATGTAACATAAAAACAAACATAACGGTATTTTATATTCTTTAAAAAGACTGTATTGCAAAAGAAATTGCTGCGGTCGTTAGAGATTTGTTCAATTAAATGGTTTATATAAAACAAAACTACTTTGATCATTGAGTTGTGTCTGTTTATGATTTAGTGTGCGATATGTAAATACATACATATATAAATTTTTGGCGGGATTGTCACTAAAAATATTTCCAGTGCTTGAGAAATTTTCCAGAAAACGTTTCAAAAATTTTCAAGTTCTGAAAGTGTTATACAAATTTGAAGAAATAATAAAAAATAAGTCTGGAAAAGTGTAAGAAAAAAACAATATTTTTAAAATGCAAATATCACTTGTGTCGAATATTTCTTTCTTATTGAGAAAGTGATTTTATTTGTAAAACCACGGCTAATATTGTTCAGAGAAAAGAAAAAGTTCCCACACCTCAACCGCTTATTGTGCAGCAACATACAGTCAAAATCTGATTATGGAGGACGAATTACGCTGCCCTACTTGCAAACAGCTCTTTGCTAATCCTGTATTGCTGCCTTGTTTTCATGCTCTGTGTTTGGGTTGCGCTCTGGATATACAAACGCCCTATACTCCAGGTGCCATATTAGCTTCAGTTACAGGAGGTACAGCCTCTTTGAATGCTGGCACCATTCACAGTGTAGCTGCCACCATACATCCTCACCCATCGGTTGCTGCGTCGAATCATCACGCTCACTCACTTACACACGCCGCCACCAGGCATTCATCAAACTCTTCGGCTGCCAGTACAGCTAGTTCGGCCACTGGATCTGAATCTTTGACTTCTGATCAGGATCAAGCCGATAAAGTCAGCATTTTAAGCGAAGCAGATTCAGGAGTAGTTTGTTGCTCCAACACTTCACGACCCGTGTCATACGCTGGACCTGGTCATATACAAGGACTATTGCAAGGAGCTGCTTCAGCGCCACCTGGTGCTGCGTATAGTCTTACTTGTCCTTTGTGTCGTAAAATTGTGTTTTTTGACGAGGGTGGTGTACGCAATTTGCCACCTTATCGCGCCATGGAATCTATAGTAGATCGTTTCTGTGCTCGCGAGGCTCTACGATGTCAGATGTGTGAAGCAGATCCTAAAGTGGCTTCTTTAGTATGTGAACAATGTGAAATACGTTATTGCGACGCTTGTCGTGAACTATGCCATCCAGCTAGGGGACCTTTAGCCAAACATACTTTGGTTAAACCCAAGGGAGCAGCTCAACAGCGTGAATCGGTGTGTGGAGAACACGAAGATATTTTATCCATGTATTGTTTAACATGCAAAATGCCAGCTTGTGCAGAGTGTATAAATGTTCAACGTCATCCACAACATGAAGTGCAGCCAATAAGCACCACTTGTAAAGCTCAAAAGGTGAGTAAATGATATCGTCGGCTTTGAGTCTAATCCCGGGGGCAAATCACGGCATTCGATACGAATCGTTATTTGCTCCCTGCTAACTCACTTCCAACAGAACAAGACAAAATATTGTCAAGGGTTCCAAACAAATCTTAAGAAATATGTATAATAAATTAACAGCCGTTGACAACTTTCCTTTAATCTATTAAACAAACGCCAAGATTTCTAACGTCAGCGTCTTACACAAACAGGGGGTAATGCTATAAACACATAGACCATAGCAGGCTACATGGCTACACGACTACAAGTGCCCCTGGCAAACAAATGTTGCCTGGTAGCCAGCTGCTTAAATATTTTGAAAACGGCAGCAACACCATAACTATATATTTCAGTGGTACCGCTTTCAAATATTTCACATTTATAAATATGTATACAACAACAATTAAAAATTTTAAAAACCCCCGAATATATCTAGAGAAGATGTGATATCTTCTAAACGGCTAGACCGATATTCTAAAAGAATTGCTAAGAACCCTCTCTATAAAGTCAACTTTCAAACAGAAAAAACTAACTCAAAATCGGTCCAGGTGTTTGGTCTGTACGTGGACACGGACAGGCACACAGATGCACAGAAATACAGACACACACTACAAACTTATAACACCCCTTTTTAGGTGGGGGTTAAAAATAATTTATATTTAAAAATATTAAAACAAATCAGATTATTTCTTTATATTTTTTTTTGTGAATTTCACTATTTACTATTTTAGTAATTTCTTCTAGACTAAATGTCTAGAAGAAATTTTTCGCTAACTGCGATTTTTCTTAACTTTTTACATATTAATGGCTTTCGCGATTTCTAATCAATTTCAGCGCTTGCTTCCGATTTTGCAAATTTTCGCGAGTTTTTGCAAAGTTTTCAATAAAAGCGACCTTTTGCATGTTTTTAGTTTCCTAAAAGTTTTTTCGATTTTTAAACAATATTAGGCTTTGTTATCATCCTGCTGTTAGTAAGTTTTTGCGAATTTCTGCCGTTTTTGCCATTTTTAGCGAATTTTTTGCATTCCTTACAGTTTTGGAAATTTTTGATCAATAGTATGGCTTGTTTAAAATTTTGCAACTTTCCGTGATTGTTTGCAAACTTCGCGATAATGCAACTTGTTGCTTGCTGCATGCTTTCAGCCTCCAAACAGTTTTGCCGATTTTTAAACAATACTAGACTTTGTTATCATCCCGCTGTTAATGAGTTTTGGCTAATTTTCGCGATTTTAGCCGAATTTTTTGTATTCCTTAATTAATTTGTTTTACATATTTTTCTTTATTGTCAACAGTGTTTAGTTTGTAGCCATAAAAATAGAAATTAGTTTAGTTTGAGTACAACGACAAATGTAGCACGTACAAAAACCTGCAGTCAGGCAACAAAGCTTCAAAATAATCATTCTCATATAAACTTATGTGCGTTCGAGAAATCAAAAATTTGTACAAATTTGTATTATTTTTTACTAAATCCAGTAAATGATAGGGCGAATTGAGGGAGAAAAATGACAGTTCATTTACTGAGTAAATGCAAATTTTTACTGGACAAATGTTTGCCAGTGAAATGAAACCATATGTTTTTAAATATAAACAAACAAAATCAAAGCGAAACAAAAATTTTTTGTTTGTGATGAAAATTTCAAAACAAAAAAAATATAATAAGCTATAAACAATATTACATTAATTTAAGTTTGATGCCACAAAAACAGTAGGGTATATAATGTATTCCACGCGAAATTAAAACGTGCGAAATTTTTATAAAACTGTTAGAAAAATGTATTAATAAAACCAATGCCATGGCACTTCCAAACTATGCAATTTCACGGGGAATGTAGAACATAGTCGATTGGGGTTAAACGTGAATAAAGTAATAGATTATTATAGTTAAATTTTTGTTAACACATATCGTCGGACTATTTACTGGTTTTTCGATGTCTTATAAATCTTTTCCCCTTTTATATTTGTCTTAATAAATGTACTCAATGGACTTACTTGAAAGGAAGTAATCAATATTGTTGTCATGATTGGTATATGCGACAACACAGATTTTTGTCTTATTCTGTACGTCCTAATTACGTCGAAGATGAAAAGCTTAATAACTTTCGCGGCCTCACCCGCGATGTCGAAATGAAACAAGTTCCTATCGTTTACTTACACATGTGTATTGAAAACAAAATAAGAAAGTTTGATTTTGTTTTCAATATAATTAGTTAGGACTAAAAAACAAAACTTAAAAGAAAAATATAAATGACAAAATTTAAAAATTTTACAAACTCCCACATATATCTAGAAAAGGTGCGATATCGTCTAAACGGCTGGACCAAATCAAATATGGTCCATCCGTTTGGTCTGTACGTGAAAACGGACACAGACACAGATACACAGACACACACTACCAACTTATAACCTCCCTTTTTTTATAAATAAATAAAATTTTCAAAAAAGGTACTAGCCTCCATGAGTCTCAGGGGGTCAACTCTCTTTCTGTGAAACTATGAAATGAAAAGTTTTTTCACTGTTTCATAGCATTTCTGATTGCCGTTCAGTGAAAAATTAAAAGAATTTAAATACATTTTTATATGAAAAAAAGGGGAACGGAACAAAACTTTTCACAGTTATATAACTGTGTCGATTCTCGTTTAGTGTAACTGTGAAAAAAACTTAAAAAAACTTTTCATACGATAAATTATTTTACACAAAAAATATTTCCGTGAAAAACAGTAGAAAAGCTAGAAAAAACACGATCAACAGTGAAAACCAAATTTTTTTTGTTGTAAATTATTCAGAGAATGTCGAAATTGTTAACAACAAGTCCGAAATTTAAGTACATAATCAAACATACCTTATGAATTATTTAGGGATGGATGTCGAAATTGCAAGCGCTAGTCCAGAAATTCAGTTAATAAAACATTGAGGAGCATATGTATGTGTCTGCAGAAAGTGAGTGCCAAGTGCAGAGAAGAAAAGTGCAGTGTAGGTCATGCCTGTGAAAAATTAATTGAAGTTGTTTGAGATGTGCGTGGTAGCATATAAAAAAGGAAATAATACGAGTAACGTCCATGATGTCACGATGGGCATTCTTTGCCATTCGCAAAAACATAACATTTTACGAGCATATCAAATAGTTTTTTTTTATGCATGTTATTTTTATTTATTGTATCTTCATATATGAACTAACAATAAGTATTCAAATCTTAAATCTAACATATAATTAATAGGCCCGACCAATGTCAGACATAACTAAGTGATAGTTGTAAATAATACATAAGTAGTGATAAGCAAAAAAAAAGTATTTTCAAGCAACTTCATTCGGAGTGTTTAGTATTAGAGCCCTTGTATCTCTCTTTTTTAAACGGATGTGTCCAGTAAAGTTCAAAATATTACGAGCAAGCGGATTAGGATATGACTCAAGTTTTGTTAGATATTTGCCTGCGTATTTTGCAATTTCTTCAATCACTAGTGGCATATTTAAATCACGATGTATATTTGAATTCTTAATGTACCATGGAGCAGATGTTATTAACCTTAAACTTTTGTTTTGTCTTCGTTGAATTCTCTCTACATTGGAAGCAGAAGCAGTGCCCCATAACTGGATACCGTAACACCATATTGGCTTCAAAAGCGAATTGTATATTAAAAGTTTACAGTCCAGGCTAAGTGTTGAATTTCTGCCAATCAGCCAATGTAACTGAGTTAATTTTAGTTTCATTTGAGTTAACTTATAGTCAATGTGATGTTTCCATGTAAGCCGTCGATCGAGGTGTATACCAAGATATTTCACATGTGAATGTTGAGGAACAACTTGATTATTAATCCGAATGGGGGAACAAGTATCTCTTCGTAAGGTAAATGTTATATGGACACACTTTTGTTCATTTACCTTAATTCTCCATAAGTTTAACCATAGTTCCACCTGGCTAATGTGTTCCTGGAGTTTTCGGGATGCCTCATCAGGGTTTTCGTGCATACTAAGGCAGGCGGTATCGTCGGCAAATGTAGAAGTGTGGATACTACTGCTCACAGGCATATCACAAGTATAAATCAAATATAAAAATGGCCCCAGTATACTCCCCTGTGGCAATACGGATGAGATAGTTTCAGGCATACTCATAAAGTGTCCTTCCACCACTGTACATTTTCGTGCAAGAATGTAACTTTCCAAAAGATTTAGAATGTTTATTGGTAAGTATGTCTTCAATTTCAAAATCAGGCCTTCATGCCACACTTTATCAAATGCCTGAGAAACATCAATAAACAGGGCAGAACAATACTTCTTTTCCTCAAATGTTTTTCTGATAAATTGAACCAACCTATGCGTTTGCTCAATGGTGCTATGCTGGCTTCTAAAAGCAAATTGATGGTCCGGGATGCACCCATTATCAGTTAAAATTGAAGACAATTTTGTCATGAGTAGCTTTTCAAAAAGCTTTGACATTGCTGACAGTAAACTTATTGGCCTATATGACTCAGCCTTGGTAAGATCTTTACCTGACTTTGGAATCATTTTAACCTTGGCAAGCTTCCAGCAGTCTGGATAATACTCCAGTCGTAAAATGGCATTAAAAATGAATAACAGGATTCTAATTGCAGTACGAGGTAACTTAGTCAGCATCTGGTTACTAATTCCATCCATACCGGGAGCTTTTTTCCGGTTGAGCTCGGCAATTAGTTTTTGTACATCACAAATCGTAAATTTTATGGGTCGAGGGGGGGGGGAGCAACTACACTCGGCAAATCAGCAACACCGGTACATGTATTTGGTGTAAATACGGATTTTAAATGCTCAACAAATATGTTACCTTTTCAGTATCGCTTCTTGCCAAACTTTCGGTAGATGTGCGCAGAGGTGGCTTAAACTCAACGGGTGTTTTAAGCTTTTTAGCAGCGCGCCACAAAGAGTAATTAGATGCTGCTGTGACATCAAGCCCTTCCAGATAATTTTTAAAAGATGCAGTTTTTTCAGATGCAAGCAACTCTTGGAGTCGTTTAGTGCACTCTTTAAATCTGATTTTATGTTGAGGTGATCTGTGCTGTTGCCATTCCCTTCTAGCTCTTCTTTTTTCACGTACGAGATGTTCAACGTCTATAGAATAAATTTTATTGAACCCAGTATGCGGATGGGAGGTAGTGGCATGTTCATAAGCTTGTTTAATATTCTCGTTAAGATTTGCAATGTTCGATTCAATATCATTGGGTGTTCTTAGCGTAATATTTTCCGTGCAATGACTACTAAGATATTTTTTGAATCCCAGCCAATTAACACGATTTATAATCTTGACATATGGGTGAGGTAAAGCGCTTCTCAGTGGGCTACAGATTGTAACGATCGTGGGGGAGTGATCGGACGAGAGATCTAGGGAAGCTTCAACGTGAATTAATTCCCTAAAAATACTTTTTATGACGCCGAAATCTATAACATCCGGAATTTTTCGTACGTCAGTAGGCCAGCAAGTAGGCTCCCCACTCGAAATAACATCCAAGCCCATTTTTGAAATTGTGTTGAACAACGCCCTACCTCTAGGCGTAATAAGACGCGAACCCCAGAACGTATGCTTAGCATTGTATTCGCCAGCTGCTACGAAACAAGGTCCAAGAGATTTATAGAATTTGTCGTATTGCTCCCCAGTGATTAAAAATCTGGAGGGGAGTAAATTGAAGATATCACGAAATTTGTACAAAAATTTTCAATGCAGATATTTGTTGCTTGTAGATGTTCTTCACAAATGTTGTCAACAATATAGTGCTTGAGTCTTGAGTTTATTAGAATTGCTGATCCACCGCATGCTCTCCCTCTAGGGTCCTTTGTATCATATAAAGTGTAGCCATTCATTTTAACGAAGCTTCTAGAAGTCAAATGAGTCTCAGAGACCAACATTATATCAATATTTTTTCCGTAAGGAAGTGCTAAAGTTCATTTTTATGTTGGCGAATGCCGTTTGCGTTCCAGAAACATATTTTTAACGTGTTCATGGCTTGTTAAGTAATGCTTGAAGCAGAGTATTCTGTATTCTCAGCATTTCTTGCATCATGGTAGTCATATTTGTTGTAAAGTTGTTTATAGTTAGCACCAGATTCTCAATAATAGCTTCAAGGCGACTAAAGTTAAAGCATGAATTTGCATTCGTTGACTTATTTGGCGGTGAAACATTTTGTGTGGGAATAGAACTAGCCTTAGCAGCATCGGCATACGATACACGTGAAGTAACTGGTTGGCTCACTTGAGCAAAAGTGGCGAAGTACGCGTTTAATGGTTGAGCTGGAGCTTATTTAGGTTTTTGCACCACATCCTGCTTGACGAAAGAGTACACAGGACATCCTCTGTAGTTAGCGGTGTGATTACCTCCATAATTACTGCATTTTTTTCCGCTTGATCTTTTGGTTTAGTACAACTAGCAGTACCGTGCAGTTCACCGCAAATAACACACACTGTAGGTAAATTGCAGTAAGCTTTTGCATGGCCATATTCTTGACAATTATGGCACTGTACGGGTCCAGATCGCTTGTGTGGTTCTTCAACTGTTATTTCTCGGTATAAAAGGTATTTTAGGCTATAAATAGGATGAGTCTCGTTTTTTTTCAACTGTTTATCATTCGGCTCCAGTTCAACACGAAATAGGGGTTGGGGTACCTTTTCTTTGTTCATTATGTTAGATACATTCTTTACCTTAAATCCCTGGAGGACGAGTGCATCTTTTATTTCTTCAGGGACAACATAAGAATCTAAGCCCTTAAATACGATCTGCAGGCCTTTAGTGCTCTTAAGCTGGTATGTGTAGAAGCTTGTTTTATTTGTTTCAAATTCAGGAACTATTTTGCGGAAATCCTTTTCGTCATAAATTTGAATTTTCGTTTCATCGATGTTGCCACGTTTTATTAGGACAATTTGGAATTTATTTTCACCAATGACCGAAACTAATTTTTTAATAAGGGCATTTGAAATTTTCTCTCTCAAGTAGATTGGTGGCGGCTTGGATGGTTTATTCGAGGATACATCAGGTTTGTCATTCTCATCTTGCAAAATTTTAAAACGGTTTTGGCGATTAGTTGAAGATGCGCTGTTATCCCTAGACAGCTTTGGAGCGGATAAAATGTTTGAAGAATTCGGGCTTCGCCCACGCTTTACGACGGTTATATATCTGTCCATACCGACTTGAACCTTGGGTTTTGAGCTACTGTTATCTGTAGTGATAACTTTGTTAAGTGATGAATACGAGCCCTGAAGGGGATGATATAACTGACTTATATGAAGAAGTAGTAGGCAATTGTAATGTTAATGAATCACTACTATTTGGCATTGGACAAAGCGAAGTTGATCGCTGACGAAAAATTGGCTTTGCCGTTAAAAAAACACTTTCATTAGATTTATTATTACTATTTTTTTTCGTTAAGAGCTTCAAAACTCACAGTAAAATAGGCATTTCTGCCGTTAGAACTCACTTCATAATTTTTTGTATTTGAGGCACTCATATAGAGTACTCCTCAATGTCACTGTTTATGTTTTTTTTGTTTGAGTTTTTTTTGTATTTGTTATTTCCACTATGTAAAAAATATTATCAAAGCAATAAAGCTTATTTATTAAAGACGGTATGTACCTATTACGAATAATATGTACTACGAATATTTTTTGTATAATTTTTTGTTTGTTTGGTATGTAAAAAAAAAATTCCGCTAATCGACTGTTCGCTATGAAGGTACCACGAGAACTGAATATCAATATCAAATAGTAGCTTCAAGAATTTATTTTGCCTTCAAAGCTGTCGGCCGGACTAAGGGGGTTTCTCCCCTAAGTATGTCGAATAACGACTTTGCTGAGTAAATATTTTTGCGTATCCGGCCATCTGTAGAACTTAATGGCTGACAAAGATTTTCTTCATTAAAGGCTACGGGCAAGATAAATAGAAAACCTTTACTCAGCACAGCCACTGTTCGATAGTTATGCTCGACAGAAGACGTGGACGGCATATCAAATTTCCCTATTATTCCTATGGGTTGAAGTAAAGTTAGTCCTAAATTCTGCTTATGACGATGATTCGGAACAAAGAATGGACCTTGCAATTGGCACATAAAGAAGATAAAAACTAATTAATTAAGTTTAACTATGTAGCGATAAGATTTTAAACGCTTTTACCTCATGCTCATACCGAGTTCTATGCAACATGTACACTGACAAACTAAATTAACTATTAATCTAACTATTAATTTAAGGGCATTGATAAATTTATTTTTTATGAACAAAAATTTTTGTGGGATAGAATGACAACTTTTCTGCAAAATGCAATTTATTTAATTTCAAAAATTTTATGCAATTCTTCATTAATAATAAAAAACTAACAAAAATACTTCATTTCATTGAAATAAAATAGTGGTTGCTTGCGAATATTAATATTTATTTGCTAGTCCTTTCAGATTAATTACGGCCTCCAATCAATGTGGCACAGAATTCACCAACTTTTTCGTGACGTCTGTCCCAATATTTTGCCATTCTGCGATCAGTGCCTGCTTCAACTCATTCTTATTCGATATTGGTCTCTTTTTCACTCTCCTATCCAACTCTTCCCATAATTGATCAATCGTTTTGAGGTCTGGGGATTGTGGCGGATGTGGTAGAACATGCGAAACATTTATATGCAAGCCACATACGCACAACATGAGGTGAATGCTTCGGGTCATTATAATGTTGAAAAGTGAACGATGATGGTAAATGCAATTTTTCGGAATTTTTTCAGGTTTTCCTTTAGGATATACATATGTATATTTTATTATCCACAATACCCTCAATAAATACCAACTCGCTTATCCCTGCATCAGACATACAGCTCAACACACCACCATATTTTACAGTTGCAGCCAGATTTTGTTTTTAGCTTTGTGCTAGGCTTTCTCCACACCGTTTGGCGGCCATCAATAATAGTCCTTTGCATATACTAAACGCTTCCTTTGGTTAACTAAAGAAATTAAAGGTTTACGTCTGCAAACGCGACAGTTGTAGTTCGCCTCATGTAGTTATTCTGTTAATTGTTCATGTGTATTGTTCAGATGTTCGTACAATAATGCCTGATGATGATATTAACATACTATGGCTATCATATAGGACTTAATAAATACTATTAGGGGATCACTTGTAATAGGGGTTTACCATAACATCCACCTTTTTTTTATAAAGATATAAAAATAACTTAATTTAAAATACGTAAAAATATTTCACAAATTTAATCTATTAGGTGGTATTATTTTTCTTCCATATTTTGATGTATACATATTGTTATTGTTTCTATTAGTATTAATTTCATGGTTTACACTTTCATGGTTACTTTTATTATTTCCACTAAAAGAATAAACAATAGCGTCCTAAATCTTCTTACTAGGCAATAATTAAAAAATTATTGAATCAATTAATTAAATAAATTAAGATAATGGGTAGTATGAATAAAAAAAGTATTTGCTTTTTACTTAAAAATATGTTTAAAAAAGCAAAAAAAAACACATACATATTTGGGGTTTTACAACAAATTTTTAATTGAAAAGCAAATACTTTTTTATTCATACTACCCAATATATCAAACACAGGCGATAATTGAAAACAAATAATTTTCAAGACACTTCGATTTGAACTACATATTCTGCAAGTTATACCGATGTAGACGAAAATACAAAACTGATCTAAAGAGTTTATTTAAAATTTCTGAAAGTAATAACAATTAAATCAGAGTTGCATTTTCGTTGTAAGTTGACCATTTTCTTTGAAGTTTGAAAATCGTTTAAAATCGTATTTTGATTTTAACATTTATTTACGCACTAATATTTCCAAATTATTATTTTACTTATTCAGTAATTTTTTTTTATTAAAAATACATTGAAATTGATTATTGAGGTGCTTAGCAATTTTTTTTGTTTTATACCAAGGTTGGCAAACGGTATAGTAAAAATACCGATACCGATTCAAATACCGCTAAAATTAGATACCGGTATCGATACCGATACCCAATTCCATTTCGGTTAGAAAATACCGGTATCCAGAATACCGTTTACGTCTATACCGGTATGTACCGGTATACCGATTCCCACCAAAAATAAAATTTCAAAAATTTATTTCAATTAACTTTCTTTTATAAACACGTTTTTGTTCTCCTTTACACATTCTTATGAAGCGTATCTCTGGACATATAAATGTTTTAAATTGGTGAAAATAGCAAAGCCACTGTAAGCGAGAGTTATTAGTTGTGTTCATTTACTAAAAAATTGTACGAATTTGTAACAATTGTTACTGGAAAGTGTTCATTAACCCAAAAAATTTGCAACGAGAGAGCGTCGAAAGAGCGTAAAAAATTGAGAGACAGAAAAATTCTTGCAAGTTTTTACAAGTAAAATTTTTACTTGTAATAATTTTTCAAACATCTGTTTTATGATTGTGTTTGCAAAACAATTTTCTAAATTTAGTTGAAAATAAAAATATTTTGGAAAATTTAAGAAATTGTAAGTAAATGTAATCTTTTAAGACGATAAAAAGCATTAAAAAGATAAAAAATTTATTTTTGTGTAACTAGCAACAACAGAAGCAAAATAATATGTCTAATGAAATTGAACTAAGCAATACAGATTTTGGTGCATTTGAAATTTTTTTGTTTTTCTTTAATTTTCACAGACCAGCTGTTATTTTTAGTGTTGTAAATATTATGAGTACCTAGCTACTCGGTAATTTACACTAAGACGATATTTACACTGGGCATTTTCTGGTTATCTTTGCAGGCAGGCTTTTTAAGTTTGTTGGTGAGAGGTGTTGAGAAGCATGCGGAGTAAAACAAAAGGCACGAAATGAAAAATCGAGGGGATTTTTGACATTTATCTTTGTTTTTTCGTACTCTCAGCATTAAGCATGTATATTAACGTCAAAAAGACTTGAAGAAAAAAGTCTTAATGTAAATGTGCGTGACTTTTCGAAGGGGGATTATAAGAAAATTTTCGAAGCAAGTAGCCTGCCTTGCTTAGGCATAATTTGAATAGGCACTAAGCAGGAAAATAATTCAATTAATTCAGATATATATTTGCAAATAAATTTGAATTAACACATAATTTATTAGTCACGACAATGGTGAATATAAATGACCATTATCACATAATTTTTAATCAATATCACAATTACAATCATTTTATAATAATATACATATACATATGTATAATATGTGCAGAAAACATAGGGGCAGTTATTGAGTACTCATATATACCTATACATTACAACACTACTATAACTTGCAAATTTTAACTAGTAAAGTGTTCATTTACTTTTTCACATTTTTGAGAGTAGTTTTGAAAAATTTCTTGTTACTCTCTCGTTACTAATTATTACTAGTAAAGTAAATGAACACACCTATTGTATATGAAATCGCGAAAATTAGTATATTGTCTGTTATCGATACACAAGCTAATGCGAAGATTTAAAGTTTTGAAGAGTGTTTTTTTAATATATTGCACATTAAACTGGTCCCAAACATATTTTTTTTTTGGTGACCTTTAATTATTATTTTTCGAACTTAATTTGTTTCTATATTTATGATTTGAACGGGCTAAAGTTCGTATCGCTTTTTAATCCAAATTACATGTGATAATTATTAATGAACAAATAAATTCAAAGTTAGTTGTAAATATTCTGACAACACATAGTTGAACGGAACAGCCAGCCGTTTTCGAAGGCCACTAAACCTCCATCATATTTTTCTTTAATTGATATAATACATATATGCTTTGTATAAAATATGAGGTTTGCTGCCATAAATGCCTAGCGGGGCCTAAAGTACCCGATACACAGTGAGGATTTTGTAAAAATATTGGAAATAAATTTCTAAATTAGCTGTTCTATTGTTATGAAATCTTACACAGCATTGAGGAAGGTGTCACAAAGCTTAAGTTTGGAATTTTGACTATATATCTTTAAAGCGGCGGAGCCACAAAGCACCAAATTAGGCAACCTTGGGATAATGAAAAATTTAAATCCATGCCAAGCTCATGTTTTTGATCAGATAAAAAGGATTTTTTGCAAGTGTTTTTTTTTATCCAAGAGCTAAAAAAGTCTACTACATTTATGGGTTTTCGCAACAGTTTAGGAAATATTAGAGGAAAAATATTAACATTTTGCTTTCTTACCAACCTTTGTCCACTGTTGTGCTAATGGAGAAGTGAAATGTTGTTAGATTAAAAAAATTAAACTAATTATGAATAAGGCCCAATATTTATAATATTAAAAAAAATTTGGTATCAAAATCACAATTAAGTCAAAAGTTATACTCAATTTAAAATACAATTTTTAACAAAAGTCGATTTTCGCCGGGTTAATTATTTCGCTATTATAAAAGAATTTCGCCAATCAATATGCAGTTTGCTTTTGAGTTCCCAGCAATTTCCAAGAAAATTAAATTAAAAATGGGACTTTTCAGTATTTTTGCAGTATTCTTCTCATTTTTCTCTGGACGCTGATTAGATTTTTGGATATACCTACATATTTAAAAACAAGCCTTGTTTTAAAGTGGCGCAATACATTTTTTGTTTACAGCCTTGGAATTTGATATTTATAACAAAAAATATGTCTAATTCAAATACAGGGTTAATGGGTTGATAGAGATAATGGAGTAAATTTTTCGAAACTTTTATATCTGAAGTTAAAGATTGCCATTGGGTAGTATAAATAAAAAAAGTATTTGCTTTTTACTTAAAAATTTGTTTTAAAACCCCAAATATGTATGTGTTTTTTGTTTTTTTTTTAATTTTTAAGTAAAAATCAAATACTTTTATTTATTCCAACTACCCATTGTTACAACTTCAAGTTAGTTAAAAGTAGGATTTTATCGGACGTATAAAAAGTTGTCCATCAGTACAATTTTAGCTTAACCTAAAGTGAGCGCTAAGTTAAAGGCAATGTATCCTTCCTGGTAAGTTAAATTAAATTTATAATAATGAATAGCCTAAAGTAGACGTATAAAACGCTACAAAATCCTACTTTTAAATATATTTAAGTTGTAATAATGGCCCTAAATGTAAATTGCACGAGAAAATTTGTTTTGTTTGTTTTTAAGTTGGCTACAAGTATATTGTTTATTGCTTGATATCAAATATTCAAATATTCGTTTCGTTTTTTCCATATTCGTACGTATATAGAAACATATAAGTTAAAAAATGTTTTTATATGTTAATGTAGAAATACTCCCTTTTCGAAGTAATTTAATAATAAAAAAAAGAGATTTTGTGCTATACCCACTGTCTGAACTAATAATTTAGCAGTCATATCGGTATACCGGTATTATAAACTCAATAACGGTATGTACCGGTAATACCGATACCGATATAAAAAAATACCGATACCGTTACCGATACCGAATCTTAAAAAATAGTTGTACCGGTATCAATACCGATACCGTTATTTGTTTCGGTTGCCAACCTTGTTTTATACAAATTGCCTTCAAGCTGAAAACAATATATAGTGAAATTGAGAGATTTTACTCACTGGTGGAACTAAAAGTTCAGGAACTTTAATCAAAATCTTGTTAATTTAAATTTTGTTTAGCTAAATTTTTATCATTTCAACAACTATTATTTTGTATTCTATGTTATATTCCAGCAAAATATTTGCCTACTAGAATGCAAAAACGTGTATGTACTTCCCAATCGTAAGTACTTACAACTTACTGAGTAACCCATTATTTTTCTTTGAGAAGTTCAAAAGGTATACGGTACAATATAGTTTTTGCCTACAAATATCCAAAAGTTAATAGATTACTGATTAAAAGTATTAAATATTTAATGGATTGTTTTTTGCTTACAAATATGTAATCTACTAATTACTTTTTGCCTAAAATTATTAAAAAGTTAATTGGCAATTTTTGCTAATAAAAACAAATAGAATTTTGTAACATAAAAAATATATGAATACGTATGTACATATATTGAAGACTATGCGAAAATACTTAAATTTTGTAATAAAAATTATAGCAAACCAAAGTTATTTTATTGTTTTCGAAGCTCATTTTCACGATCAATAAATATTTCTCTAGATATATTTCATTATTAACTAAAAAGTACTACAATAAATGCTTTCACGTAATGATGTAAATAAGTTGTTATTCATTACAGGACAGTCATTATTATACAACAACTAGTTGAATAAGTACCACTCATTACTTTGTAAGCCATTAAAAGAGTATTACCCATTACCAAAATCTTTTTTCCCCTGGTCACACCATTTCCAACTTTTATTTACATATGTGCGAGTAATCCACATCAAATATTGTAAAATTTAAATAATTAATTTGATTAGAATAATTAGTTTTTAAACACTTAAATGTCAAAGCACTTAAACCATTTACTTCTCCATATAAAAAGAAAATATTACACACATACAATTTGTTTATCTCTCTGTTTGTTTGTTTTCTATTTATACATATGTACATACGTTGTCTCTAATGTGGATTTGCATCTCTAAATAAACAATAATAATTGTTGTTAAAATTAAGTACTATTTTGCATAAAATATTAAAAGCCAATCATGACATGAAGGCAATGTCGTTGTTTTTGCTGTTGTTGCGGTTGCTAATATAATTCATGTTATTTGCTGCACGTATAAATTCCGTTGCAAATAAATTCTAATTAAATTTTAAGAAATCAAATTCAGATTTATACGAAACAAAAACAAATGAATTAAACAAAATTGCCGTTAATATAAATTTCGTATTTAAATAAATAAAAATAAACCACAAATTATGATAGAATTTAATATTTGTTATTTGTTTTACCTAAAAATTAAATATTTGTTTTAATTTTAAACTATTAGCTGCCATATTTTTCCGGTTAAAATGATCTGAATAAAGAAAATGCATTTATTTGTTGATTATTTAAAACATATTTCCAAGAATATCATTAGAATAAACATTAATATTTTGTGATATTTAATTTAATAATTTAGTGTATTAAATTACCTTACTTAAGTATAATTACAAAAGTTTATTGAAACCAGAGTAACAGACACCTAACCCGATCATCCGCATTTCAAAAGTAAATAAAAAAATTTTTTTAAACTTCACACTCAATTTTTATTATTTAGTTATTGAGGAGCGTGTGCTTTGTGTTTTAAACCGACTTCAAAAAAAGGAGGAAGTTAACAATTCGTCTATATTGTTTTTAGGTGTGGGGCCTCATAACTCGGTACATTTTATTTTGATTTTTTTTTTGTTATATGAGAGGGTATAGCTTCCCATTGGTCACATTGTAAGAAAAAACTGGGCGAAAATACGCCCACAATTTTTTTAATTTGATTATACGATTTTGTACTCATTTGGTTGCTGCGAAAACTGGGCTACGCCCATTAAAATGTATTACAATATTTCACGTGGTTCTACAGAACTGATTTTTACAAAACTTACCACACACCTTGAGCTCCAAAATAGACACAATCCTCTTTTTAAAAAAAGGACGGGGTCACGCCTATTAAAATTTAATATTACATTTTATACGCTTCTATTTTACCGATTTATACGAAACTTGGCACACACCATAAGCTTAAATAAAGGCACAATCTGGTGTTCAAAAAAGTAGGCGGGACACGCGTATTAAATTTTAGTATAATATTTCACACGCTTGTACTTAACCAATTTTTACGAACCTTGGCACACACCTTGAACTCTTAAATATACACAATCTTGTTTTAAAAAGAGTGAGCGTAGCCACGCCTCATGAAATTTAATACTACATTTCACGTGCTTTTACTTTATATATCTTTACGAAACGTGGCACCACCTTGAGCATTCAAAAGTCCTCAAGCATGTGAAAAAAAGTAGGCAGGGATACGTCCGTGTAAGTTTAGTATGAAATTATATGTAATTCTGATTATCCGATTCCTATGAAACCTAGCAAGTTTAGGCTCCTACAACGACATAATAGCACATGCCTCGAGCACTGAAATTTATACGATTTTGTATTTAAAAAGTGGCCCCGTAACGCCCATTTAGATTTGCTAACCACCCTTGTGCGTTGAATACAAATTTACCTACGTTTTGTTGTAGACGTGAAAATTTCGCACTTACAAATTAGCAGCCTTATGTAAAGTGGTTAAATTTTAAGGGCCGAAATCCTTATAATATTATATGTACTTCTTCTTCGTGATGTACAGTAAATAAAATAACTAATTTTAGGAGCATAAACTGGATTAAAAAGTATGCACTAAAAAGATAAAAATAAAACTTAAAAAAAATTAAACCGACTTCAAAAATAAGCACTAAAAAGCTAAAAATAATATAGATCTAGTTAAATAAAATATTTTTACATACGTTACATATAGTGTTATTTGAAATTCGTGTCATTTTAAGGAACTACATTTTCAGTGCTCCCTAAAACTCTATATCCAAAATATCCAAATAACTAGTAGAAACGTGAGTAAAAATTTGTATTACTCGTATTGTTATTATTTGCTCAATTCACAACCTATTGTAAGTATAGCAGGTCGCCAAGCTGTACAATAGTTGTATAATGTTGTAGGTAATTTCCATAGAAAAGTTTGCTACGACACCTACAAAATTTTTCCCTATGTTAGATGAATGTCGAAAAAATGGCATCAGGAATGCATAAGCTTATAAAAGTGCTAAGTTTTTAAATAAAATTTACCTTAATTTTTCCTTATTAAATTAACAAAAAATTACTGCAATTATATGTATATGCAAATAAATAGGAAAATTCGCGAAATGACGAAAATTGGGAAAAAGCTACTAACGGCAGAATGATAACAAAGTTTCATAATGTTTTAAAACCTTCAAAATTGTTTGGACGCCAAAAACCATGCAAAAAGTCGCTTTTATTGCGAACTTTGTAAAAAATCGCGAAAATTTTTAAAATTTTAAACAAGCCATAATATAGATTAAAAACCGCTAAAACTGTAAGGAATGCAAAAAATTCGGCAAGAATGGCAAAAATTACGTAAATTGGCAAAACTTTTAACAGCGGGGTGACATTTTTTTATGTCGGCAAAACTGCCAAGAATCTGAAGACTTCTTAAACATCGCTTTTATCGTAATCTTTGCAAAAAATCGCGAGAAGTTTTAAAATTTTAAACAAGCCACAATATTGATTAAAAATCGCCAAAAATGTAACGAATGCTAAAATATCAATAAAAATCGCGAAAATTACGAAAAGTTACTAACAGTCTAAAATTTTTTCAAAATTGGCAAAAATGTTAGTAGGATTAAAGCATGCATAAGTCGCATTTATCGCGAACTTTGCACAAAATCGCGAGCATTTCCAAAATTTTAAACAATCCATAATATTGATTAAAAATCGCCAAAAATGTAAGAAATTAAAAAAATTCAATAAAAATCGCGACAATTCGCAAAAAGATACGAACTAGGGGTCTCCAAAAATTTTTTGATTTTTTATGATATTTTAATTTTCCTTATTTTTTAATCACCCAAATCCATCATTAACATTTCTGCAGTATATTTTTGGCATAATGCCGAATTTTTGTTTGTTTTTTGCTTTTATTAATTCTAACTATTTTCGTTACTTTTATTCTTTCTCTTCTTCTTTTTAAAAGTTCGACGTTTCTAAAAGTCTAATATAAAAATAAACGCTAATATAACCGCTGAATTTTTTATTACCAACATATGTCTTTTTTATTTTAATTTCGAAGGAAAATTTCAAATAAAAAATTAATCAAAAACAAATTATTCAGAACAAGTTATTGTTTTGAACGATTTTGGTTGATATCTAGGCGCACGGTAGTGCGCCAGGCCAAGTTCCGGCCAATGCACGCAGTGTGTATATTTACAGGAAGCCATTCGAGCTGTTTTTACCCCCCTCATAACTTTGTTCACGCAATCGTAAAATTATAAAATTTAAACCATAACTATAATAAATTCATGTAACCTCATACGAGAAGTTTGAAAGTTTTACAATGAAGGGTTCCGGGGGTATGGAGGTGCAAAAAGTGCATATTTTAAGACATACTCACTGACCACTGACTCACTCATCAAATTGATGAAACACTTCTGCTATAGCTAGAAAGCTGAAATTTGTTACACGAGTAGATATAGGTGAGCAATGAACTAGAAAAATCTGAAAACGAGAAAATTTTAAACAGGGGGCGGGGTTACGCCCATAAAAATAAATAATAATATAAATTTGCGCTAGTGAGCTGGATTTTGGTGCACAAGTAGAACTATGTAAGTAATCACCTAAAAAAATCTAAAAATCGGAAAATTTTTGCGAATGGCCTGGGGCTACGCCCATAAAGCTCAGAATTTAAAAAACATCTCTGAGGTGTTTAACTTAATCGATTTTATTGAAATTTGGCACAAATTTTGCAATAATACAAGGCTCTAAATTTTTATTGAAAAAAGTGGGCGTTAACACGCCCATACAATTTAAGCCTCCTATTTTATGTGTTTCGGTACTATTTACTATTATCCGTTTCTAACGAAACTAAACAGGAAAGATAACTACTATCCAAAATAAATTTGGGGTTAAAAAAAGTAGGCGGGAACACGCCCATAGACTAGCAAATTACTAGGAAAATCTTAAAACCCAAAAATTTTACGTTGGAGGGCGCACCAAGGCCCATAAGGCTCAGAATTTAAAAACTAATCTAATGCGTTAAACTCAAGCATTTTTTTGGAAATTTGGCATTCATGTTGCAATAATACAAGGCTATAAATTTTCGTTGAAAAAGTGCCCATACGCTTTTACAATTTAAGCCTCCTATTTCATGTACTTCGGGTCAGCACATTTGAATATACTACATATTTATTTATTTGTTATTATCCCTATTCAACGAAACTCGACAGGAAAGATAGCTAATGGTTACAGCAGGTATTGTGATTAAAAAAGTGGGCGGTATCACGTCCATAAGAAAAATATATATAAAATAAACGCTAGTGAGCTGAAATTTGATAAACAAGTAGATCTAGATTAGTAACTAACAAGAAAAATCTGAAAAATCGGATATTTTGACCAGGAGGCGGGGCAATTCCAATAAAGCACACAATTAAAAAAGCAAATTAAAAATGTTTATCTCAAGCGAATTTACTGAAATTGGGCACAAATGTTGGAATAATGCAAAGTTATGAAATTTCGTTGAAAAAGTGGGTGTTAGCACGCCCATAAAAATTAAATAATTAAATTTGCGCTAGAGAGCTGAAATTTGATACGCAAGTAGGTCATGATGAGAAACCAAACATAAAATTTAATTTAAATTAATTTAGGAGTGGCAGGGGCGACAATAGTTTTGTACTAAAGCTTTTAACTGAAGCTTTAACTAAAAGCCATCATCTTAAAAAGGGTGCGATGATAATTGAGCGCTGCTCATGACAAAATATTGATTTTAAAAAATTGACGGAGAGTGGGGGTAAAGGCCCTAACATTTCATGCTAGAATTTGCACCAGAGAGCTTAAATACACAAATAAATCTAAATTAGAGATCACCAAGAAAGATTTAAAATCCTGGAAGTTTCAATTGGGGGCATGGACACACACCTTAAGCTCAAAATTTAGAATTTAAGTTAAAGAATTTACGAACAGAAAAAATCTGAAAGCACAGATTGTGAAATAAGGGAAGTAGAGCCACGTTTATAAATTTTTTTTTCGAAATATTATACAGTAGAGAAATGAAATTTTGCAAAAAAAACAATGGACAGGTAAGTTACCAACTAAATAAATTTAAAATACAAGCTACTGTATTAAAACCTTGCATGCACATTTCACTCATGCTACCATTTAATTTTACGTTTTTAAAAGTACTTCGTCTGAGCAGACTAGAAAAATAGGACGAGTCACTCCCAATTTACACTATATTTTACATATTTCTACTCAGATGACTATTAAAAAACTAAGCAAATTACTCGGTCCTTATCCTGACACAATGGTGCACATATCACCCTATAACCCATTATTTTATGTAACTCTGCCCTCTTGAACTGGCGCAGACATTATGAATAGAAATATCACAGACTAGAAATTTAAAGTTTAAAAAGCTTTATTAAGAAAACCTTCCAAAAAGAAGTCAGATCCTCACAAAAACATAAATGTGAAAAAGGACAAGTGCCTTTCCAAAATTTCGGCCATTAAAAGTAGTGAGATAAAAATTTTGACCAAGTTCGTGTTTGGTACAATACCTATCACTGCAATTTGGTATGCATTATATAAATTTGTAATCGTAAGAGTGTTATATAATTTCAAGATAATGTGCTAACTTGGCAATACTTTTACTCTTCTAAGAAAGGATTTCATTTCTTTATATCGGGAAAAATGTTGTCAAGTGAGCACATTATCTAGAAATTATATAACACCCTTACGATTGGAAATTTATATATTTTATACCATGTTGCAGTGATAAATATTGTACCAAACACGAACTTGGTCAAAATATTTATCTCACTACTTTTAATGGCAGAAATTTTGGAAAGGAAATTGGCCCTTTTTCACATTTATGTTTTTGTGAGGATTATGTTTTCCTCATACTCACCAGTTTTCGATTTTTTTCGTTTGTCTAAAGATTTTTTCAGTATTTGTATACCCTTTACCAAAAAATGGTAAAAGGGTATATATAGGTTTGTCATTCCGTGCGTAATTTCCACAATATTAATAAGCGACACATGAAGTATATATATTCTGGATCCTTATGCATAGGGAAGACGAACAAGCAATGTCCGTCCGTCTGTGCGTGAAATCGGGTTTGCGAAGCTCCCAGAACAGCTAGAGACTTCGTTCTTCGAATGGTGTGTCAGAAATTTTACTATTGAAAATCAGCAAAATCGAGCAGACGGTTTCAGAGCTGGAAAACTCAAACTCTGTTTTCCCATATAAAATAACTACCGAAAACTAGTTTTTATTACTTTTTTATTAAATTAACTTATTTTATACTTTAGTATGAATAAAAATGGTGTTTCTAATTTAAAAAAAAATATAAAAAATAATTAAATAGATGTTTGCAGGGTTCGAAAACTTAAAATTTTTTCTTATAATTAAACATATTTTATGTTTTAAGAAAAAGGCTATTTTCTCTGGAACCGTAAGAGCTATACTGATCTGAAGTTTAGACAGAGTATGTAGAGCTTTGGTTACATATATACATATGTATGTACATACATATGTATAAAGACACTTGAAATTTCTAAAATAACTGTATTTTTATACAGACTGCAACAATTAACACTAAAAATTATAAAAATTAAAATTACAGCATGTTCTATCAGTTTATGTAATTTTGACTATGTAATTTTGAAAACTTGCTGTATCTTGGAAACCGTAGGAGGCAAAGTCTTGAAATTTTCAAAAACGATAAAACAAAAAATTCCCAAAATTATAAAATCGCCAAACCGAAAAAAAATCGCCAAAACCCGCAAAAAACGCCTAAACGAAAAAAGCACTAAATTTAAAAAATTCTAGCACTAAAGTAAATTGCTAAAATGAAAAAAAATCGGTAACATGAAAAATATCTCCAAAATGAAAAAAATCGACTAAATAAAAAGCGTCAAAAACCTAAAAAAAGCTACAACGAGAAAAAAGCACCAAAACTAAAAAACAGCACCACATTAAAAAAATTACCTAACCCGAAAAAAATCACAAAAACGAAAAAAAGCACCCAATGGGAAAAAAGGCCACAAAATGCAAAAATTGGTAAAATGAAAAAAAACACCAAAATGATAAAAAAAATCGCCAATATAATTATAAGCATCAAAGTAAAAAAACTCAAAAAACCTAAAAAACGCTAAAACGAGAAAAAAGCCAAAAACTAAAAAAAGCACCAAATTAAAAAATCACCAAAACAAAAAAACCTTAAAAAACACTTAATACCTAAAAAAAACGCTAAAACCCGAAAAAAAATCACTAAAGCAAAAAAAACAGCAAAACAAAAAAAATGTGACACTAAAATAAATTGCCAAAATTAAAAAATCGCTTAAATGAAAAAATCGCCAAAATAGAAAAAAACCCAAAAATCCTACAAAAAATTGCTTAAAAGAAAAGAAAGCACCAAAACTAAAAAAAAATCCCCAAATGAAAGAAAATGCCAAAACCCTAAATAAAATCGCTACAGCGAGAAAAAAACACAAAATAAAAAAACGCCAAAAACTCAGAACGTCTAAGCTTAAACAAAAACCTATTAAGAACTCTTAAAACCAAAAAACGCGTTCAAAATGAAGTAGTGTTTCATGATTGCTTCGAATTCGTTCTGAACGCATGCATGCAAAAAAGGCATGCAAAAACGAAATTAAATCATCACATTGACACATTTTCATAAAACCAGTTTTATCTTCAACTAATAATAAGAGTGCAATAGCTCAGTGATAGAGAGTATGCCTTAACAATCAAAACCACATGGTTCGTATCCTGGCTGCGGAAATTTTTTTTCGTTTTGTATTTACGTGAAAAAACGTCATCGAATCATGCGTTCTTGCATGGGTTCTAAACACTCATTTGAATGATGAGCATTCTTGCTAAATTTGAACCCATGCTCGTCAATGACACGCCTGTGTGTTAAAATCATGCGTTCTGCACCTAAGTTAAACCAATGCATTTGCAATAGAACCCATGCATTAACTATTTATTTTGCATTTTTGCCGGGTAGTATTATATATTTAGTGTCCGTACGGCATGCTTCGTGCGCAAGTCAAAGTCGCTTTTTACTGAATTTATTTTTAGTAAATGGTCAAGTGAAATACTAAATATTGTTTTCATTGGATAGTTTTGATATAACGGCGTTATTTGTTTATACAGATATGAATGCAACAAACGAGTAACTTATTCATCAAGTTCAAGAATTAAAAATACTCTTAATGCAGCAAACTCGTATCTTAATAAATGCGTTTCATAATTAAACTAGAAAAGATTAGTGTATTACTACTAATATATATATACAATATGTAATCAATTCCTTAATAATTGAATATGAACTTTCATCCAAACACCGAAGTATAAAGAGATTACCCGTTTCTTTTTTCTCTCCTGAAACCTGAAATTGCACTAGAGCAAAAATTATGAATTTTTTCACAAAATAAATATATGTATGTATGTATTTCTATACTAAATAAACAGCACTTTGGAAAAGGGTATATAAGATTCGGCACAGGCGAATATAGCACTCTAACTTGTTTTTTTAATACTAAAAGAATGATTAAATTCGTTTGTAATACAATTTTAATCTCGATTTAAATTTTATTCACTAAAAATGAGATTTATTCACTTTTATACTCGTATGTATGTATTAGTGATGTAACGAATGTCAATTTTTGATATTCGCGAATATGAATACGAATACGAATATTTTAAACGATATTCGCGAATACGAATATTTGAAACGATATTCGCGAATACGAATATTTGCAACGATATTCGCGAATACGAATATTATATGCAATATTAAATATTAAAAAATTGTTCTGAAAAAGGACATCACGATCTTATTGGCGTACTTTAAAGTTAATAAAAAGTACCCAAAATTTTAATGATCGTCATTGAATAATATTGGAAAATGATACAAAGCACAAATTTCTATAAAAAAATTAATGTATTTGTACAAATTATCGTACATTCGTATTAGCCTGAAAATGGCCAAATATTCGACAATTCGAATACGAATACGAATATTCGTGCATCACTAGTATATATATACATACATATGTTTTTATTTTCAACCTCTTCGGGCGACTTTTTGAGATGAAGACTAAAGATTAAATTAACCTTAATCTTCATTTGCAATTTTAGGTATTCGATTGTATTGGTTTACTTGCTAGTTTAAGCGACCAATCGTGGTGGTTTAATCTTACTTTAGTGTTGACAAAAAGCACTTGTGAAACATATAAATTTTTGTAAAAATTATATGGTAAAATGATTTAAAAACACTTAAATATATATATATATATATATATATATATATATATATATATATATATATATATATATATATATATATATATATATTTAATATATATATATATATATATATTATATTATATATATATATTTTCTTTAACACGCGCAATATTTTACTTGTAAATAATAAAATATGACAGTTGCTTCTTCCCGCAAAAAATTAAAGTGTGTTGATAACATGTACGACTTTTGCACAGAAAATGTTGCCACTATTTAGCTCCTCAGTATGGTAATACTACACATAACAAGAAGTTTAAACTACCACTCAAAAACATCAAACTTAATTATATGAGATTAAGTTAATTTTCGGATTAGCTAATTAGAGAAATAAACTAATCTTAATCTCGAACCCAAAAAGTCGCCCTTAAAGTTTCACATTATACTACATGTTTATTTGTGAGCCATTATTTCACATATAAATTATAGGAGTTGTTGGTAAATGTAACGCCAACTTTAAATTAGGAATAATGGAGGGAATGAGTCTTGACAATCTCGAATCCACTGATCAAGGGGAGCATATGAGGGTATATGCTGGACACGGGGAGAGTGTATGAAGGGTTACCTGGATTCACAGGGTTGAACTTTTTCCAAACCAAATAATACTTTTTTCAATGGTATTACTTACATGTAGAATTCACAACTTTATTTAATAAAATTTTAGATTTAAAATATATGAATAAAAAATACTTCAGTTAATAGATTGGACACGTTGCGGAGCCGTAGGATGTGTTTTGAGTGTTGTTGAACAAGAGGTTATCAAAAGAATGGGACTAATTAAAGCAACAAGTGCTCAAAGAAAAACTTTTGGCGCTAAAAAAAGTGCAACCAAGTTTAAAAATATACATACATTCAAATGATTGTATTCAGGGATGGGAATACTTTTAAATAGGATGTACTTTGTAATTTTTTTATACTAATTCATGAAAAAAGGAAAAGATCAGAGTAAAAAAAATATATATATATAGAATTCAATAATTTTCAAATACCCGATAAGTTCTTTAACACTACACGACCACAATATAACGTTAGTTTCTTTTCGCTGTACGTGTTAATATGGAAAAAAAACTCAACATAAATACCAGAATATGTGTCGCATAGCTGCGTTAAAAATACTGTATTTTGATTTAATATCTTTCTTTATAAGTTTCAGAAAATCCGTCAACTAAGAAATTCTTCCGCTAAATTTCCGCTGGTGGTTTTTTAAATAGACTTGCCGCTAATGACAACAAAATACAGTCATATATGGCGGGAAAACCACCGTTTTGGCAACCCTGTACAACAGGCCGCTCACAACTACCACAGTTGTAGCACAAAACATACAGAAGTGTCACGATACGGAAGATAAGGGTATTTTTCTGTGTTTCTCGTTTTGTCTCAAATTTTGTCGTTGTTTTTGTTTTGATACATCTTCTTTCTACTGCAATCAAGTTTTATTAGCTGTGTTAATTGGTAAGTAGTAATACACTACAGTATCAATTCACTATACTTTTCTCTTTTTTCCACGAGTTTAAAAAAAAACTGATTGGAGCTGCTTTTACCTGTCACTTTCTTCACTTCTATGTATTCTGTGGTTGTAGCTAATATAACCTACAGTAGGTTGTGAATTGGGTAATTATTCTTTATGAATTGTAATTCCTTTATTACTTTTACTCACTAGGAATTGATCTGTAGCGAGAACAAATTAATTTTCATAAAATTCTTTTTCCCGTTTTCCCTAAGGAAAATATTAATAAAGTCTCCAAAAAGTAAAGTACATTTTAATTATAGTACAGCTTACGAAATAAATGCGACATAACTTAACATTTTCTACAATGCACAGTGTGGACTTTTGCAAGATAAATGATAATTAATCTGGAACTTTTAAAATGCTGATTGGATTTGTATAAAAACTTCCGTAGAGGAAGACTAAAGGTAGAATTAGTAAAATCGTATCGTTCTACCTTACAGCTTGGCGTATCGTTCGGCTTTGTCTGCAAGTTATAGAAAATGTAACAGTTTGCACAGCACATTATTGTTGTTTTTGTATTAATGCGGCTTTTTTGACATTCGATACAGAAAAATCTGTTTTCTGTAGATTTCTACCACCACATATTTTATAACTAGTAACATGCATTGTATATGGTACGGCTTTTGATGGCTGACACACAACTGCACGATACGATTTTACTAATTCTACCTTTAGGCTTTATAGCACATATGTTGACAGCCTTCTGACTTAAGCTGGACAGGAGTTACCGTTGGCAAGTCGACCACATGGGACTCAAGAAAAACTTCTGAGGCTTGTAACTTTTAGAAAAATTATCCGATTTTTTTGGGATAAAGCTAATCTCAAAATTTTTATTAAATGATGTGTTTTCGTATCTTTCATAACTTTAGACAAAAAAAATTGTTTGTCTTGACTTTTTTTAGTATTGCACATATAACTTTTTAATATAATGTTGGATTTTAAATTAAAAGCTAGCATTTAATTTTTAACAAAATTTTAAAACAAAATGCGCAAGAAAAATTTTGATATCTGCATTCGTGAAATCGAGACAATACTAAGACTTCAAAATTTTAAAATTTTCCTGAAAAAGGCATCTTTAAAAAAAATTATCTTCATTATTTTGTGAAACTCTTTGTTTAACAAATGCACTTTTAAACCACATAGCATAGAAAATCTATTCAGAATTTTCTAAGAGTCAATTATTTTGTATTTTAGGCATGTATCCTACATTCAGCAGTGTTCGAAAATCGGCAATTTTAAAAATAGTGTTTAAGCCCTTATAAAAAGTTGTGACGGTAGATTTTGAAAGTTATAGCTATAACATTTTATTATGTAGGTAATTTTGAACTTACTTAATTAATATTTTAGAGAGTGTTTTTATAAATGCGGACATGCACGCAGATTTTCTGAAATAAGTCAAAATTTGGTAAACATATTGTTTTGTACAAAACAAAATATATTTATGTATATTAAAATAATTTTCTTTCCTTATAATCGCATTTTTGATTTTCATATGAGTCTGTTTACATCGCCTGTAAAAATTATTCTAATGTATCTAACTGTTCTCGAGATATTCCGATTGTAGAGTGCAATTCTAAAAATATATAGAATGAGCTTAACTTTTTCCTCTTTATTCACACATCAACTATATTCAACTGTTTTGATTTCTAAAATTCTACCTAAATAGAAAAACAAAAATAGATTTATAATATTATACAATCAGGCTTATCATAAATTCATTCAATAAGAATTGAAATTACTGAACTTGAGCCTAACTATGAATTATTTCTGATTAAAATTCACTACAGTTCAATTAAAATATCTAAAAATTTCTCACTTAATACATCATGGGCACGTGACAAAAAATATGTTCACTTGGCAATCACTGTTCACTTGGTTATCACAGTTTCAGAACGCTGGAATAACTAAAATAAAACTGTAGAATGCAACAACAAGTAACATAGACCACTACAAAAATACTTACATGCATGTACCGATGGTACATCGAATAAGTAAAAATAATTAATGTGATGATCGTAAAAAGATAAGTAAGAATAGTTAAACATACTGAGGTAGAGTAATATAATTTCGTGCTAACCTAAATAGAAAAATGAAAAAATGGAAAAAACAGAAAATTAATAGTGATACTTATAAATGTGTTTACCAAAGGTAAATCAATTGTATACACAACAATCGTTTTCTCATATTCCGTTTCATTGTAAATTTAAGTTAAATAGCTGATGTTAATAAGAATCTCTACCCAAGTAGATAGAGTAGGGTGCTGATGAAGTGCGTGGCTGCACAAAAAAGTATCGGTATTTCCCCCAGCTTAAAGTCTAAGTTTAATTTTTCTTCTCTTCTTTAGAAACTCACATTAATTAATAAAAATATTTCATTCAATAAGAATTGAAATTACTGAACTTGAGCCTAACTATGAATTATTTCTGATTAAAATATTTTTAATTTTCAAACCTAAAATACTTTTAAGCGCTAATAGCAGCATCTTTTGACTGAACCAGTGGTCGGCAACCTATACCATTGCATTTTACATTTGTGTGAGTTGTACTCTCACCAAGATCCGGTGTTGCCAGTGAAATTTCGTTTCATTTCCCTCATTTGAAATTTTAAATCTCCAAACACAAAATTGATTTTATTATGGTCAGAAGAAACACTCAAGTTTTGTTGATAAGGGAAGGCATATTTTCTTAGTGGTACCTTAATGCAATGGTGAGTATACATATGGTTTTGTAGGAAATTTTCTTAAAATAATTTTAAAATATACTTGAAAATGTCTTAATATGTTATGTTTTTTCATGCGTGACAACTAGGGGTTTCTTATTCGCGGACTATTTCATTTCCCGGGAAAGCTGGAATTTTTTTTACATATCCCGGGATCCCGCTCCATAGAAATAATAAATATTAAATTTTCCAGGCATCAACACAAATTTGATTAGAAAGCTTAAAACACTCACTAAAACACATCTTATATACATAAATAAAATAATAATAATAAAAATAAATAAATAAAGGTAGTATTTACACTTCTGACAATATGTCAAATAAATAAATTTCATTAAAGTTAAATTAATGTTTTATTTTTCATTCAGCCTTGCAAATACTTTTATTGTTATCCGATGGATTTCTAATTGTATAAGGATGTAGAAAAATAAAATGAGTTCACCTGAATATAAATTATTTGCTGGGTTTAGTATCAGTTTCAAAGCCTACTAAGCTTATTTTGTCTTTGTGATTTTCAAAAATATTACTATTTTATGATTTCTCATATAGTTTTTGAAAGTCTGTGCATAAAGTAAGAGGTTTGTAACTGTTAAGAATTTGTGGTTGAAGTCTACTGATGATTTGGTTCAAGAGCCAATGAAATACGTATATAGACATGCTAAACCACCAGCAAATAAATTTCAATTATTGTTGTAGTGTTTACACTTCTGACCATATGTCAAATAAATAAATTTCATTATTTAAAATCAATAAATGGTAATAAAAACGTTCGCCATTTATCTTATAACTGTTATGTTCCTGCTTAAAACATTAATGTATGTGACAAGATATATCGTTAAATAAAAAATTTGTTAGAAAAAACTCTGCTCGAAATAAATTTTCACAAATACCAAAGTGAAAGCAGTTGTTTTCTATATGTAAAGTTGTCAAGTCTTTGTTATATTATTTCCCGGGATTTTGTTATATTATTTTCCGAGATTTTTGCTGCGGGAAAAATCCCGGGAAATCGGGAAATTTTTAAACTGGAATTCCCGGGACGGGAAAACCCGGAAAAAGCCCTAGTGACAACGCACGTTGTCAAAATAATTTTCTGAAAATAAAATTTTTTCGTAAATTATCATTACACATATTTTCTTGCTTTGGCAACGGTTATTCTTAACAGTATGCGATACACACAACTTTGCCTGCTTGAATGTTTAAGATAGACTGATTAATGTTGTATATTTCTCATCAATGCGTGTGTACACATACGTAATAGAAGAGTACATCAAAAGTTGCGGCGCCCTTAATTCGCCGACCACGGGACTGAGCCTTCTTAAATTGTTTTTAATGACAACAACGGAAACTATGTTAAAACAATTTAGAAAACTTTTCATAATTGGGATTAAAAAATTTTAATTTTTCTTGCAAAATAGAAAACGGAAGTAACTGAAAAGTACCACATAATTCTTTGCATAATATTTGATTAATAGTAGTACGCAACAGTGATCTGCATGATTACGAATCAAGCGGCATAATCTTGCATTTTCTAAAATAAATATTGAGCCAGCACTTAACATTAAAAAAATGAATCATGCTACTGCATGATTCATATCAATGAGACTGTTGTCAATAAATGCATGCCATTGCTTGCAATTTCTGTTCATTGATATGATACACTAAGGCAATGAATCAGTATGATTGTTTTGAATACTTCTTAAAATCCCTTCTGAGAAATATAGTTTCATTATTATATTGTATTATAAAATAAAATAGCTAGGTTCACTTTATTTTATATATTATTTTAATACCAGAAAAACTTTTAATTAATACGCAATGTACGTTGACTTCATCTAGTCAACGTGCTTTTGTGAGTTATTTGATAACTATACAAAAAAATCAAACGACAGTAAGAATTTTTTATTTATTTTTACTGACAGCATTTAAAAATGAGAGTGAGTTAAAGACAGTCAGTTGTTAGAGAGGTAACACTGCAAGCAATATCATTAGTACGTACTGACACTGCTGAATGAAAGGAACATGTCCAAAATAAAAATAATTGGCTCTTAGAAAATTCTGAATAGATTTTCTATGCTATGTGGTTTAAAAGTGAATTTGTTAAACAAAGAGTTTCACTAAATTGATAACAATGAGCATAATTTTTCTTAAAAAAAATATGCCGATTTCACCAATGCCGATATTAATAAGTTTTTTTTTGCGTACTTAAGAACTTTGTCAAAAATTTAATGCTGTCTTTTAATTTAAAATCCAACAATGTACTATAAAGTTATAGGTGAAATACTAAAAAAAATTCCAGAAAAAAAATTTTGTTTTTCCTAAAGTCAAATATTTTCTAAGTTATGAGAGATACGAAAACACATCTCAAAACACACATCTAAAAAGCGCTTTATCCCAAAACAAATCGGATAATTATTCTAAAAGTTACAAGCCTCAGAAGTTTTTTTGAGTCCCATGTGGTCATTTAGGCCCACTGTAACTTCTGTCCAGCTTAATCCAGAAGGCTGCCAATACATGTATTATAAGACTAACTTCTCCTCTACGGAAGTTTCATATAAATCCAATCAACAATTTAGAAGTATATAAGGCAGAAATCTACATCAACTGACACCACACACAGTGGACCAACACAGAAGAACGCTGATGATGAAGGTTTAGTGGCCTTCGAAAACGGCTGGCTGTTCCGTTCAACTATGTGTTGTCAGAATATTTACAACTAACTTTGATGTTATTTGTTCATTACTAATTATCACATGTAATTTGGCTTAACCGTACGATTCATAACCAGCAAAACTCCTTTAATTTCATAACCAGGTACCCGGGTACCCGAAGTAGGTTGTTTTGCGTTTATTGAAATAAAATAATATTTTCCTGTAAATATTTTTGTTGTTGATTATATTTTGCGTTCTCAACTGTACAAATTTGATATTTGAAAAAAAAACTGGTTTCTGTTCGTATATAAGTACCTAAAGCGACACAAGTAGGCAGAAACTGGTTTTATGTAAGGGTTGTTTATTTGCTTATTTTGCTTATTTTCGGTACCTACTTGCTTAATTGCTTTTGAATTAGATAGCAGGTGTTCATTTGTGTCGTAAAATTGAAATATTTCATTTGCTTCGCCAGTCTGTGTTGAATATTTGAACAGTGAAGTTGGTGAAAAATGAGCCGCAACGACCGATATTTGTCTACAAGGGAATACTGGAATTTGAGTGATGAAGCAAGAAACACATATATTCAACGTTTATTTGAGGAAGCGACTCAAGATGAGGACCTTGAAGTGGACCCTGTGGAAGACCAAAATAAAGGAAATGTGTCCTATACTGGCGAAGTTTCGGAATCAGAGAATGAAGATTTGACGCACCAGAGGAAATTTTCTTTGATGATGAAAGTGAAGATGATGATATGCAAGAAGATGCATCAACAACAAACCCAGCAGACTACATGACTGCACGTGACGGCACACAATGGCAGCGAACACCACTTAGTTGCCAACAAGTGAGAAGCCACAATATATACAGAGACCGCTGTGGTCCAGCGTGGATTACTGAAAATATGACGCCTTTGCAGTGTTTCAAATCATACCTCACAGTGGAAATGGTGGATATAATAGTGCGCCACACAAATAGAAAAGCGCATGCCACATATAATGCGTACAATGAAGCGAATCCCAATAGACGTCAGTTGAAGTGGAAAGACACGACAATCAACAAAATTTATGCGTTCATTGGAATGATTTTGATGGCTGGCACAAATCATTCTAATGACGAAAACGCAAGAGATTTGTGGACGTCACAGGCTCACCCAATATTCCGCGCCACCATGGGAATAAACAGGTTTTTCGATTTGATGCGTTTTATGCGGTTTGACGACCCCAGAACACGGGTAGAGCGGCAGCGTCAAGACAAAGCGGTGCCAATTCGCGATATTTGGATAATGCTCAATGCAAATCTTGCCAGATATTATGTGCCATCAGAATATTTGACCGTTGATGAACAATTATATCCATACCGTGGTAGAACCAAATTCACCCAATATATACCCTCGAAGCCAGCAAAATATGGCATAAAAGTATGGTGGATTTGCGATGCAAAAAACTCATATCCACTTCACGGCCAAATATATATTGGCAAACAAGAAACTGGTCGTGAAGTTGGTGTTGGCGAAAGAGTGGTGAGAGATTTAGTTGGGCCATACTACGGTAGCGGACGAAATATAACAATGGATAATTTTTTTACGACGCTGCCGTTGGCTAGGCAACTAAAAGTAGAAAAGCCGCAACAAAGCCTACATCCCTGCGGAGATGAAAGAAGACAAAAAAAGACGTTGGTTCAAGTTTATTTGGCTTCTACGACAACGTAACACTGCTCTCATATAAGCAGCGGAAGTCCAACTCGGTCATCCTTCTTTCTAGTATGCATGATGATGCACAAATTGACGAGAATGGGAAACCAGAAATTATATATTTTTATAACCAAACAAAAGGTGAGGTGGACGTAATGGACCAAACGCTCCAAGAATACACGACCCAGCGACAAACAAGAAGATGGCCGATGGCATTTTTCTATAACACCATTGATGTGAGCGCATTTGCATCACACATCATATATTATGGAAATAATCCAACTGCACGATACACCACGACGCGCAGAAAGAATTTCCTGCGTCAACTGGCAGAAAACCTGTGCATTCCTGTTATAGAAAATAGAATTTCAAATGTGCAAAGCGTGCGTCAATTTTCAACAAAAAATGCAATTGAAAGCATCATCGGAAGGCCGTTGGAGAGTGTGCTTTGTGCTGCAGGTCCGTCAACATCTCCGTCAAAATTGCAGCATGTGTAGCGCGCCGATATGCGATGAGCACGCCATAACAATTACTAAATGCTACAATTGCCACAATAACAACCATAGTGATTCGGATGAATTATAATATAACATATATAAAATATAATAAAATAAATAAAAAGACATTTATTTCCAATAAAAACAACAAAAAAAACGTTTTTTCATTTACATGTCAGGCATTTACATAGGAATTGCATTAGGGTACCCGGGGACCCGGTTGTGTGTTTATGGGGGTAAAACATTTAAAATAACTTTTTAAAGAAAATATTGGAAATATTTTGAATTTTTTCGTATTTAAATCTTAGTTTAGCCAAAATCTCTCATGATTCGGAGTTTTATGTCCATATCTCAAAAACTATAGGCACAGCAGCACTTTAAAGTCAAAAAAGGGTACACGGGTACCCGGTTATTAATCGTAGGGTTAAAGAAGTGATACGAACTTTAGCCCGTTCAAATAAATCATATGTATATAGAAACAAATTAAGTTCGAAAAATAATAATTAAAAATTAACTACAATTAGACACTGTTGTGCATTAATAACGTGACCAGATGGTTTTCGCAAAAAGCGGGACATGATCGATCAAAGTGCGGGATTTTAAAGAAAATACCGCCAAAAAGCAGGATTTAAAAATTAATTTATTTTAGAAAGCGGGATGTGTACAAAGCTTCATATGTGCTTAGAAAACAAATTTTTCAACTCAAAAGAAACGCGCTTAAAGAAACAAAAATATTTATCTATATAAATAAAAACCAAATGCCGTTCGCTGGTAATCGCATCAATTAGGAGGACTTGCACATGGGTATTCGCTTTTTTTTTTGATGTGTAACATCCCATATAATTTTTTGGAGTATATTATTTGCATCTAGTGAAGCAAGAAACGTAAAATTTTGTATAAGTAATGATTTTTATAATATGCGTGGCCTTACAAAAAAAGTTCGAATTGGACATGTGTCTTTGTTTGTCTTCAAAAATATTCCAGTTTAATGGTCTTACTGATTTGCTCAAAACGTATCACCGATGGTCTAGAAGCAGCAATATGATATTAATTGTTTAATGCTTCCGACCACTGTTGCCAGAAATGCAGATTTGTCTGGATTTTGCAGATTTTTTTTTTTGACGAAATCCAGATTTAAAGATTTTTGGCCTAAAAACGCAGATTTTTCAACTCCAATTATAGTGCATTTTTTTTTAAATTTTCCTATTACTACTACTACTTTTTCTTTCTTTTATGTGTGAACGACTTAAAGTTTATAGAGTTACAATTTTTTAACTTAGAAGACATCATTAAAGAAAAAGAAGAAGTAACTTTGGCAAGCTTCTGGAATAGAATATCTAATATAAAACAATATTTAGATTAAGATTTTGCAGCCCTAAGTTTGGTCAAAATCTAATGTCTTTACCACATTCATTTGCAAATGTGGAAAGGATTTTCAATCAAGTAAACTTGAATAAAACAAAACTTCGAACTCCTTTTTGATATTTATGCAACAAATTAAATGCATTTTTTGTATAATTTTTTATATCCGATTTCTTTTCTTATTAATTTTATATTTTTTGCACATAACTATAAATAATTTATATTTGTTTCTTGGTTGTATGCATTTCGTTTCTCCTAAAGAAAGACGGGGTTTCCACACGCAAAGGCTACTTTGCAAAGGCTTGAGTTTGTAGGAGAGAAGAAAAAATATATCTTATTCTATATTCTTTTTTCTTCAACAAACTCAAGACTTTGCAAAGAAAACTTTGCGTGTGGAAAAGCCACTATATTCATCAACAGACTTCAACTAATTTGGCATCTCATTGTAAAAAAAGTTATGAGAAAATAATAGTGGATTCAAAATCGAAGATGTTAGCCTGTAAAGATTTTTGCTTGATTCTTTTACAAAAGGTTTATTAAACAAACTTTGTATGGAAATTTGTTTGTTAACCATTTTTTAACCCAAAATAAATTTTATAAATATTACCCATTATGTTTGTGTACGTAATTCTTAATAACATATTGATAGTCGTTCTATAAACATGAAATTTTTTACCTTATTTAAAAAAAATTCTGGTTGAAGGCTGCTGATGAGTTTCTTAAGCAGAAACGAAATTCACTTTCTTCGAGCATTAAAGGTTTATATTCATAAAAAATAAAATGTGATTGAACGTTATTTTAAGAAAATTTTTTCTAAAAAATGTAAATAAAATACATTTTAAGACGAGTTTAAATCTTATAAATATGGGTTAATAAAAAGTATTCATGTTACACATGTACATCTCTATCTATGTAAATTTTTTTTAATAAAATATAAGAAAAGTTGTTTTAAAAATTGCTTTGAAGATTTTTTGAAGATTTTAAAAATAAAATGCAGATTTTGGACATTTTTTCGTGAAAGTTTTTTAAATTTTGCAGATTTTGCCTTAGAAATTCTGGCAACACTGCTTCCGACATAGAAGCAACATTTATTTCAAGATATCTTGGGAGCCAAAACAGTAAATGTTTTGAATTTTTTTGGTAAGCAGTAACGCCAATAATGATAAAGGTATTTATTATAAGAATGAGTCAATAACACAGCTTTACAAATTTTTAATTTGGAAAAATACCAAGAACGCCACATGTCTAGATAAGTTAATTGGGACCTCCTGAACACGAATATCGCTGTAATTTTTTTTTCCTGAGTACCGTTTTTTAGATAACGGTACTTTTGTGTTTTTCGGTGCATGGTCCCACTCAAACCCTTGTGGAGCCCAACCAAAAAGTCCGATCAAAATAAATGGCATATCGTTGGAAAGCTACTTGCATGTATTTTCCGTCGATATGCTGGAAATTTCTATCTGACATGAAATGGCTGAGTTATGGCACCTCAAAATTTGCCTATTTTTTACGTTTGTTTCAAAATTTTTCATTTTTATTTCGTTTTTTTCTACGTTATAGTAAAGATCTGGAATGTTTTATTTTTTTACCAAATAGTTTATTTAATTACCAACATTTTAAGCGTAATTTAAAAAAAAAAATTGGTGAAAAATAAAGTTTTTATTAAGGATTTTGTGGAACGACAATATTTTCATTTTCATTGCTCACACACTATATTCGGCGTCCAACAGTAAAAATTTATCCAGTAAAAGTTTATCCAGTTGTTAGCTCGGTGACGCTGCCAGTGCCGCACTCAGTATCGTGCCCCAAACCGCAGCTGATTGAAGCGGGTCCCACAGAAATACGAAAAAGAACAATAAAAAATGATTCATCAGATGAGTGCAGTGAACCAGAAATGCAATCAAATAAGAAACCCCATTTACTTACTCAGGCCGAGCTTAATGATTTGTGCCGAGATTTGCATTTGACGAAATCGAAATCTGAATTACTTGCATCACGATTGCAACAGTGGGGATATTGTGCTCCTGAGACACGTGTTACATATTACCGTGATCGCAGCAAAGAACTTGCACTTTTGTTCGCAAAAACGGCAAACTTTTGTTTTTGTGCCAACATATGTGGTCTTTTCTATGCTCTCCAACAAAATTATGACCCAGAGGAATGGCGTCTTTTTCTGGATGGAGGCAAGGATAGTTTGAAGGCAGTCTTGCTTCATAAAGGGAATACGAAACCATCAATTCCAATCGGATATGGAAAATACATAAAGGAAACATATGAAGCAATTAAAGAACTTCTTGATCTCATACATTATGACCAACATCAATGGAAAGTTTGCTCTGATTTTAAATTAGTTGCCATACTATCTGGATTGCAAGGGGGCAATACGAAGTATCCCTGCTTTCTATGTCTATGGGACAGCCGTGACCGTCAGAATCACTACACCCGAAAAGTTTGGCCTGAGCGAAGTGAACGTACGCACGGAGAGTACAATATCAAAAATGACCCACTCATTCCTCAGGAGAAGATAATACTTCCTCCATTACATATTAAGCTTGGGTTATTTACAAATATTGTGAAAAAGTTGCCAAAAGACGGTCTTGCCATGAATTACCTTAAACAAAAATTTCCGAGAGCCACAGCGAGCAAAATTGAAGCAGGTATATTTGATGGACCTCAAATTCGGGCTCTGTATGGTGACCAAGCATTTAATGAGTGTTTAGGTCCAGCTCATTTGGAGGCATGGGAAGCATTCCAAGACATCGTTCACAACTTTTTGGGAAATTACAGAAGTCCTGATTACGCTGAGAAGATCGATATATTACTGCAAAAATTCAATGCCATTGGTAAGCGTTGAGTGAAAGCATGTATATCCATGTTATCATTTGAAAATTTATTCTTTTTAACTTTTAGGTTCAAATATGACACCTAAATTACACTTCTTATTCAGTCATTTGGATATTTTCCCCACGAACTTGGGCTCCGAAAGTGATGAACAAGGTGAAAGATTTCACCAGGAAATGGAAGAAATCGAGAGACGTTACAAAGGCTGGTGGGATGAACAAATGATGGCGGACTATTGTTGGTTCCTCATTCGCGAAGATCCATCAAAAAAAAACGCAAAAGTTCAAGTCGCTCGACATTTTAATTTAAATTTTTACTGTTGGACGCCGAATATAGTGTGTGAGCAATGAAAATGAAAATATTGTCGTTCCACAAAATCCTTAATAAAAACTTTATTTTTCACCAATTTTTTTTTAAATTACGCTTAAAATGTTGGTGATTAAATAAACTATTTGGTAAAAAAATAAAACATTCCAGATCTTTACTATAACGTAGAAAAAAAACGAAATAAAAATGAAAAATTTTGAAACAAACGTAAAAAATAGGCAAATTTTGAACTTTGAGGTGCCATAACTCAGCCATTTCATGTCAGATAGAAATTTCCAGCATATCGACGGAAAATACATGCAAGTAGCTTTCCAACGATATGCCATTTATTTTGATCGGACTTTTTGGTTGGGCTCCACAAGGGTTTGAGTGGGACCATGCACCGAAAAACACAAAAGTACCGTTATCTAAAAAACGGTACTTAGGAAAAAAAAATAACAGCGATATTCGTGTTCAGGAGGTCCCAATTAACTTATCTAGACATGTGGCGTTCTTGGTATTTTTTGGCTGTAAACTAGTGTAATGGTCCAAAAGTTTGTGATTTTCTAAGTAAATAAAAGATAAGTTTTTTAATGGCTTCGTGTCTGCTAAAAACATAAACTTGATATTCCGCTGATTCTGCCGATGGTAGAAAAAAATCGGCATTGGCTCCTCTCAAATCGAATAAATGTTAACTTAAAAAATATCGTGAAAACTAATGCAGTGAGAATTTTTAAACTCTTCATGACACTTTATGTTAACAATGAGAATTGTATTCTACAAAATAGTGAAAGTTAAATTGCAAGCGTGGCACTTCTTATATAAACATTTTTCTTTTCATCTCAAAACGTACATGGAGTGGAGTGAGGCACACAGGGTTTTGGCTAGTTAAGCAATAACTAAGCTTGAACAATATTTGCAATGAATACCCAGTAAAAAATTTTCATGTTTTTTGAAGCAATAGGGCATTTAAGCTCATCGTACTTCGCTTTAAAATACGAGCTTGTTAAAAAGCAGTGAACGTATATGAAGCAAAATACTGGAAAAAAGTGATTTTTGAAGCAAAATTTTTGCTGGGTATACTTTTAATAAAAATCGAATAAGAGATTAAAAGTTTAAGAACTCTAAAAAGCGCGATAAATCGGTATAGAAATCCGAGGCGAGATCAACCAGTGAAAATCGGGATAATTCCGCCTAAAGCGGGATGTCTGGTCAGGTTATGCATTAATAATGGGGTGAGAAAATATAATATCGTTTTATTTCATACAAACATAACTTAATATTTTTTTATGTATTTACAAAAAAAAACTTTACAAAACTTTATATTTCAAAAAACTTTTTGGCATCTCCAAAAAACTTGCAAAAAAAGGGAAAACTTGACAAATGGTAACGCTGATAGTAGTATAAATTAGAGATGTGCAAATGTCGTCATTTTATCGTGTCACGCGTGAATAACTCGTGCGTGAGATATTTTTAAGAATCACGCACGAATTCTCACGCTCTCACGAGATATCATTCATGCACAGGTACGACTTCATACATATCGCACTGAATCAACAAGAGGGTATTAACTTAAAATGTTAAAAATTTCAATTTTTGCAAGAATTCAAATCTACCATAAAAATTTCAGCGTACTCCGGTTACTCTTTTGTTCATAAAATTTGTTTTACTTTATGATTTTAATTCAAAATGTGACTATTTTTATGATAAAATTGCCCAATTTTGACTTCAGTTGTGACTCTTTTCAAAACAATAATTGCAAGATTTTAGAATAAAAACAATGGAAATATATTTTCAAATGGAATTTGCTTACTACTATGTATTGGGATTTTCAAATTCTCTTAAAATATAACCACAAACAGTTTCTCGTCTCTACTGAAAATTTTAAAATTTAGAGTTATACCCTATTGTTGATTAACTGCGATATGTAATTGTACTGAATCTTTTGAAATAAATTATTTTATAATGATAAATCTGCATGTTTTAATCGTGACTTCAACCCCGTATTTTGAACAGTCACAAACCTCTCACAAAACCGAGCAGTAGCATAACCAGGTAGCCCCTCCCGATGCCGCTGTAAAGTAATGAGCAAAAACCTTTAAAAAAACTAGTATTTAGCATAAACCACACTTACATGGAAAAACACATCGTATAATTATGAGAAATATTTTTTAGTGCGAAAAGTGTACATATGTACTTAAAAAAGTGTATACTTATGATATAATATTCCAAATTTAGTTTTGCGTTTCTATTTATGTAGAATTTTAGAAATCTCAACAGTTGGAAACAGCTAATGTGTGAATAAAATTAGATAAGTTAAATGCGTTCAATATATTTTTTGAACTGCACCCTACAACCGGAATATCTCGAGATTGGTTATATATATTGTTATATTTTTTTCAGGCGTAGTAAACAAACGTACGAAATTCAATTTAGGGAAATAAAATTATTTTAATATATTTTTTTTATGGTACACAACCAGATTTTTCCTAAATTTTGACTTTTTCAGAAAATTTGCGCGTATATCCGCATTTATGAGAATGCACTTTTAAATTTTAGGTAAAAATTTTTAAAAATATTTACATAATAAAGTGTGGTAGTTAAAATTTTCAAAATCTATCGTCACAACTTTTATAAGGGATTAAACACAAAAAATATTTTTAAAATTTACTTTTTGGGACATTGCTGAATGTAGGGTAGATGTCCTAAATACAAAATAACAGACTTTAAGCACATTCTTAATGCATTGTCCTTAGCGCTATGTGGTTAGAAAGTGAATGAATTAAACAGAGTTTTTTTTATAAAATTTAAAATAATGAAGATACTTAAAAAAGCATGACTTTTTCTGGGAAATTTTAAAATTTAGAATTTTTAGCCTTTTCCCGATATCAGTAGTAGAATTTAATTTTAATTTTAAAATTTTAATGTTGTATTTGAATTTAAAATCCAGCTATAAACTGAAAAGTTATAGGCGAAATACTAATAAAGTCAATGCAAATTTTTTTGTCTTAAGTAAAATATCTCCTAAGTTATAAGAGATATGGAAACAAATCTGAGGAATATATTTCTTTTAAGCTTGGCTCAATATTAGGGATGTAACGAATGTTCGCATTCGCCTTCGCATTCGCAAATTATTCGCCTACTTTTGCTATTTGCATTCGCTTTTGCATTCGCTAAAATGTATGCGAATATTTCAAGCGAATACTAAAGAAAACAAAATTTTTACTTCTTTCACGAAAATAGCTTACAATTATAAACAAAGCTTTAAAATTTTAGAAGAAAACTTTTCTATAAATAAGTTGGCATAAGTACCAGAATGAAATCCAAATCCAGCTATGCTTGGATTTTGAAAAAAACTTCAGACTTGTCTCTTCAAACTTTTGAAAAATATTATTTCGTACAGAAAATTTTAAATGCAAACAATTTTAACTAGCCCTTGATTGTTGTAAATTATATGCGAAACAAATGCCACGCATATTGTTTCGCATGAAAACTTAAAATTTTGAATATAAATATATATTCAAGCTGAACATAACTAGCACTACCAATTTTTCAATTTTAATTTTTCTTATTATGTATTTGGGCAGCGTTTTATATGAAATATTGAACAGAGTACCAGGATTTGGGGACAAACTACGAATGGGTTAATTGTCCAACATTTTTATTTTAATATAATTTAATTTATGCATCTTTCTGTTTTAATAATTTAATAAATTAATACATATTTATTTGCTCAATTCAAGACTCAATTTAAATAAAATTCTATACGTTGTACACCTATGTATGTATATAATAAAATTTCTTGTTCTAAAAAAAATTTAGTTTCATGTGATTTTTTACCGTATTGTATGTATTTGCATTCGCATTCGCAAAAATTCAAATGCATTATTCGTTTTCGCATTCGCTAAACTGGTACTAAGTACATCCCTACTCAATATGCTACATCCGGTAAAAGTCACAGAATTTTTTGGAGTACCAGGTGGTCAACTTTGGCCCACTGTAACTCCTCTCCAGCTCAAGCTAGAAAGCTGTCATTACATGTGTTATAAAATTTGATATACATAAATTCAATCAGTAGTTTAGAAGTTCCAGATTTATTACCATTTAGCCGTCAATCTTTTTCCTTATTGAGAATGTTAATTTTACAATTGCATGGATTCAATTCTGATTGGCTAAAAGGCATAAAATTTTAATATTGCGAAAGTTTTTAACTTTGCAATTTGTATAATTTAAAGAATTCTTATTGGTTAGGTTTGTCAAAGTGCAATATCGCATTTCGGCAATAAACAAAATAAGGTTCACACGCTTAATTTTGCCGAATTGCAATTATGCAATTTAACAAGGTTCGTTAACCTGATCATGTTACAAAAATATTCTTGTATTATATTATTAAATAAAAGGTATGTAATTCAATTATGCGTCGGCATCGTTGGTGCTGTTGCTAACTCCTCCCTCTTTAAAAGTCTGCGTCCCGCAGATCGTATGTGTGGGTTGGTGTTCCGGAAGATTCGGCTGCGGAATTTTGACTGCGGGTAGGTTGAGAGTTCCGGTCATTTTGTACCACAGTGCTCCAATATAAATTCCCATTGCTATAATGATTCCCATATGTCCCCCAAGGGAAAAAATCAGCTTTATTCCAAGATATTGAAGTCTATCGACGTTGTGCAGGCTAATGTTGTGAACTTGAGCAATGTCCACCAGCAATCTTTCGTCTACGACGGTTATTAGAATTGGTGGAAGTGGCTGTATGCTTGAGATGGAGCTACTGGAAAATGTCTCATTGCCAATGACTATGGTTTCATTAGAAAATTGTATGAGGTAAATTCCGCTCAACACGTCTGTGTGATCTCGAGTTTTTGTCACACCCTCAAAGTTTGTTAGGAAAATCTTGTCAGGTGGAATCATTTCCACAATTTGTGATTCTGTCATTCTATATTGACAGTTTGCTCTGCCTCCTTTAAGCAATCTTAGTATAAATTTTTTTTCGGGTTGTTTAACCAAAGAGGATTGTTGGCATACTGTGACTTTGTTGATTTGTAGGAAGGGAGTTTTTACTCCGTAGGTTTCATTCTGACTGAGGAGGATTTCGTTGTAAGGCAACTCAATTTGCTTGCCGGCTCTGATGGTTGTTCTGATGATTAATTTGTGATATAAGTCTTTTTTCAGCTTAGGGATGGATATGACATACAGCAGTAGGGACCCATTAGTATAAATCGGGGGCTCTCGTATTCGATTGCTTCCACGGCGTTGGAGTATATTAACGTTTCCATTTCGGTGATGATGTCTTCAACTTCAGTTTTGTCTAACAAATTTGTGTTGATGATTCCACTTTTTGCCAGTTGACAGGGCCTGACTATTTCGTTAATGTATTCTTTTAAGACGAGTATTTGATTCATGGTATCCTGCCCAATTCGTTCATCCTCCTTGCCGTTGCTGATTTCGTTAATTCTAGCAGTAAGCTCATTGGTTTTCTGCACAACTTCATTTGATACATTCAAGAGTCTGGCGTTGATTTTATATTGTTCATTGTTGTTGCTGATTATTTCATTTTGACTTTTAAGGATTGTAATCCAATCTGTGGCGTCTGGACTGCCAGCGACCCACTTCCAAGCTGAGCCACTCCAATCAATCGATCTTCGATTCCTGTTTTTTATGCTCCTCAGTTCAATTAGCCTTTCTTGCACTTGTTGGAGATGATATCTAATAATAGCTTTCTTCTCTCCAGAACGTATGTTTTTTTCAACCAGTGTAGTTGTATTATTGGCAATTACAGCATATTCAATCTTTTTTGTTAATATGTACATATATTTATTTATTGTATCTTCAAATATGAACTAACAATAAGTATTTAAATCTTAAATCTAAAACATAATTATTAGGCCCGACCACTGTCGGATATAAACTTGTTAATATTTATTAATAATACATACATAAGCAGTGATAGTCAAAAAAGAGGAAAAAAGGATTTTCAAGTAGTCCCATCTGGAGTGTTGAGTATAAGAGCCCGTGTGTCCCTCTTTTTTTAGGTGGATCTGTCCAGTAAAGTTCAGAATATTACGAGCAAGCAGATTAGGATGTGATTCGAGTTTTGTTAAATATTTGCCTGCGTATTTTGCAATTTCTTCAATCACTAGTGGAATATTCCTGAGGTTTATGATGTGAACGAGTTTGAGATTGCCGTTGATACACCAAGCGTTTCCTGCTCGTACAGTTACTATAGGGGTGTCGTAGCTGTAGATTTGCGCTGTGTGCCTGTTACTTATTCCCATAGAAACGAGAGTGAGGATATTTATTAAATGGATCATTTTGACCTGTAAAATAGCAATTCTTAATTAATTAATTAAATTGATTAATAAAGTCAGGCAAAGCCGGTTGTATTTTTCTTTTTTTTTTGTTATGCATTATAATTTCTAAAAACCATTCCAAATTCTGAGTGTTAAAAACTTTATCTTCAATTAATTTTTTAATATTATTAACAAGAAAAAATATTATAGACTTATACATATTTTGTTTTAGTACCAAAACTTTTCAAAAATTATAAAAATATTTGACACAGATTGTTATTTTAAAATTTTAAAAAATAATTTGTAATTGAAAAGAGAAAAGAAAAAAAAATACTAAATATTAAAAAACAAAAACAATAAACATATATCCAGAAGAAGTTAACCGAAGGTTAACGAAATATTGATCAAATAAAATACAAATATTACCAGACCTAAAGCTCAAAAAAATAGTTTAATTGAATATATAAAAAATGTCGAAAAATTAGATAAAAGAAGTTATTTTCCAATAAAAGTATAAAAACATATATAGTAACATATAAGTATAAATGTTTTTATATGTTAATGTAAAAATACTCCCTTTTCGAAGTAATTTAATAAAAAAAATCTGATTTTTTGCTATGTCCACTGTTTGAACTAATAATTTAGCAGTAATATTGGTATACCGGTGTTATAAACTCGGTAACGGTATGTACCGGTAATACCGATACCGAAATTTAAAAAATAGTTGTACCGGTATTAATACCGATACCGTTATTTGTTTCGGTTGTCAACCTTGGTTAAATTATTTCCCTGTTCTATCCTACTCATCTTACATCCCATCAACTTTACCTGTTCTAAAAAGGATAAAAATTATTACTGCAATCGTTTCGATACTCTAAAGTACACTTTCACTTCCCACACTTCAGATTTTATTTTTTCTTTTTTTTTTATATAATTAAAGTATGACTTCAAATTTTTTTATATATATTTTTGTAAATTTTACTAATTTTATAAAAAATTTTCATTCAATTTAATTTCTTGCTTCTTGCAGAATTTTTCATATATCTATTTATTTTTCTTGGTAAATTTAAAGAATTTTGTATGTCATCCTTTTTTTCAAACTCAATTAAAAATTAAAATTTTTTGTTACAGACATATCTTTTTTTTATATAAACAATTTTCTTTAATCTTAGGACCTTGTTTTTTTTATTATAATTTTATATTCACCATATCATTTGTAATGATAATCTCCTTTGTGAGTCTTTGCTACACTGACCGCGACACGATCAAGTTCGAAAATTTTTTTATACACACACCCCCGCGGAAGGTCCGCATTTTTTCCTTTTTAGTATCCACTTTAATGGTCATGAACACCTACTGCGGACGGGTTTCTTCACATTCGCTCCGGTAACCTTTTGTGATCTTTTATTATTAAGGAATCGCCAGGAATACCAGGTTGGCAAAGGGAGGCGTTTTTTTTAAGTTTCGGAGGGTCCCGTAGGAATCGCAAAACTTTTTTATTTAATTGCGGACCATGCGTTTTTTTCGTGTTATAATTTTCTTACATGATCGTTAAAAAAAATCTTTTTATTGCGCTAACGACGGCGCTGATTTATTTAAACAAAGGATTTCCTAATTAATATATTTTACACTTTATTCTATATTATTTTATATTTTTTAATTACAAATTATTTATAATTTTAATTACAAAGTTTCAAGTACCGACACACATGAACAGGTAGCAAAGACTGCCGTCAATCTTTTTCCTTATTTAGAATGTTAATTTTACAATTGCATGGATTCAATTCTGATTGGCTAAAAGGCAAAAAATTTTAATATTGCGAAAGTTGTTAACTTTGCAATTTTTATAATTTAAAGAATTCTTATTGTATTATATTATTAAATAAAAGGTATGTAATTCAATTATGCGTCGACATTGTTGGTGCTGTTAGTAACTCACACATTCGGTAAATAATTGTTGTTTATTTATTGTCAAAAGTGACTGTAAACTTTGAACGTAAAAGGGGCGATTGTAGTTTAATTGTAGTTTAATTTAAAATCAAGTTCCAAAGTTTAAAAAATTTAAAGTTCTCCATTTAATTTTAATAATTTAAATTAATGATAGTGACACTTAAATATCAAAAATCATTATATAATAGTAGTTTTTTTTTTACATTATACCAATAGAACTTTCGATGCAATAAATTGTTAAACACAACAAAGATCACCCTAAAAAACTTAAACTAACAATTTCTTCTTGCATTTCAAACTCATATCTATCGCGGAATGCAAGCATTTGGATTTTAATTGATTTTATTTATGTATTTCATTGCATGTTCTTGACCAGCCGAGTCACCACTCACTTACAAAGTTAAACATTTATTTTCGTTTATTTTGTTTTTTTATGAGATTTTCTTTCATTTAATTTGGGTGTATCCATTCGGTCATCCATCCAACTATTGATTCATTTAGTCATCCGCTTAAAATATCTGGGGATATCATATTTGGTTGGCGAATGCACAACTTTTTCTGCCTGATCCTGTATCTGTGTTATCACATCATGTCATATTTAATTTAATGTCTGTATGTATTTAAAACTTACGATTCTGTGTTTGCGGATGGCCCAATGTTTGTATTGATTTTAAGAGATTGATTACGTATCAATATTAAAAGAAATTAATTGAAAAGTTGAGTGGTTTTATTTTTTGTTTATTTCAACTAGGAGCGTACCAAGTGTTAATAAAGCGATATAATCTTCGTTTAAATAAATGTACATAAGTGCCCTTAATTATGAAAATGGTCTAAGTCATGTGCATTTTTGCTTCGAAATATGAAATAAATTTAAAAAAATCTTCAATAAATATATAATATATATTAAATAAATTTATAATAATCGAGACTACTAGGTACAAATAGCAGTAATAGGTACAAATGTAATCTAATACATATCTCGACACAAGAAATATATGACTTAGACCACTTTCATAGTTAAAGGCACACATGTATGAACTCTTAAAAGTAAATTTTTCGAAAGCGAGAAAGAAATGCAAGAGTCTGTCCACATATTACGTAACGTAATTACGTTATTTATTTAACGTGTTACACTAAAAAGAAAATCAATGCAAAGCAGTGTTACAAGTACGGTAAAACAATTGACTGAAAATTTATTTAGAAAACAAATATAAAATTTGAAAATTCATGTATTTTTACATAAATTGTAAATGGAACGTTATAATCCCGTTTTCGGGTTGTTTTAAGTAAATGTTAGTGCTATTAGCACTTAAATTTTTAGGTACGGTTCGTACTAAAATTAAGTAGAAAAAACTTGAATTTAGTACGGCATTAGCTAAAAAAAAGTATTATTTGCATAATTTCAAGACAATTGGTGAATATTAAGGTCAGCCCCACCGAAATTCTGGGAAACCCATAATTTTTCCGAAAATCTGACTCTAATGTATTGCAACTTGAAAAATATTAATTTTAAAACAAAATAGTGTAAGAGCAAATTGTTTGTCATGAAGTTTAGAACATACACATAGCCCATAAAGTCTGAGTTCACTTTTAATTTTCTTTTACGGATTTAAAAATAACATACAAAAATGTACCTATTTTCTACTGTTCAGATATCTATATATATAAAAGAAAGTCGTGTTAGTTACTCCACTTATAACTCAAGAACGGCTGAACCGATTTGGCTGAAAATTGGCAAGGAGGTAGTTTAGATCCAGGAGAAGGACAGCATTTCGTGTGACTTGACATGAAACGTCAGTAACTATAAAACGTGGTATAACAAAAAAGAATCAGACTTGGAATAACAAAACGAAAATGACAGCTATGTAATTGACGTATAATGACAGATATGTAATGACGTATGGATGACAATTTGATATTTGTAAGAAATCTTTATATATAAAACGGAATGTGTGTTTGTCTTTTTTGTTTGTTTGTTTGTACTTTATAGGTTACATCGGCTCCATGATAGATCAGAAATTCAAATTTACATCGTGATTTAAATATGCCACAAGTGACTGAAGAAATTGCAAGATACGCAGAACAAAACTCGAGTTTTACCCTAACCCCCTTGCTCGTGACATCTTAAATTTTACTGGACACATCCGCTTAATAAAGAGGGACACTACGGCTCTAATACGAAACATTCCAGATGAAACTTCTTGAACATGTTTTTGGCTTAATATGACATTTATTAATTATTAGTTACTCTCACTAAGTTTATGTCCGACACTGGTCGGGCCTAATAATTATATTTCAGATCAGTGTTTGAAATCCTATGCACGCGTGTATAGGAAAAAATTCTGCTTGCGCTACGTTGACACACGTACACTATAAGCTCTGGCTCTATCACATATGAGACAGATGTGTCTCACACTGTTTTAGATTTAAGATTTTAATACTTATTGTTAGTTAATTTTTTTGAAGATACAAAAAATAAATACCAGTAATAACAAGTTAGAGACTTTTTTTGGTTTTTCGCATTTTCTTTAATTTGGCGATTTTTTTGAGTTTTGGTGCTTTCTTTTCGTTTAAGCGATTTTTTAGGTTATTTTTTTCATTTTGTCAATTTATTTTAGTGTCACATTTTTTTTAAATTTGGTGTTTTTTTCGCTTTGTTTTTGTTTTTAAGCGTTTTTACCGGTTATTTTGGTTTTGGAGTTTTTTTAATTTGGTGCTTTTTTTAGTTTTAGTATTTTGGCGATATTTTTTCATTTTGGCGATTTTTTTCATCTTGGCGATTTTTTTCATTTTAGCGATTTTTTCATTTTTGCAATATCTTTTATTACTAGATTTTTTTTAATTTGGTATTTTTTTACTTTTGGTGTTTTTTTCTCGTTTTAGCGTTTTTAAGGGTTTAGACGTTTTTTTATTTTGTCGATTTTTTTCATTTTGGAGATATTTTTCATTTTACCGATTTTTGTTTTAATTTCAGCAATGTATTTTAGTGCTAGAATTGTTTAAATTTAGTGCTTTTTTCGTTTAGGCGATTTTTTGCGGGTTTTGGCGACTTTTTTTCGGTTTGGCGATTTTATAATTTTGGGAATTTTTTGTTTTACCGTTTTCGAAAATTTCAAGACTTTGCCTCCTACGGTTTCCAAGATACAGCAAGTTGTCAAAATTACATAGTCAAAATTACATAAACTGATAGAACATGCTGTAATTTTAATTTTTATAATTTTTAGTGTTAATTGTTGCAGTCTGTATAAAAATACAGTAACTTTACAAAATTCAAGTGTCTATATACATATGTATATTTCATGGGATTTTAATATTTTTCGATGCTCGTTTTGAAACACCCTTTAATTTTTAACTTTCATATTCTTGTTGTTGTAGCGACCAACGTTCTACATACTCTGTCCAAATTTCAGGTCCGTTGCTCTTACGGTTCCTGAGAAAATAACCTTTTTCTTAAAACATAAAATATGTTTAATTAATTTAATTAATAAGAAAAAATATTAAAGTTTTCCAACCCTGGAAACGTCTTTTCAATGTTTTTATTTTCTAAATTTTTTTTAACTAGAAACACCAATTAGTTCATGCTGAAATATAAAATAAGTTAATTTAATAAACAAGTAAGAGTGCTATATTCGGCTGTGCCGAATCTTATATACCCTTTACCAAAGTGCGTTTATGTAGTATAGAGACACATCCATAAGCACAGAGATATGCAGGTACATAGATATTAATTTTGTGAAAAAATTCATACTTTTTTCTCTAGTGCAATTTTTAGGTTTTTGGCATTATGTTTAGTTTGATGGTTTTTAAATTTTGGCGATTTATTTTGTTTTGCTGATTTTTTTAGTTTTGGCGATTTTTTTTCATATAGGCAATTTTTTTTTGACCTTGGACATTTTTTTCGGTTTTTGGCGTTTTTTTAATTTTGGTGACTTTTTCCCTCTGGCAATTTTTTTGATTTTGAAAATTTTTTTCATTTAGGCGATTTTTTATTTTTTGGAGATTTTGTTTCATATAGGCGATTTTTTCGGTTTTTGGCGTTTTTATTTCGTTTTGGCAATTTTTTTAGTTTTGACACTTTTTTCTCGTTTTGGCGATTTTTTTCGGTTTTTGGCGTTTTTTTAATTTTGGCGATTTTTATTCGTTTGGGTGGTTTTTTTTTTGATTTTGACGATTTTTTTAATTTTTAGCGATTTTTTTCATATAGGCAATTTTTTTGTTCTGGCGATTTTTTTTGGTTTTTTGGCGTTTTTTTTTAATTTTGGCGATTTATTTTCGTTTAGGCGATTTTTTTGATTTTGGCGATTTTTTTTTAATTTTTGGCGATTTTTGTTCATATAAGCATTTTTTTGCGATTTTTGAGGATTTTTGTCATTGTGGGAATTTTTTTTGTTTTGACACTTTTTTCTCGTTTTGGCGATTTTTTCGGTTTTTTTAATTTTGGCGATTTTTTTGATTTTGCCGATTTTTTTTATATAAGTGATTTTTTTAATTTTTGGGGATTTTTTTTTATATAGGCAATTTTTTTTGTTTTGGCGATTTTTGGCGTTTTTTTTAATTTCGGCGATTTATTTTCGTTTTTGCAATTTTTTTGATATTGGCGATTTTTTTTCATTTAGGCAATTTTTTTTTAATTTTTGGCGATTTTTGTTCATATAAGCATTTTTGTTTGTTTTGGCGATTTTTGCGGTTTTTAGCGTTTTTTTCTCATTGTGGAAATTTATTTTTAGTTTTGACACGTTTTTCTCGTTTTGGCAATTTTTTTCGGTTATTGGCATTTTGTTTTAATTTTAGCGTTTTTTTCATTTTGGCGATTTTTTTCGTTTTGGCGATTTTTTTAAATTTTTGGCGATTTTATAATTTTCGGATTTTTTAGTTTGACCGTTTTTGAAAATTTCAAGAGTTTAACTCTTACGGTTTCCAAGATATAGCATTTTGTCAAAATTACATAGTCAAAATTGCATTAACTGATGGACCACCCTTTAATTAAAATGTTTTTAATTTTAGTGTTGTTGTAGCCTATATAAAAATACACAAATTGCAAATTTCAAGTGTCAATATATATATGTACACACATACATGCATAATTACATGCGATTTTAAAAAATTTCGTCACTCGTTTTGGACCACCCTTAAAGTTTTAATTCTCATGTATTTGCTGTTGTAGCGATCAAAGTTCTACATACTCTGTCCAAATTTCAGACCCGTAGCTCTTACCGTTCCTGAGAAAATAGCCTTCTTCCTAAAACATGAAATATGTTTAATTATTATGAAAAAAGTTAAAGTTTTCCAATCCTGGAAACGTTTTTTTAATTTTTTAAATTATTAAATTTTTTTTTAATTATAAATACCAATTTTAGTCATACCGAAGTATAAAATAAGATAATTTAATAAAAAAGTAATTAAAACTTGTTTTCGGTAGTTATTTTCTATGGGAAAATAGAGTTTGAGTTTTCCAGCTCTGAAACCGTCTGCCCGATTTTCCTGATTTTCAATAGCATTTTAGCGTTTTTGTGTCATTGTGGAAATTTATTTTTAGTTGTGACACGTTTTTCTCGTGTTGGCGATTTTTTTCGGTTTTTGGCGTTTTTTTAATTTTAGCGTTTTTTTCATTTTAGCGATTTTTTTCGTTTTGGCGATTTTTTTAAATTTTTAGCGATTTTATAATTTTCGGATTTTTTAGTTTGACCGTTTTTGTAAATTTCAAGAGTTTAACTCTTACGGTTTCCAAGATATAGCATTTTGTCAAAATGACATAGTCAAAATTGCATTAACTAATGGACCACCCTTTAATTTAAATATTTTTAATTTTAGTGTTAATTGTTGTAGCCTATATAAAAATACACTAATTTTACAAATTTCAAGTGTCAATATACATATGTACATTTGTACATACAATTGTATGTATATTAGATGGGATTTTAACATTTTTCGTTGCTCGTTTTGGAACACCCTTTAAGTTTTAATTCTCATGTATTTGTTGTTGTAGCGATCAAAGTTCTACATACTCTGTCCAAATTTCAGACCCGTAGCTCTTACCGTTCCTGAGAAAATAGCCTTCTTCCTAAAACATGAAATATGTTTAATTATTAGAAAAAAAGTTAAAGTTGTCCAACCCTGGAAACGTTTTTTTAATTTGTTAAATTTAAATTTTTTTTTCTAATTATAAATACCAATTTTATTCATACCGAAGTATAAAATAAGTTAATTTAATAAAAAAGTAATAAAAACTTGTTTTCGGTAGTTATTTTCTATGGGTAAATTGAGTTTGAGTTTTCCAGCTCTGAAACCGTCTGCCCGATTTTGCTGATTTTCAATAGCAAAATTTTTCGGAAAATTTCTGACACACCAGTCCAAGAACGAAGTCTTTAGCTCTTCTGGGAGCTTGGGAAAACCGATTTCACGTACAGACAGACGGACAGACGGACAGACGGACATCGCTTGTTCGTCTTCCCTATGCATAAGGATCCAGAATATATATACTTTATGTGTCGCTTATTAATATTCTAGAAATTACAAACGGAATGACAAACCTATATATACCCTTTTACCATTTTTTGGTAAAGGGTATAAAAAAGTAATAAAAACTGGTTTTCGGTAGTTATTTTGTATGGGAAAATAGAGTTTGAGTTTTCCAGCTCTGCAAACCTATATATGTATACCCTTTTTACCATTTTTTGGTAAAGGGTATAAAAAAAATATTAAGCCAGTTTTGGAAAAATGTTATGACATGTTTCAAAACCCTTTTTTACAATTTATAATATATCAATTAAAATTGCTTATTACCAGACGATGTTAACAAACTGTTAACGAAATATCGAAAAAATCAATTACAATTTTATAAAAGCGACCTCTAGCTTAACCAACTGGAAAATTATTTGTTTTTTATGTAAAAAACTATTTAAAATTCTTTTAACGATTTTGAATTTGCATAGTTTCAATTAACAGATTGTTACTCTATCCCAGACCAACTTTCTTTTACATATGTATGTATATACTATACGTACATATTAGAGACCTGCACACGGCGTCTTATAAGAACTTTTAACACATGAGTGCAATTTAAAATGCTTCACTAAAGCGAAATCTTCTAAAACAAACGCTAAACATTACTGTTGGCAATACATTTGTTTAACTTATTGCAGGTATTGTGGTTGACTACAAAAATAGTTAACTTATAGTTAACTTTTCTTAGACTGAATAAAAGCTAACTGCAATGTCATCCAGAACAAACACAAAATTAATTCTTAAGTTGAGTACTTAATCGAATTTGATGAGAGCCAGCAAATTTATTCTCAACTAGTTTGAAACTCATTTCAGTTTTATGTTAACATTTTGCTATTTTAGATGGTAGCTTAGCTGAGTGGTAGCGCGTTTAGTACACAAATTGTGGTGATACATGTTCGAACCCTAGAATTTGTTTTTTTTAATTTACTGACTACAAGGTGGTTTAAAAAAATCAACTTTAAGTTAGCTGAAAGTAATGCAGAGTGAACCAATTGACTATCGCCTAGGAATACGCAATGTTAAAGTAGCCAGTTGATTACATTGCGAGGTAATCGAAGTGCCAGTCAGTACGAGTTGCGAAATAGGTTAAAGTTATTTTAAAGTTATCCAAATTTCCGAAAGGGTGGCTGAAAAATTTCTGTTGCTTGTGCTAATTTTCTACGCATTGGGCGCATACAAACGTCATGCATGTACATACATACTTACATACCTACATAACAGTGCTGCCACAACCAATAAATTTTTACAACCAAAATTCGCTTTAAAAGTTACCAAATGTAGAAAAAATATAACCAAATTTGAAAATGTAGTATTCTTATTAAATAACATCCCAGCAAAAAAAAGACACTCCAAAAAAGTCATGAAAATGTAGAGTTTGCGTTGTGGACGTGTGTTACATAGGGTTGTCATTGCAAGAAGTTCTCTTTTTCGATGCCTGGTCACTGAATGGGAAGCGATATTGAGAAAAATTCCCTGTTTTGTGTTCTATGATAATATTTTTACCTAGAAAAATGGTAAATAGTTACCTATTTTAACTATTTGTTTCTTTTTGTACGAATTTAAGCCCGAAACAATGATTTGATGTAAATTTAAGCAAATAACTTTTAAATTTTAGACTAAAATTAGTTCCTAAATTTCTTTAAAAAAAAATTTTTTTTTTTAATTCTGGTCAGTATTTTCTAACACTATGGAGGAGTTACAAGGTTTTGTATGAGTAAAATAAGCTTCTAGAAAGTTTTTTTCTCACTCTCGGCAAATTAATAATATCGATTTTTTGGAAGCAATGAAAATGTAGTTCCACTTCAATATTTTTACTGGGATTTAAAATGCATACGAATTTATAATGTAAGGCATGTGATTTGAATACAGTTAATAATAATAACAACAAAACAAATACATATATTTGTATATATTCTTTTACCTACATATGTATGTATGTAATAAGTTAACGCTTGTACATGTATGTGTATAAAAAATAACAGTTTTTTTAAATATAAACTAAACAAAACTTGCAGTTCACAGTATAATAGTTTGAATGTGTGTGATGTTAAATTTTAAAATTTATAACCCTTGACACAAACCTTGTGCTTCAACAGAGCTCTGTTAGCGTGTTAACAGACCTTTGTTAAGCTATAAAAATTCAAATAATGCTTTTCCAAAGGACTTTTCCATTAAATGATGTCAGGCGGGAAAAATTAATGCAAATTTATAGATAAGGTGTTCCTTTATTAAAGCCCATGAATCTATTTCTGAAAAACATGAATTTGAACCAAATATCGTCAAGTTTTATACTTGAAATTTTGTGAGGGTTACGCACTATTCTTGGGAAGGAGGCGATGTAGGCGGACAAAAGTGGCCACCTATTATGCACCGCATAGTACTCTAAAAACGTGCATACTCAAAATTACTGGAAGTTCAAGTTTTCAGCAGACTTTCTAAAAACTTTAAATTTGTCCAACTAATTAAGATTTTCCAAGATGTGAACAATTTTTTTTAGGAAGGAGGCAATACGGGCTGACAAACGTGATCATCTCCTACACAGAATATGAACCAGAATTCTCACCTCTGAGTTAAGCGAAATAGTGATAACAGCTGGTTGGTGTTGAATTCGCAGCGTTATCTGAATTATTTAATGGAGAGAAAAATTTGCTTTCTACATGTATAAAAAGCAATAGCTATATACTGCAATTGCAAACATATGTTCATAAGAAACTGGAAAATAAAATTCACAAAAATTTTTGAAAATTGAAAAATTTTGAGTAAAAATTAAATATTTGTAAAAAATAGATGTGTTTTTAACATATTAAAGTGTGTAATCGAAGGCCAGTGGTATTCTTCAACTACTGACTGTAAATTGTTGCCCAAATAATGCGAGATATTTAAGTATTTACAAAGTGTTTGCAAAAAAATCTTTGAGGGCATTGTGATACCTTCCCGGCATTTGGAACATTTGGACATATGTAGGTACAAAGTTACTACCTATGATGAAGACTCGTCTAAAGAAAGCGTTTTTGTACATTTCGGAAGGTGAAACAATTCTTCAAGTTGTGCATGTTGTTGAAGCTCGTTGGAACAACACTAGAAAGTCGGCACCAGCTCAATGAAAATAATTTCGTAAAGCTCATCGGGACTAACAATATGTTCATCACACGGGCATTATAAGTACCTTTGCGTACATGCAAAAATGATAAATACTCTACGCTGGGCTGCAAACTAATCCAGCACCTTATATTAATTTGACCGGGCCACCTTTAACAGGTGGTGCTGCTGAACAGCGTGCTATCAAATAAAAATGCACGACAGCAGAAGGTTCCAGCAAGTCAGCTTGTTGCGCAAATGTATAAAAACGGTAAGTTTTATTTGAATAATATTTCAGTATTTGAAATATTAATTGTTCTCACGGATTTTTTATTCCAGAAAATTGTTACGCGACTTTGTTTGTAAATGCAACGAGATCAGAAACAACAGATCAGACGTATGCATCCATTTTGGATTGATTTCTTGACTACTTTAAAAACTGAATACTCTCTGAAGCGTTTGGATAGTTATTGCATCTATTTTCTGCAGTATTGAAAGCAGTTGATCTTAATCAAGCTGCTTAAAAGGTACTGGTACAATCGATAGGTAAAGCACCTATGGGGTTCTTATGTGGATGTGATCATTTTATGGCCATTAAATACTTTCAAGGAGCCTTGAAACTAAATTCCAAATATCTGGCGGCTTGGACTTTAATGTCATGAACTTATATAGCTGGAAAACACAAATGCTGCCATACAAATTTATAGAAAAGCTGTAGGTAAGGCTTTAAATGTTGATTCAATTTATATTAGATTCTTTTTTAGATAAAAAATATATACATATGTATGTATGTATGTACATATGCAAGCATATAATTTTTTAATACATGCTTTCTTATATTAGTTTTATTTTAGGGGAGACGTATGAAAAACTAGATAGATTTGAAAATGTGGTGGGTGTATAAAAACTAACAGCCTTATTTATAAAAATTAAATAGTCCTTATAAAGGGTTTTGAAAACAAGTTATCATACAAAATTATTCTTATTAACATAATGTAGAAACAAGTTACTTCTTACTTAAGCGTATACTCACACCAATTTATAGTAAAAAAATCTTAAAAGAATTTATATGTATGTACATATGTATGTCCAATTTTTTAATTTTTTTATTTTTATTTTTTTTTAGTATCTGTATAAATGTATTTTTATTGTTACAAAAGAAACTGTGGATATCTAAAAAAAATTAATTTCCAAAATTTGTAAACTGAAAAACAAAATTAGAATATTTACTGTTTTTTTCACCATCACTTTTGTTTTGTCCACTTTTCTCACTCTTGGTAATATGTGGACAAGATAATCTACCAAATTTTGTCAACAAATTACCAACTTAGGCAAGGATTTTGTCGCAAAATCATTTTTATCCAATTTGCGCCAAGAAAATTTTTATTTTGTAAATACCTAAATGTCATTTTATTCGAATTATCTGACAGAGAGAGGCATATAAATTACTCATATTTGCTATCTCTACCGCAAAATTCAGATAAAAAGAATTATCTTGAATTCGCCGGTGTCGTGTCTAATTTAGTAGTCTATGACCTCCTATGAACCACATAGTGTTCTGTAGTACAGAGTTGCGACCATTTAGTTAAATTAAAAGTTGTTGACAGTGTTGTAAAAGAAAAATATTGTAAACAAGTGAGTAGCAATTAGCGATTTTAGTCACAGCTTGGTAGCAATACTAAAAATTGAAGAACATAAAAGCTTAAAAGTATAACATAAAAAATATGTACATGTGTATCATTATTTTGGCAAAAAAAACCAAAATGGGAAAAATATTCACATCTCCACATTAAAGATAAAAATAACCACTTTTGGTTAGAAATAACCAAAAACGGCAGCCCTGCTAAATAATTGTGTATGCTCTCTTATTTTTCTGCGCACATAGAAACGCACACATGCATTTACAAGAGTTGTGTGCGCTTGCTTAAAAAACCACCCTTTAACACATAATAGCCAGAGTTACCGCTGGAAAATTTCAAAAAGGGGCACAAATAAGGATTTTAAAAAAAAAGTTGCGCAAAAAGGGGATTTCTAGGAAAAAAAGCGGCAACTTAAAAGAGGAGAAAAATTAAAGAAAAAAGTATATCAATTAAGTTATTTTTATTTGAAACAAACAATAAAAACAAATTTCTCATGTATAAGATTCTTTTGAAATTGTACATCGGTATTTATTAATAAGTTCTTCATTTGTAATCAATTCTTCAAAATCGTTTTGCAATAAATTTAAAGCAGACATCATGGACTGGCAAGTTTCTACTTTCAGTCTATATTATAATTTTTTAGTAATGCTAATTTGTGTTTATTTTTTGTGTGTTTTATTTTTCATTTTATTTTATAAAGATTTTTATATATATATAAAAAAATATAAATATATATATATATATTTTATATATAAATATATAAATATATATATATATATATATATTTTCTTCCGAAAATATGTGTGTTTTGTGGCTGTTTTAGCATGACATTCCAAATGATTAATTTGGCAGATGAGCAACTGATTGCAGAAAACGTAAATTGGTTTTTTTAGTATCTGCTTTCATCTTAATCCACTTATGCCCACCACTTATGGGAGACTTTCGTATAGGTTTTTTCGTTTTTGCTGTTTTTTTCCGAGATAATAGGCTCACCTGATACAATATTATTTCATTTATCACAAAGTTGTTCACCTTTTAAAATTATGTACTTGTATCAAATTTGGCTTTCATAATTGATGCGGAAAATACAGTGAGACTTACCTATGTATGAGTGTATGTAATTTAATATTTAAAAAACTTACACAAATAATATTCCGCCAAACTGTCAATTTCACAAAAAAAGTAATTTAATCTTATTGTATGTTCTTATATGAAGTTTGACACATAGGAAATAAAATCTTGTTGTCGAATGCTGTAGAATCTTTACGAATATGCGTACATTTATTCTAAAAATAAAAACGAAAGTGAACTTTGATCAAAAAGGAGCACAAAATAATGCAAATGATACCAAAATGGGATTTAAAACTAAGGGGCATAAAAAGTGGCAAGACAGTCGAAAAAGGGACACAATGCGACCTTAGTCGCACAACGGCAACGCTGATAAAAGGTTACCATCACGGCTGCCAGATTTTACGATTTATCGTCATTTTGTTGGTTTTTGGTACCCAAAATAGCAACATTACGATTTTACGATTTTTCCTTAAAATTTACGATTTTTTTAAAGTCAAAATATGGCAGTTTTTATGAAAAAATCTACTATTACAATTCATGTATTACTTACCCCTACATAAAAATGTTAGTGTAATTTTGCCCCTTCTTTATTTTATATTGATATCTGCGTAAATAGATATTCTCAAATAACACAAATAAAAAAAAAACAAGTTTCTTAAAAAAATTTCGCCCATCGAAAGTACGTATATCAAAACTTGGATACAACTTATCAATATTTTTCATAATTGCACCACGGAGGGAAGCAAAGTTATAATGCGTTAAAAGAAGAGAATGGTTTCAAATTCCCAATTAACGTAATCTAACGAAATTCTGAGGATATTCTCAGAAGAAACTACGTATCTTAAATTAATTCCCATTCCGCGCCTCTCGACATGAAAATTTATGTATTCCTTTTCTTTAGAAAAACAATTTTTTTTTAAATTACGATTGTTCAAATAGAAAAATGTATGTACTGAAATATATGCTACTACATTCGAATCATTATTCTTCCTCCCACGTACGTAATCTCTGTTTTTAATTTTTTCGCGACCACCCTTATATACGAGTATATCCATAATATTTGGTTCCCCATTTTCGTCTTTAAAGTCAATGACTTTAAATAGGGCAGGCAGGAGCAAAAAAAAAGAAGCAGCTCAGGAAGAGTAAATACATTTTCATGTCCTAAGTCAAAGTTCCCTTTAGGAAACAAAATTGAATCATTGAAAATAAATAAAATAGGGGTCTATGGTCAGTTCGGACAAGAAAATGTTTCCATATATGTATGGTCGGAAGTGTGTTATAGCCCAATGTATGGCGGTTAATTCTTGCTCAATTGTTGATTTATTACTTTCACCTGTAGTAAGTGTTTTTGAAGCATACGCTATTGGTGAATGTTTACATTCGTGTTCTTGTGTTAAAACTTCTCCACAAGCGTATTTAATTGCATCTGTGGTTATGCAAAATTCTTTATTAAAATCGGGGTATTGTAGTAATGTGGGCCTTATTAACGCTTTCTTTAGGTATTTAAATGCAAATTCACAATCTTTTATCCATTCGAATGGAACATTTTTCCTGGTTAGTTTTGTTAAATGTCTTGAATATTCAGAAAAGTTTTTAATAAATCTCCTGTAATAGTTGCAAAAACCTACAAATCTTCTTGCACTATCAGCATCTTGTGGTGTTGGATAATTTTCAATTATCGAGTATTTACTATCATCTGGCAATATTCCTTTGTCTGTACATTTTTTTTTTTTTTTTAATGCATGTTTTTTTATTTATTGTATCTTCATATATGAACTAACAATAAGTATTCAAATCTTAAATCTAACATATAATTAATAGGCCCGACCAATGCCAGACATAACTAAGTGATAGTTGTAAATAATACATAAGTAGTGATAAGCAAAAAAAAAGTATTTTCAAGCAACTTCATTCGGAGTGTTTAGTATTAGAGCCCTTGTATCTCTCTTTTTTAAGCGGATGTGTCCAGTAAAGTTCAAGATGTTACGAGCAAGCGGATTAGGATGTGACACGAGTTTAGTTAGATATTTGCCTGCGTATTTTGCAATTTCTTCAGTCACTAGTGGCATATTTAAATCACGATGGATATTGAAATTCTTAATGTACCATGGAGCAGATGTTATTAACCTTAAAATTTTGTTTTGTCTTCGTTGAATTCTCTCTACATTGGAAGCAGAAGCAGTGCCCCATAACTGGATACCGTAACACCATATTGGCTTTAAAAGCGACTTGTATATTAAAACTTTGCAGTCTAGGCTGAGTGTTGAATTTCTGCCAATCAGCCAATTTACCTGAGTTAATTTTAGTTTCATTTGAGTTAACTTATAGTCAATGTGATGTTTCCATGTAAGCCGTTGATCGAGGTGTATACCAAGATATTTCACATGTGAATGTTGAGGAACAACTTGATTATTAATCCGAATGGGGGAACAAGTATCTCTTCGTAAGGTAAATGTTATATGGACACACTTTTGTTCATTTACCTTAATTCTCCATAAGTTTAACCATAGTTCCATCTGGCTAATGTGTTCCTGGAGTTTTCGGGATGCCTCATCAGGGTTTTCGCGCATACTAAGGCAGGCGGTATCGTCGGCAAATGTAGAAGTGTGGATACTACTGCTCAAAGGCATATCACAAGTATAAATCAAATATAAAAATGGCCCCAGTATACTCCCCTGTGGCACACCGGATGAGATAGTTTCAGGCATACTCATAAAGTGTCCTTCCACAACTGTAAATTTTCGTGCAACAATGTAACTTTCCAAAAGATTTAGAATGTTTATTGGTAAATATGTCTTCAATTTCAAAATCAGGCCTTCATGCCACACTTTATCAAATGCCTGAGAAACATCAATAAACACGGCAGAACAATACTTCTTTTCCTCAAATGTTTTTCTGATAAATTGAACCAATCTATGCGTTTGCTCAATGGTGCTATGCTGGCTTCTAAAACCAAATTGATGGTCCGGGATGCACCCATTATCAGTTAAAATTGAAGACAATTTTGTCTTGAGTAGCTTTTCAAAAAGCTTTGACATTGTTGACAGTAAACTTATTGGCCTATATGACTCAGCCTTGGAAAGATCTTTACCTGGCTTTGGAATCATTTTAACCTTGGCAAGCTTCCAGCAGTCTGGATAATACTCCAGTCGTAAAATGGCATTAAAAATGAATAACAGGATTCTAATTGCAGTACGAGGTAACTTAATCAGCATCTGGTTACTAATTCCATCCATACCGGGAGCTTTTTTCGGGTTGAGTTCGGCAATTAGTTTTTGTACATCACACATCGTAAACTTTAAGGGTCGAGGGGGCAATACCGGTACATGTATTTGGTGTAAATACGGATTTTAAATGCTCAGCAAATATGTTTTTCAGTATCGCTTCTTGCCCAACCTCCGGTAGATGTGCGCAGAGGTGGCTTAAACTCAACGGGTGTTTTAAACTTTTTAGCAGCGCGCCACAAAGAGTAATTAGATGCTGGTGTGACATCAAGGCCTTCCAGATAATTTTTGAAAGATGCAGTTTTTTCAGATGCAAGCAACTCTTGGAGTCGTTTAGTGCACTCTTTAAATCTGATTTTGTGTTGAGGTGATCTGTGCTGTTGCCGTTCCCTTCTAGCTCTTCTTTTTTCACGTACGAGATGTTCAACGTCTGTAGAATAAATTTTATTGAACCCAGTATGCGGATGGGAGGTAGTGGCATGTTCAGAAGCTTGTTTAATATTCTCGTTAAGATTTGCAATGTTCGATTCAATATCATTGGGTGTTCTTAGCGTAATATTTTCCGTGCACTGACTACTAAGATATTTTTTGAATCCCAGCCAATTAACACGGTTTATCATCTTGACATATGGGGGAGGTAAAGCGCTTCTCAGTGGACTACAGATTGTAACGATCGTGGGAGAGTGATCAGACGACAGATGTAGGGAAGGTTCAACGTGAATTAATTCCCTAGAAATACTTTTTATGACGCCGAAATCTATAACATCCGGAATTTTTCTCACGTCAGTAGGCCAGTAAGTAGGCTCCCCACTTGAAATAACATCCAAACCCATTTTTGAAATTGTGTTGAACAACGCCCTACCTCTAGGCGTAATAAGACGCGAACCCCAGAACGTATGCTTAGCATTGTAGTCGCCAGCTGCAACGAAACAAGGTCCAAGAGATTTGTAGAACTTCTCGTATTGGTCCTCAGTGATTGAAAATCTGGGAGGAGAGTAAATTGAAGATATCACGAAATTTGTAAAAAAATTTTCAATGCAGATATTTGTTGCTTGTAGATGTTCTTCACAAATGTTGTCAAGAATATAGTGCTTGAGTCTTGACTTTATTAGAATTGCTGATCCACCGCATGCTCTCCCTCTAGGGTCCTTTGTGTCATATAAAGTGTAGCCATTCATTTTAAAGAGGCTTCTAGAAGTCAAATGAGTCTCAGAGACCAACATTATATCAATATTTTTTTCCGTAAGGAAGTGCTCAAGTTCATTTTTATGTTGGCGAATGCCGTTTGCGTTCCAGTCTGTACATTTATGAAAAAGATATGTTGCTTCTTTCATAAAAACTGAACATTTTTCAGGATGAAGTCTTAGATTGTATTTGCGACATAAATCCAAAACGTCTTTCAGATTTGAGAGCATATGTTTTTCTGAACATCCCAAGACAACTAAGTCGTCCATATAAAGAAATGCTTGATATGGTTTTAAACCACTAAAAGCAAGTGTCATCATTCATTCGCTCTGCCGAGTTGGTCTAGAATATCGTCAATTCTAGGTAATGGAAATTTGTCTCCATCTTTTATTTTCTGAATTTGGTAATGACTTCTTGGGTACCAATAGGAATGGACTATTGTATTCGGAGTGTGAAAGTTCGACTAGTTTGTTGTCTATTAACGTTTTTACTTGTTTATCAATTTCTTCTTTGTGTGCGTGTGGAATTCTGTAATTTTTAATGTATACTGGTTGTGTATCTTTTATTCTCAACTTTTGAGATTATTGAATTGTGGTGGAAAATTTAAAATTTTAAAAGTTTTAGAACTTCTTTGTTTCTATTTATTTTTGTTTTATAATTGTTTTTAACTATATCATAATTCGAGATGTTTTCGGTTTTGATTTTGCTTTGTTTAATTTTGCTAATATTGTTGTTAGTATTTAGTATACGAATGAAAGCTTTGTTTGTTGCTACTAATGTGTTTGCTATGAAAGCACCTGGTGCTATATTGTTTGATTTGGGATTAGTAATTCATTATTTACTGATATTAGTTTTACTTGACGTATGACTTCGGATCTTGGAGGTAAGATTATTTCATCACCATTATTTGTGATTAGTATTTCCATTGGGTTTGTGATAATGAAAGGGCGTAGTACAAGGTAATCACAGTAATTATTGAAGTCTAGAATGCAATTATATTTTTTAATAAAGTCCATGCCGATAATTCCGTCGCATGGTATTGCAAAATCATTTTCTACTACTTGAAAATAATGTGGTCAAAAAATATGCTTCCAACGGAATGTATTTCACCCTGTCCTATTCCTCTTAATGTTGTTATCTTGTCAGTATTTATTTCATTTGGATGCAAATGTGAAATTTTTATTAGTGAGGTGTCTCTCCAGTATCAATTAGTAGTGTTATTGGTGTTTTAGTTTTGTTTATTTGTAATTGAACGCAGAAACATAAGTTGAGATTTAAATTGTAGACATGTTTATTTATTGGATTTCTCTTAGAGGAACATCAAGGTTTTCCGAATCAATTTCGTTTACTGCTTACTGTTATTGTTTTGTCTCTAACTGTAGTTAATGTTGCTATTATTTCTTGGGAAGTTGCTTCTTCCACGGAATCTTGTGTAATTACCTCGTAAGTTATTATTCCGAGTGTTTTGACGTTGCTTGTAGTATAGTATAGAATTTTGTTGTCCAGTTGCTTCTGTGCAACTGTTGACAAATTTACTAATGGCATCATTCATGGTATTGAATTGTCCTGCTTCCATGATAAGTTTTACTTTATCGCTGGTGCAGTTTTTGGTTATAGCTTTTACTGCCACTTGTGTGGAGTATTCAGTTGCTAATTCACATGGTATCCCGTTTGTAATGTAAGCATTTTCGAGGGATTTTGCAAGATTCTCAATTTCTGCACAATATGTATTTGCAGTTATATTTTTCTGTTTTATATTTTTTATTTTTGCCGTTATTACTTCTACCGATTCAGCCTTTACTGTATTTTGTAACTTGTAACAGTTGTTTCATGTGAACCTTTAATAGATTCAACAAGTGATAGTGAGTCTATAAAGGAACGCAAGTTTTCAAATTTGCCATCGAAGTCTGTAATTAACTTCGAAGCTGTACTGAGAAATTCTACGACTGTTTGGCTCATTTCGTAACACTTTTCATCATCTTTAGGGGGCCAAAATTATTTTTATATCAGTTTGTTCATGTATTGTTTCTGGCAATTCAATTTGTATGTTCTTTTTGGCTGCTAGTTTTAGTATTTTGTTCCTAATATCATAAAAATATGCGTCTGCTGCAGTCTTGTGTGTAGATGTTAGTCGCGCATAATTAGTATTTAGGATCACTCTTGTTTTTTCTAAGCAATCTTAAAGAATTTTAAAATGTTTATTTAGGGTGTCATGTTTTATAGGTCTGTCTATACTGAGACATTTATATGATTTTTAAAATTCTGTTTTAATATTTCTACATTTACTTAGGATAGTTTGAATGGATTCAGACTTAAACTTTATCTTAATCATTTGCCCTACTAATGTACTGCTTTTTGAGCGATATTTTATGTGCTAAGTAAATTTTAAGCAGTAGATTAAGAACTGTTATTATTGTAAGGATTAATATAAGTAGCCATATAGAGTTAATTTCTTCCTTGTGGTCAATAATTTCTACGTTATTGACAACATTTGCGTTGGGATGATCTAATTTAGATTATTTTGCTCCTATTATATTGTCCCAAAAAAAAATTTACCAATCTAGATATTTCCTCATTAATAACATTGTTTCTAATCCCACTTTTCGTCTGTTAATTACATCATCCCTAGTGGGTGTTCCTTCTATTCCTAAATCCTTCCACAGTTCAGTTAAAAATTTTATAGCTTCTTCAATTTCCTCTTCTTCGTATTCTACTGGGTTTTTTGGCCTAGCCTTATTTTTATTGTTATTTCTATTCATTGCGAAACCCGAAAATTTCAAGCAATAAACGCCATTTACAAATTATTTTTACCAAAGAGTATTTGTTAATATGTACATACATATGTATATATTTTGTTGAATTATTTTTTTAAACGGAAATAAAGCAAGAAATTCTTATATAAGGATGTATGTATTTATTACAAAATTTTTACATAGAAAGCTTCAATTTGGTATTAAAATTTTTTTTGTGTGATTTTATTTTGGTTTTTACCGAATTTATTTTATCGATGATTTTTTCAGCTCGCCACCCTGAGCGTAAGTTTGTTGGTGCATGAGAGCACGTAGTTCCGTCTTTAATTTGTTTAGTCGGCCACCTCTAGATTTTGTTGTGTTTGGTAAAGGGAATATTGAATATTTTGGCTCTTCTTCCTTCTTCTTTTTCGGCTTTATGGGTTTTGGCCCTATTGATAGAATTTCAGGTTTTTGGCTGGGATCTGCGCCCTCCCGTAGCTGATTTTCCCAACGGGCTTCAACCTCCGCTAAATTCTTCAAGATTTGAGACAAATTTGGGGCCATTTGAGGAAAAACTTGGCGAAAAATAGTAAACAGGATTAAAAAAAATTTTTCTATATGAAGGAATTTGTATTCGAGCGGCTATTTGTTGCGCTTATGCTAACTGAAGATGAGATGTTACTACTATTGGAATGTGAGCTTTTGGTATGTGCTTGCAGTGGTACCGCCGTAGTGGGTGTAACACTTAAGGCACCCTTCGATGTTAATGCTGCTGGTATGGCCGCCAGAGGATTTGTAGACAATACACTATTCGAAGTGACAACAATGTTTTTCTTCATGACGTGCTGTGACTGTTTTAGCTTCTTTAGTAACAATAGTTTGGTTTCTTCATTGCGCAAATCGTCCCTTAGCTAACGCAGTTCCTTTTCGCGTTTCTTCAATTCGGCTGGTCTCAATTCTTTGATAAAAAATAATGAATAGGAATCTAACATAGCATAAGCTCTGTATGTTGGATCCTATTGTCCTTTCTTATTTTTAGATAAAGGATAAGCAGATATGCTATGTATTCCTTTATTCTAAAAAATATGGCAGGATCGAAATATAAACATTAAAAGATTAAAATTAAAATTAAATTACTATAGCTTATACATATACTACTTATGAGAATAAATCTTAACCCTACATATTGACATACTTATGTTGAAACATATGAACATGTATGCACTTACTTAAAATTAGTGCACATATTTTCGTGTGGAATCTGGCCGTAATATGATGCTTGTTTAAAATACAAATTCATTCCCATGATCGCGATTGTTTTGGTGCAGTAGGTATGTGTGGCTGTTCAGGTGCCAACAATAAAAACTCTTTCTTAAATTTGCCGTCGATGCACATTTGTACTTGGCCTTGAATAGTTGTCACTAGTACGACTTCAACATTAGTGAAATATTAGAACATTTTAATTGCACGTGCAGACGTTCAAAGTAATGCAAACATTAAATTAGATACTGCTAAAATATAAGATTTTTTATTTTTTTTAATCCATACAATTCGACACGGACACGTTAAAAATTAATTTTGATTCAGCCATTTTTTCTGACGATTTTTAGTATAAAACGACGATTATTTCATAGTTTATCGGGATTTCGACGATTTTTCGATTACCATCTACATCTTCCACACACACCCAAACGTACAATATCCAAAATAACAAGCATACATGTGTGAACAGTACTTCTTTTGATTGTTCTTTGCAAAGAATTTCCATCGCCGATGTGTCAACCATGCTAGTCGCCGGCGATTCGAGTACTATTGGGTGCGCTCGCGTATTCATCGCTTTGTTGTAAGGCGTAGGCGATGGTGCGCGATTCACATCGTAAACGTCAATAAATTTGTAGTGAGAATTAACCTTTCAGACTTACTTGAATACGCTCGCCAATTCAGCGCTTAGTTATAAGGCGTAGGCGATAGATAGCGATTCGTATTCCCTGAGAAGGATCGCGTAATCATCGCCAAACAAGCAATCGCCAAAAAATTTCAAAAATTTTTGTAGGGTTTGTTATAAACAAGAAGTCTTGGCGACATAGCTTGTTAACAGTCATATGCAGGTACACCAATAAATCCATCGTGCTTCGTTTATAGTACGACAGCATTTATTATTGGCTTAGTATAATACATGCCACGAGAATACATATAAAAAACATGACGTATTTACATTTCAAGACTGCTTACGCAGGTCTCTAATACATATGTATAGACCTTAACTCAATGCTCCACAGCATTGTTTTCAAGATGAATTTGTGACAGCTGCGCTGGTTCTTTTAACTTATGCAATTTCGGTACTGCCCTCATGTTTAAAATTATTTCGCTATATCCGGGCTGCTCTGCAGTGAACCCAAAAAGGGGACCTAAAATTAAGTTCGTTTAATAACCTGCTGTTTAATTAAACAAATTAAGTTTTTCTAACATCAATCATCGTTATTTTGTGTTATAAAAACAAAAAAATGAAACTAAAAGTTTTGACTTAATTTGACTAGATACAGCCTACTCGGTAGACCCACGTTGCTATCCCAGGTGAAAATTCAAATGAGAATTCAAAACTGTTAAATGTGCGTGCGTGTGGAAATATGGGGATGAAAAGAGGTGTTATTTTATTATTCTGCACATACACATAAATATACCCTGCAGTCAGACTGGGGCCAAATGTCTATATTTCAACACTAAAATTCTAGAAATAGTTACATTGTCTACAATTTCTCTTCTATTCGTCAGTATAAAAGAGAGATAGAGAGGAAGCAGATGTGGTACATTTCTGGTGGATTTTCAACAACTTGTCAATATAAGTAAATTCGTATGTACTTAAGGTATAGAAATGTACCAGTAAATGTCTGGTTGTTATGTCTCCATGTTCCCATAAAAACTATGTAGTCACTACCTAGTCAATTGTTTTAGTGTTACTAGTAGATTTTCAATGACAAGCACATGTTAAATGAATATAGCACAAAGTATTGTATGGGGAATAATTGTAGAGTAGTACTGGTGACAAAGTCGACATCATCGACATTTCCTTCAGGGTAGATATATACACTTACGTTCATACTTACATAACTCTGTATGTATGTGTGTATATTATTTTTGATTTTTTTTTGTTGGGGATAATATCAACTTAATTTCTATGTGTTGTAATTTATGCTTATTTCGCATGTTTTCCTGCAATTGTCAAGGTTTTCATACGTTACCACAAACGCTACTAAATTGTAAAGCCAGATAAAAACAACACAAACATACATAAAAATAAGAGTACACACAATCCCAGGTTTTACCCTGGAAAATTTATGGTACCTTCAGCTCTAAAGGGTAAACACGTATGCAGACATTAAAATATATAGACGAGAGCAGAGCACGAAGCTGTTCGGCGCGTAACCGGCTTAACAGCCGCCGCCGAATTTTGTCTCGCAATTGGGCCGCCGCCGATGTATGAGCCTGTGTTTGGCGCACGGCTTAGTCGACCACTCGTGTGTGAAATGTATCTGGCATGCATTATTTTCTTGCCAAAAAAAATCTGTGTTTATTTATTCTTAATTTTTTAGTTGAAAGAATTCTAATGTAATCTGCGTACAAGTATGTACATGCTATCAGTGAAATTTTTACACTCATGTAATTTCTTATGGTCAGTCTATCAAAAACTGCCAGTGTAGCGAATAAAATAAATATTTACAGCAATTTGGATCTTTTAATCTGTATTCTAGTTTTTTAGATGTGGGTGAATAAATTGCTATCAGAAAGGGCTGATCTATGTTAAAGTCCTCTCTAGATAATTATTTTATTCAAGTTGGTTAGTCGAAAAATTGCAATGGACCAAAAAATAAACTATAACAGCCGTATTCATAACAATTTTAAACAGCGTTTCATGAGTTGTTTAAGCAATATTCGCTAAAATTGTATTCATAATAGATTTTTAGCTTAAAAAACGTTTTTTAAACCTTGCGTAAATCAGCAAATTTTAAAATTGACTGCCCCCCATCTTTAAACGAATTTTAAGATGACGTTCTTGTGATTTTGCTTCGTGTTTGTTTACATTTTTAGTTTTTACTGCATCTACTTGTGTATGTATGTACATATGCATATGTGAATGTTATTCAGAAGAAGAAAATGAAATTGTATTTGTTTAGAAACTCATGACGAAATTTCACATGGACTCCAAATAAATATTTACCAGAGAAGGAGAAATCAGCTTCCCACTCCCATTTCGTCTTTTCTCAGTGTGTGTATAAAGAAAAATAATAATTATAGTTATGTTTAGAAACTAACAACAAATAAAATAAAACTCGTTATTCTAGTGCTTCTTAATCTACAATAAAAAAAATCATATAAAAAGCACTTTTAACAAAGATTCACTTCACTGTAAACTCTTTATTTATTTAATTTTGTACGAGTTGTGTGTGTTTTTTATTTTATAGAAACAATATTTTTCCAAAAATGGACAAAAAACAAATACAGATACGAGTACTTCGTGAGTTAATAATCGTTGTTTAGCAGAACTAGGATGCAAGTGACAAATAGACAATACAGTGTTGCCAAGATATTTTAAAAAAATCAAGTTAATTGATTTTTAGTTAAAACATTGATTATGAATACCAATATTTAAAAAACCTTATTTAGCCTTAAAATAGTTTTTAACTAATATGGTTTTTAAACCTCAATCAAGTTTTTTATGAATACGGCTGTTTGTCTTTTATAAAATAAATATGTATGTAATTTTATATTTATGCATATACATAATTCATATGATGACATCGGTGAATGGTGTAGAATATTCGGCCAATCCGAATATACATAGCACTCTTAATTGCTTTATTTTCAAAAGGAAATTTTAGCTTAACCCCCTTGTTCTGACCACTGTGATAAATATAATTTTGTTATTTGCAAATGAAAATTTTTATATTTTAAGCAATGTAAAAATTGTCAGTTGTTATAGTTTTTATTTTGTCACAGAGCTTAGAACACGGGTGTTAGTTACAAGTTGCTGTAAGAAAAACTGTAAACCCAAAACAGTTAGTACTTAAGCTTAAATTGTTTTTGCTATAGAATTGAAACCGTATATCCTATGGTTATAAAATTTTGACAGATAATGCCAATGATAACAAGTTAATGATTTTTATAAAAAACCCATTTCGAAAATTATGTTATTTAAGCTTCTTGGCGGTAATGGATCGATATGTACATAAATTTTTTCAAAGCGGCATAAAAAATAAGAAGAATTTATCTTTATTTGAAAAAGGTACACAAGCATTATACGAGTACATACATATATAACTGCAATGTTCTAAACCAGAACGTCCTTTCAAGCGGCCGTGAAAATACTGCCCCTTTTACGTTGCAACCGTTGTATATAATCAAATTATGTATGTTTTAATAAGGTGCGTTATCCACTGAATTTAGTAGTCTATGGCGTTATCCATAGCCCTTGCAGGTAAGCAAAAAAACAAAATTATTGTGCTAGCCGACACATTTTCTTAGCCGCCGTTGGCGAAAAATTTTCGCCTCATAGCCGGCTTTTAGCCGCCGCCGACGATATTTGCTTTTAGCCGCCGCCAATCACCATTGTACATCGGCTTCGTGCTCTGGACGGGAGCTTAAAGTACAATACAAAAAGAAAGAGCTTGTAAATGTTTTGCGATATAATTACAAAAAAGCCCTTCCCTTTTTCTAAAACACAAACATTTATATCAAATATACTACATACATACATATGTATGTACAAGGGTATGAATATTGCAACATGCCAAAAGTTTATGAGACTTATGGCAGAATGCAGAGAGAGTAAAAAAATATATTTGGATAGAGATTTTAAGGAACGGTATAATTCAAAACTGTGCTTAAATTTTTAATGTGCTGCATTTCGGTTATATGTATATCGTTATCACTAGACTTCTACGATATACAAGTTCTGGCCAAGTTCCGGCCAATGCACGAAGTGTGTATATTTACAGGAAGCCATTCGAGCTGTTTTTACCCCAATCATAAATTTGTTCCCCGCAATCGTAAAATTATAAAATTTAAACCATAATTAGAATAAATTCATGTGACCTCATATGCAAAGTTTGCAAGTTTTACAATGAAAGCTTCCGGTGATATGGAGGTGCAAAAATTGCATATTTTAAGACATACTGACCACTGACCATTGACCACTGACATACTCATCAATATTATGAAGAACTTCCGCTATAGCTACAGATCTGGAATTTGGTACACAAGTAGATCTAGGTGAGCGACGAACTAGAAAAATCTGAAAATCCGAAAATTTTTATCAAGGGTCCGGGCGTACGCCCATAAAGCTCTGAATTAAAAACACATATCTTAAGCGTTTAACTCAAGCAATTTTATTGAAATTTGGCTCACATGTTACAATAATACAAGGCTATACATTTTTATAAGAAAGTGGGCGTTAACACGCTCATACAATTTAAACCTCCTATTTCATGTACATCCGGCCAGTACATTTAAATGTACTATTTATGTAACTACTATTATTCGTTTCCAACGTAACTAAACAGGAAAGATAAACACTAGCCAAAGAAAGTTTTGGATTAAGAAAAGTGGGCGGAAATACGCCCATAATAATAAAAAATTAAAATTTGCTCTATTGAGCTGAAATTTGATAAACGAGTAGTTATAGATTAGCAAATTACTAGAAACATCTGAAAACTCAAAAATGTTACCAAGGTGGGCGGGGCTGGGCCCATGAGGTTCAGAATTTAAAATACAAATCTAAGGCCTTTAACTGAAGCGATTTTATTGAAATTTGGCATACATGTTGCAATGATGCAAGGCTATACATTTACGTTGAAAAAAGTGGGCGTTAACACGCCCTTATATTTTAAGCCTACTATTTCATATATATTTGAATATACTACATATTTTTAAATTTATTACTATCCGCTTCCAACGAAACTCGACAAGAAAGATAACTACTGGCCAAAGAAAACCTTGAGATTGGAAAAGTGGGCGGTATCACGCCCATTAGAAAATATAATTAATTAGTTAGCTGAAATTTGATAAGAAAGTAGCTATAGATTAGGAAGTAGTTGAAAAAATCTGAAAACCTGAAAACTATAGCCAAAGACGTAGCCCTGCCGTCCAAGAAGCTCAGAATTAAAAAAAAATTCAATGCGTTTAACTCAAACGATTTTATTGTAATTTGGGTTAAATATTGCAATAATACAAGGTTATAAATGTTCTTTAAGCAAAATGGGATTTAAAACCCTCAAAATTTGCATTCCTACTTAGTGTATGTACTTCGATTCAGCAAATTTAAATATACTATTTATGTATTCATTATTACACGTTCCCAGGCGAAACTCAACAGAAGAGATAAACGCTCGCCAAAGAAATCTTGAGGTTGAAAAATCGGGCTTCATCACGCAAATAAGAATAAAAAATTTCAATTTTCGCTAATGAGGTGAAATTTGATAGACAAGTATTTCTAAGCTAGAAACTAACTAGAAAAATCTCAAAGCCAGGAAAATATAGCCATAAGGGCGGGACTACGCCCGTTATGTTTATAACTAAAACACGAAATTTAAATCGTTGTCGTAAGCAGTTTTATTGAAATTTGGCATGCATGTTTCAAAAATGAAAGACTATAAATTTTCTTTTAAAAAAGTGGGCGTTAACATGACAATAAAATTTAAGTCTCTTCTTTCATGTACTTCGGATCAGCAGATTTATACTACTTATGTAGATATTATTGTCCGTTTCCATCGAAACTTGGCACTGACTAAAAAAATTTTTTTTTTAAACAAGTGGGCAGGAATACGCCATAAAAATAAAATAATCAAATTTACGCTAGAGAGCTGAAATTTGATACGCCAGTAGGTCAAGATGCCAAAAAAGCCAAATATTTAAACCAGGAGTGGCAGGGGCCACGCTAATACTGTACTGAAACTTTTACTTAAAATAAAATCTTGAGTTTAAAAAAGTGACGGAGAGTGGGGGTAACAGCCATAATATTTAAAGCTAGAATCTGAACTAGAGAGTTTAAATTCAATACCCCTTAAGTTAAGGGGTGAGTTGCGTACAGGAAAAATCAGAAAGCAGTGGTTGTTACATTAGGGATGTAGGGCCATGTTTATAGAAACTTAGATCAATGTTACACGGCAGAGAACTGAAATTTTGAAAAAAAATTGACTTAGGTAAGTTACCAACTAGAAAATATTTAAAACACAAGCTACTCTATTGAAACTTTACATGCACATTTCACTTGTGCTAGACTTTAATTTTGAATTTTCAAAAGTACTACGTCTAAGCAGACTTTAGAAAAATAGGCGGGGTCACTTCCACTAAAATGTACACTATATTTTACATATTTCTACTCTAATGCTTCTTAAAAAACTAAGTACATCAGTCGGTCCTTGTAATGACACAATGGTGCACATATCACACTCTAACCCATTATTGTATGTAGGTCTGCCTTTTAAACTGACGCAGTCATTATGAATAGAACTATAACATACTAAAAGTTTAAAGTTTAATAAGCTTTATTAAGAAAACCTTTCAAAAAGTAGTCAGATCCTCACAAAAATATAAATGCGAAAAAAGGCTAAGTTCCTTTCCAAAATTTCGGCCATCAAAAGTACTGAGATACAAATTATGACCAATTTCGTGTTTGGTACAATACCTATCACTGCAACATGGTATGAATTATATAAATTTGTAATCGTAAGGGTGTCAGATAATTTCTAGATAATGTGCGAAGTTTTCAAAATGGGCAGTGCTTAAAAAAAGAAAACGAAAAACTTAAAAAAGAAAATGATAAAAATGTTCATGATGTGGAAAAATCTTTGTGAATGAAAACAATACTTTAACACTTACTATTAAAACCCATACAATTCTTTTTTAGGGTTCCGTACACCAAAGGTGAAAAAAGGAACCCTATTGTTTTCGCTACGCTGTCCGTCTGTCCGGCACACGGAATTTTCTCAGGAACCGTAAGAGCTACGGACCTGAAATTTGGACAGAGTATGTAGAACCTTGGCCACTACAACAAAAAATACATGAGAATTAGAAATTAAAGGGTGCTCCAAAACGAGCGATGAAAAATGTTAAAATGTCATGTAATATACATACAATTGTATGTACATATGTATATTGACACTTGAAATTTGTAAAATTAGTGTATTTTTATGAAGACTACAACAATAAACATTAAAATATTAAAAAATTTAAATTAAAGGGTGGTCCATCAGGTAATGCAATTTTGACTATGTAATTTTGACAAATTGCTATATCTTGGAGACCGTAAGACGTAAACTTTTGAAATTTTCAAAAACCGTAAAACTAACAAATCCAAAAATTATAAATCGCCAAACCGAAAAAAATCGCCAAAACCTGAAAAATATCGCCAAATCGAAAAAATCGACAAAATTAAAAAAAAAATCTAGCACTAAAGTAAATCGCCAAATTCGAAAAAATCGTTTAAATGAAAAGAAATCGCCAATATGAAAAAAACGCCAAAAACCGAAAAAAATCGCCAAAACGCGAAAAATGCGCCAAAACCAAAATAATTGTTTATGTGAAAAAAAAATCGTCAAAATGAAAAAAAAATCGCCAAAATTAAAAAAAAAATCGCCAAAAACCGAAAAAAATCCTCAAAACGAAAAAAAGTGCCAAAACTAAAAAAAAATTGCCAAAATTAAAAAAAATCGCCAAAACAAAAAAAAAACGCCAAAAAAATAAAAATTTCCAAAATTAAAAAACTTTAAAAACCAAAAAAAAATCGCCAAAACGTGAAAAAAAAGTGCCAAAACTCAGAAATCGCCAATAAATTCAAAAAACCCCCAAACTAAAAAAACGCTTAAAACCGAAAAAACTCAAAAACGAAAAAAATGCCAAAATTATAGTTTATATTGTTCGTATTGAATTACATATCTCGTGCCTGTACGGAACCCTTTGTGCGGGGGTCAAAGTCGCACTTCACTGAATTTATTTAATTTATTACAACTATTATTTATAATAAATGCACACCTCACGGACTTTATTGAAAACCCAACTGCTGCAGCTGATCTCAGCTTAGACGTGGCCGCTTTTTCTTTGGCCTCGGAACTCCTCTACTCGATATGACCACAATTCCAACCGAGCAGCTTCCTTGGTCTCACTCAACGCCAGCTTCTTTCTCTTAAAAATTTTTGCTATTTGTGAGTTTCTAAAAATTATTTCTGATTAAAAATCACTAAAAGCTCAATTAAAATCTACAAATGTCTCATTTAAATAGGAATTTTAAAAAACTTACCTCCCTTACTTGCCATTTCCTTTTGCATTGTTTATTTACTTTTTTTGACATTTGGTTCGCCATTTTAGGAAATTGTTCTGCTCAATGAACACAGTTCTCAACAGACACCAGGGTTGTGTTTCGAGTTTTACACAATTAGTGTGTAAAATGTGCTAAATTAAGGCCTTAATTGCATAAAATGTCCTAATTGCGCAATTAAAGGGTCTGTCTGAACACGGTATTAGCGAATAATTTCATTGCCTGAAAAAGCTACACAAAGTTGAAGCGAAATATCGATACCAAATAAATAAAATTGATAATTATTTACAAAAGACCTTAAGCTTAATTAAAATTTAAATATAATAAATTTATGTATGTGTGCAAATCTCTTTAATGAATAAAATTTTGTATGGCCGAGTTTACATCTGTGTGCCATGTGTGTAAAAAAGCGTAACCACTAATTACTAATAAAAAACGTATTCATTAAGTTAAACAAATTCATACATAACTAGTAGACAATTTAAAGAACAACAACAACATGATTGAAACTGCTTAATTCAATAAATACATGTCTGAATGAAACAGTTTTTCATTATTAATTAGTGGTTACGCTTTTTTGCACACATCGCACACGGATGTAAACTCGGTCTATTTATTTGTTTATGCATATGCATAGCGAAATTTACATCTGAATATGTAATGTGAAAACATAGTGTAATTTAAAACGTAAAACTTACATATGTACATTAGGGTGGCCGCTATTTTATTTTTTTTTATTTCTTCCCAAATGGAATTATTACTCAAATAATTCTGGAATAAGTCTATATGGCAATTATTTTCTTTTATTTCAATTAGTTTATGACTTTATTTCAGTGAGCCAACGAAAATCGGTAGATTGTGCTTATAGTGTAGTTCAAGCTTAATACGTTTAAAATTAGATTTTTTAATTAAAATTAACACTTGGTTCATATTGAAAATCATATGTTTTTTAATAAATTTTTAAAATTATTTTCTGCAAGTACAAATGGCAGGATTTGGACCGTTTGACATTTTTAATGAAATCTGTTTAATGTATTAAAATTAAATTAGTGATGGGACTTTTTTAATCTTTCGCCTTCCTTTATTTTGTGCTGCTAATGAAAAAAATTTGCATTAAGCATGCGTTCTGCGGTTTTATGTATTTCATTTATACCAGTCCTACAGCGTCAAGGACTTCGGTTTTTTTGCGATTCCGGCAAGAGTATCGGCAGCATCACCTAATTTCTTCATATAATGTGCCTGCTTTCTCATTACTGCCACAGTTCCTTCAGTCAACTCCACTTGGCGGCGAAGTAAATGAAGCTGTTTGTCAGATATGGTTTTTGGTTCTTTTTTTGGTGATGAGCTGGTTGCAAACTGAAAGTCGCTATCATTGCAGTCCACATTTTGACGCTTTGAAGCTCTTTTAGGATGTACCCCAATCATGATTTTGCGAAAGTCTATATTGTGTTACAGCAGGAGTATTTAATTTTTTTCTCTTTATCAGTTTTCTGGCTCGGCGTTACAACCGCCACAGACTTACTGTTCCTGGGTGGTGTTTCTACAAGCGACTGAAAACAGTCGTCAATTGAATCGGACCTTGAACACGCAGGATTGCCAAATACTTTTTTTCTTTTTTTACAGCTGAAGAACACGGTGGCTCGCCGCCGAATACATTACCACTAGGAGCTCCAGCAGAAGAAAGTGGAAGTGTTCGGTCAATTATTTACTCAATTTCAGTCAAATTATTAAACCGATACAGTCCACTTTCTCGTATACTTTTCTTGTTCTCAGAAATCTTCTTTTTTGTTCGAGATCGTAAATCTGCCCATGACTAGTAAATGAAAAAAAAAACTAAATAAATAAATGTGTATTTATTAACATAAATTTTCCTAAATTTCCTCCTTTTTTCGACTCAGCCATTCAACGCGTAGGAGGTCCAATCGAGTTTAATTTTTGAGTTATTGTTTTCTAATGCACTTCTGTTGATAATTTCCTGCTTAACCTTGGCAAGTAATGGTTTTTCCTCCATAAACTTCACAAGAGTGCTCAGTTGCTGTATAGTAGATTTCTTCAAGCTAATAAACGATTTTATGTAATCATTTTGGTTCTAAGATGTGTTTGTGCATTAACTTACCATCAGAGCTGCCGTTTTTGGTTATTTCTAACCAAAAGTGGTTATTTTTTTCTTTAATGTGGAGATGTCAACATTTTTCTCATTTTGGTTATTTTTTTTTCGCCAAAATAATGATACACATATACATATTTTTTATGTTATACTTTTTAAGCTTTTATGTTCTTAAATTTTTAGTATTGCTACCAAGGCAACTGAAAATAAAACATCTGTGACTAAAATCGCTAGTGCAGCCACCTGTCATGACTTCACTTGTTTACAATACTTTTCTTTTCTTTTATCTTCCAGTAATTCTGAGTATGCACGTTTGCAGACTGCTATGTGGTCCATACTAGGTTACCACTTTTGTCCGCCCGAATCGCCTCCTTCCCAAGAACAGTACGTAACCCTCACAAAATTTCAAGTATAAAACTGGACGATATTTGCTTCAAATTCATGTTTTTCAGAAATAGATTCATGGGCTTTAATAAAAGAAACACCTTATCTATAAATTTGCATTAATTTTTCCCGTCTCGGTTGCATCATTGAAATGAAAAAGTCCTTTGGAAGGGCATTAGTCGAATTTTTGCAGCTTAAAAGAACAAGGTTTATGTCAAGTGTTATAAATTTTAAAATTTAACGTCACACACATTAAAACTATTATACTGTGAACTGCAAGTTTTGTTTACTTTATAATTAAAAAAAATTTTATTTTTTATATACATACATGTACAAGCGTTAACTTATTACATACATATGTAGGTAAAAGAATTACATATATTTGTTTTGTTGTTATTATTATTAACTGCATTCAAATCACATGCGTTACATTATAAATATGTATGCATTTTAAAACCCAGTAAAAAATGGAAGTCATTCTAGTGGAACTACATTTTCATTGCTTCCAAAAAATCGATATTTTTAATTTTTCGAGAGTAAGCAACAAACCATGTAGAAGCTTATTTTAGTCATACAAAACTTTGTAACTCCTCCATAGTGTTAGAAAATACACACCAGAATTAAAAAAAATTTGTTTTCTTAAAGAAATTTATGAACAAATTTTAGTCTAAAATTTAAAAGTTATTTGCTTAAATTTACATGGAATCACTGTTTCGGATTTAAATTCGTATAAAAAGAAACGAATTGTTGAAATAAGTAACTATTTACCATTTTTCCTATGATAGGACTTTGTGTGGGAATTTTTCTTAATATCGCTTCCAATTAAGTGAATAGGCATCGAAAAAGAGAACTTCTTGCAATGTCTTTTTTTTTTTGCTGGGATGTTATTTAATAAAAATACTACAAATTGAAATTTGATTATATTTTTTTCTCATTTGGTAACTTTTAAAGCGAATTTTGGTTGTGGCAGCACTGCTTACCATTTTAACTTTTAAAATTTTTTTCTGCACTTTTAAAAAGAAATTTACTAAAACAAAGCAAAACAAGGAAAACAAAAAACTAAACTTTTCAAACTAAAACTCTTCTTCGTCTTAGAGATTGTCATTCATACGGACAACAAGAAGTACAGGAAAACTTAACATTTGCATATAAACACCATCTAGTGTGCAATAGTAGCTACTAATTTTCACTAACATATAAATGTGCTAGCGCTGTAAGCTAATATCAACTATTTGTACTCAATGCATTTATGCCCATCTATGCACTTTGCAGTACTACACAATTTCATTAAAATAAATATTTTAACCGGCAAATTTTTACTGATTACAAAAATTTTTTCTGCAATTTTTATAAGTGCCTAAATGATTTATTACATAAATTTGTATTATTATTTCAGCAAACAGTAATGCCCGTATTCAAAATGAAATTCTACTAAGTGGCAAAATTTTTTTCATACAAAAATTTCAAATTTTAATGAAAAATAAGCAATGTGATAAGCCAATATTAAATTTTGTTTTTAATATTGGCTTTTGGTAACTAAAATAAGATATATACATTTTTGACTCTACTGTATTTAAAAATCGATGGAAAACTGCGTCTATAGTAGTGGAATTACTAGTTGTGGGGGTTTGTGGAGAATTGCTCATATGCAAGTGGAAAACGTCAAATAAAAATTTTTATAAAGTTTGCGACTGTGGGCTTGCAAAAAATTTGTATTAAAATCTCCACCTATAATAATTGGCATGAAATGGAGATTGTTACCCAATTGTCGTGCGCCAGCGTCAGTGTAAGGCAACAGTAAGTAATGAAGATATGTTATAATATACTATTATAAATTCTTTATAAGCACTGCTAAATGCCTTTTAAACAAATACATGGCATTTAAAAAGCACTTTCATTCAAAAGTTTATATTTATTTTATATTTTTCAACTTTTTAATAAATTTATACCCACAGCCAACACTAATATACTTCACAAACAATTTCTATTAAAATTAACATTGCTCATGAAGTTATGTTTTAAAATTCGGTTGAGTGCATTTCTGTGCAGCTGATAAGTTTCTCTGTACTTCTTGTTCGTATGATTACATTCATACATAGCTCATCAGTTTGATAACACTTTACGATCTTACTCAAAATTTTTGATTGTATTGTGAAAAAGATTTTTACCCCCATAGCGTATATGTATATGTTTACACATCAAAAATGCTATTTTGCTTTTCAATTTGATTTCGTTTGTGGTGTGAATTTTCGTGTTGGAAAAGTTTTTCGTGTGCTTGTTTTGTACGTGTTTGGGTCGTGTCGTGTTGGAAAACTTCGAAACGCGCACATTTCTCTACAGAACATCAAAAACTTTGCAAGCAGATGTCATCAAACGCCAAATTTTGTTATTAATCCTCTTTTGATCCATTTTGTTGCGTGTGTTAGGGGCGGAAAACTATCGATGACACTATCGATAATATCGATAGCTAATTTGTTTTACAACTATCGATGATTTTACTCAGCAATCGAATAATAATTGAAACCAATCGGTATTTTTTAGTCATTATCGATATTACATTATACAATATAAAATCAAAAAATTTAAATATGTTGCTTTTCATAAGCAAAACTAACTAATGACTTAAAATTTCTGCCACTCATCTCACTTATTTTTCATACAATTATTTTAATTTTGTTATTTATTGAACTGAGAAATAATGTTTTCGTTTGAATTTTTAGTGTAAATAAATACATTACACGAAAACCACATAACTTCGATACTATCACGATAGTATCGTTGATATATCGATAGTTTTTCTAACTTTTGATAGCCTTGAATCGATATATCGATAAAGTTTTTTAATCTATGGAAAACTTTTGATATTGACACTATCGATAGTTTTTCACCTCTAGCGTGCGTGAAATAATTCTGCAATTTCTAAACGAGTCGTACGTTGCTTTGACAACAATGAAATTCCTACCAATAATATAACTTTCCAAAAGTTTTTGTATGTTTATTGGGAGATATGTCTTCAATTTTAAAAATAGACCTTCGTACAATACTTTATCAAATGCCTGAGACACATCAATAAAAAGGGCAGAACAATACTTCTTTTCTTCAAATGTCCTCCTTATAACTTGAACCAATCTATGCGTTTGCTCAATAGTGCTATGCTGACTTCTAAAACCAAATTGATGGTCCAGGATGCACCCATTATCGGCTAAAATTCTGGACAGTTTAGTCATGAGCAGCTTTTCGAAAAGCTTTGACGTTTTTAATAGTAAGCTTATAGGCCTATATGAATCAGCCTTGGTGAAGTCTTTGCCCGGCTTCGGAATCATTTTTATTTTAGCAAATTTCCAGTTTTTTCGAAAATACTGCATTCGCGAAATGGCATTAAAAGTAAATAGCAGAATTCTTCGGATTAAGCTCAGCAATTAGTTTTTGAACATCACGCGTCTTAAACTTTATGGGTCGAAGGGGTAGAACAACTACACGCGGCAAATCAGCAACATGTGTTTGGTGTAAATACGGATTTTAAATGATCAGCAAATATGTCACAGCGACTTCGGTTGACTGTTCTCTATAGCCCCCACAGGGGAGTCTATTTTTTACTACGGGTGTGGCAAGCCCGGGGCCCCAGCTGGGGTGATGTGGCTTTTTCCATTGACGTACCTTTGATACATTACCCATAGAACTTATGTGTTACTACCCGATCTCTGCAAACATCGGAAAGGATGTGCACATATTGATAAAAGGAAGACAAATATTGTACGCCCGTTGTTGTCAATTAGGTGCATCGTCACCTAGAACTGCGCCTGAGTTCAAAAGGCGATAGAGGTGAATCCCTTGTGGTGGAACTTCGAGGTCTCACTAGAGGCTACTTCTGGTCCCACAGGTGCCGGTTGCCCAACATCTGACCTGCTTAGAGATAAATGCATTGCGGTTGTAAGGATCCTGTGCTGAAATGGTTGTTCGTCCTAAGGGGCATTGCACATCAGATCGTAGTAGGCACAGGATTTTGGTGGCGATCTTGCGTTCTTCTCGCGTGGGTGGTTCTCGATGCTCTGAAGTTTTGAGTGCATGTAGCGGTCGTCAGTTTTCTTTGCTAAAATGCCGAGTTCGTCCCACTCCACGGGGTTTAAAGGATGATTTTGGTATGTTTGGAGTAGGCACTGGATACTTGGCGACACAGGCATGCGTTCAACTCGGATGATTGGTTGAACTGTTCCGCCAATGGTTGAGGAATTATCTTGGGGACCTCGCTATGGGTGTATACACAACACTTTAGCGTGGAAGCCAGAGAATTATCGTAGTGGATGTGGTTGCTACCAAAATCGGTGGAAGAATAGTCTTGGCTTCCCAGTGTTAAATCAATGCTAGTGATTGGCATGACGCGGTCAGCCAGACACTGTTCTAGGTGCAGTTGCCATTTAACAGAAGCTGCTATGGGCACGGACATAGCAGCAGCTATGTTTTCGACATACCAGCAGAGTTTAAATAGCTCAAAGTACCTCAGCAAGGTACTTGACGTCTAACCCAGCACCCGGTGCTTTGGCACCCGTGAGATAAGGCCGTACAGGCAGGTGCTCAGGGAAAGCTATTGCAAATCTGTTCTCCACAGCGGCTTCAGCTTACTGTTTCGTCACAGCAACTTCGGTTGACTGTTTTCCACAGCGGCTTCGGCTGACGGTTTCGCCACAGCGGCTTCGGCTGACTGTTTTCAATAGCGGCTTCGGCTGTCTGTTTTGTCACAGCAACTTCGCTTGACTGTTTTCCACAGCGGCTTTGACTGACTGTTTTCCACAGCAGCTTCGGCTGAGTGTTTCGCCACAGCGACTTCGACTTACTGTTTCGTCACAGCAATTCGGTTGACTATTTTCCACAGAGGCTTCGACTGACTGTTTTCCATAGCAGCTTCGGCTGACTGTTTCGCGACAGTGGCTTCGGCTGACAGTTTTTTTAGCATACGATTGTATATGTAAATATAAGCATAGTAAGTTAAGAAATATTGTACGTATTTTAAGATTAGTTATGAAGGTAGAATAATGCCGAGCATCCGACGTATCCCGAGTGCTCCCGACCGATTTCCGACATCATCGTAGGCGCCAGCAATAACCCTGAGATACCGTAACCGTAATTATAACCGATTGCTGCCACTACCCTGACGAGGTAATTGTAAGGCTAACCGCGAGTGCCGCCTACCGACTTCCGACATCATCGTAGGTACCAGCAACACCCCCGTAACCGTAACTTTAACCGATTAATGCCACTGCGATGACGAAGTAATTGCAAGGCTAACCGCGAGTGCCACCCCCATCCCACCCCGAAATAACGTAACCTTAACTATAACCGATAGCTGCCACACTACAATGACGAAGTTATTACAAGGCTAATCACGATTGCCACCGACTGACCTCCGACATCATCGTAGGTGCCAGCAATACCCCGAGATACCGTAACAGTAATTATAACTAATTTCTGCCACTGCCTTGACGGGGATAACTATAAAAGGTAAATATTATTCATGATTATCACCGATTGAATCGTATCTTCATTTTAGCTATTGTTATATTATATCCAACTATTAAAATTGTAAATAAAGATAAAATTATATTTTAACCCCCAGAAAGGGTAAATAAATAGTGTTATTACTTGTAGATCCGTAAGTAAATCCTGAACACGGCTAAGCTATCCAAGCCAACGATAAAACCACGTTACAAGCTCATAATGACAAGAATAAAAATATAAAATCTTATGATAATATTTTTCAAACGGCAAAGCCACCTTATTGTCAACGATCAACTGCGCGTTGTCCAATGCCAACTAGTAATTCTTTAACATTACAGTTCCTAGTACTTCGTTATTTAAATCAGCGACGTCATCCGCTTCGGGCACGTGTTCATCACTTAACCAAGCTATCACTATAGATAACCGTAGTCAGAAATCTTAAGTTCTAGTCGGAATGGATAGATATATCACAGTTGTAAAGCGCTACCGAAGCGCAAATTCATCAAAAATCTCATCCCTGGCGATTGATAAAGTATGGCACGAAGGCCTATTTTTAATATTGAAGACAAGTCTTCCAATTCACAAACAAAAGTCTTTGGAAAGTTTTATTACACAGAAAAAACTATTCCCAAAAAATTTTCAAACAAAATTTTGTTTGAAATAAAATTTTGATTCAGTAAATATTTTTTACTATTCCAGTAAATAGTTTTTTTTTATTTATTTATTTTTATATAAAAGTAACACTCAGGCAATGAAAGCCTACTACTACTTATATTTGTTACCTTCTTTAGGAAAGAGATAGTGATAGAGAAGACAGGTGGTGAAGGAAAAGATAGAGGAAAGCTTCTTTTTCTTTTTACAACTCTACGTTTTGCACGTTATAATGCAGAGTTGCAGCTCCTCTAGTTTCAATTAAGCGCATCGAATTTTTGCAGCTGTGTTTATTAGCCATTTTTAATCGTTATTTTTCTTCGCCGATGATTCTGCTACACAATACCGACGAAGGAGGGCGCTCTGATGTTACATTAGGATTAGTATCTTTTAAAGTCGGTATGGTTCAGTGACCAGTGACTATGCCTTCCTCACTTTAACTTTCCTACAACAACTGATACAAAGGGATACTAATGCGCATCAGAAAAATGCGTGGTGAAAAATTCTAGTTGATACAATTAATATAAAGTAATGCTTGTAACAAAATTGTTAAGAGAACATTTCTGTTCCAATATAGAAATTGCATTGCAAAAAAATTATTACAAAATTTTGCATTTGAATTTATAATTTCTTTGTAGGACCTAAATTGAAAAAAATAGTATTTGATTCAGAGAATTTTGTGTTTGAAATGGAAAATTAGTTTTTTCTGTGTATTGATTGAAAATTCACTGTTGTGTTCACTTCATCAGTGTGCCTGAATCTATGTCTTCCGGTGTACCATAGGCTAGTATTCTGGGTCAGGTCTTGTATTTTATATATACTTCTGATATGCCTGTGAGCAATAATATCCATACCTCTAAATTTGCCGATGATACAGCCAGTGTGCAAAAAAATCCTTATGAGGCATCCCGATATCTCCAGAAACATATAATCAAATATAGTTTAACTTATAGAGAATTAAAATAAATTAACAAAAGTCGTCCATATAAAGTTTACCCTAACAAGAGATACTTGTTATCCCATTCAGCAATCAAAATATTCCTCAAAATTCTCAAGCTAAATACATTGGTATACAACTTGATCGAAGGCTTTCATGGAAACATCATATTGACTCTAAGCTAACTCAAATGAAACTGAAGTTATCGCAAATACATTGGTTGATTGGCAGAAATTCAACACTTAGTCTGGACTGCAAACTTTTAATATACAAGTCGCTTTTGAAGCCAATATGGTATTACGGTATACAGTTATGGGGCACTGCTTCAGCTTCCAATTTCGAGAGAATCCAACGAAGGCAAAACAAAATTTTAAGGTTAATAACATCTGCTCCACGGTACATCAAAAATTCGTGATTTAAATTTGCCATTACTGACTGAAGAAATTTCACAAAAAACAGGCAAATACTTTTCAAAACTCTAGTCCCATCCTAATCCTCTTACTCGTAACATCTTGAATTTGACTGGACACATCCGTTTAAAAAAGAGGGACACTACGCTACACTACTAATACGCAACACTCCACATAACTCTTTTTATACCCTTTACCAAAAAATGGTAAAAGGGTATATATAGGTTTGTCATTCCGTTTGTAATTTCTACAATATTAATAAGCGACACATAAAGTATATATATTCTGGATCCTTATGCATAGGGAAGACGAACAAGCGATGTCCGTCTGTCCGTCTGTCTGTACGTGAAATCGGTTTTCCCAAGCTCCCAGAACAGCTAGAGACTTCGTTCTTGGACTGGTGTGTCAGAAATTTTCCGAAAAATTTTTCTATTGAAAATCAGCCAAATCGGGTAGACGGTTTCAGAGCTGGAAAACTCAAACTCTATTTTCCCATAGAAAATAACTACCGAAAACAAGTTTTTATTACTTTTTTATTAAATCAAGTTATTTTATACTTCGGTATGAATAAAATTGGTATTTATAATTAGAAAATTTTTTTTTTAAATTAAACAAAATAAAAAAACGTTTCCAGGGTTGGAAAACTTTAACTTTTTTTCCTAATAATTATACATATTTCATGTTTTAGGAAGAAGGCTATTTTCTCAGGAACGGTAAAAGCTACGGGTCTGAAATTTGGACTAAGTATGTAGAACTTTGGTCGCTACAACAACAAATATATAAAAGCTAAAAATTATTATTAAATTAAATTAAATGTTTCAAAATGAGTGACGAAAACTTTTAAAATCCCATGTAATATACATGCAATTGTATGTACATATGTATATTGACACTTGAAATTTGTAAAATTAGTGTATTTTTATATAGGCTACAACAATTAACACTAAAATTAAAAAAATTTAAATTTAAGAGTGGTCCATCAGTTAATGAAATATTGACTATGTAATTTTGACAAATTGCTATATCTTGGAAACTGTAAGAGTTAAACTCTTGAAATTTTAGAAAACGGTCAAACTAAAAAATCCAAAAATCATAAAATCGCCAAAAATTTAAAAAAATCGCCAAAACGAAAAAAATTGCCAAAATGAAAAAAACGCTAAAATTAAAAAAAAGCCAAAAACCGAAAAAAATCGCCAAAACGAGAAAAACGTGTCAAAACTAAAAATAAATTTCCACAATGACAACAAAAACGGCAAAACCGCAAAAATCGCAAAACAAAAAAAATGCTTATATGAACAAAAATCGCCAAAAATTAAAAAAAAATTGCCTAAATGAAAAAAAAACGCCAAAAACCGCAAAAATCGCAAAACAAAAATAAATGCTTATATGAACAAAAATCGCCAAAAATTAAAAAAAAATCGCCTAAATGAAAAAAAAATCGCCAAAATAAAAAAAAATCGCCAAAATTAAAAAAAAAACACCAAACACTGAAAAAAATCGCCAAAACAAAAAAACAAATTGCCTATATGAAAAAAAACGCCAAAAATTAAAAAAATCGCTTATATGAAAAAAATCAGCAAAATCAAAAAAATCGCCAAAACGAAAAAAAAATCACTTAAATTAAAAAAAATTGCCTATATGAAAAAAATCGCCAAAAAAAGCACCAAATTAAACATAATGCCTAAAAAAATTAATGTGTACCTACATATCTCTGTGCTTATGTATGTATCTCTATACTACATAAACGCACTTTGGTAAATGGTATATAAGATTCGGCACAGCCGAATATAGCACTCTTACTTGTTGAAAATAATTTTGTGCTTAATACGACATTTATGTATTATTAATTACTATCACTTAGTTTATGTCCGACACTGGTCTGGCCTAATAATTATATTTTAGATTTAAGATTTGAATACTTATTTGTCGCATTCATAAAACGTAATAGTTGCGCAACCGTTGAGTGTTTGTCTTAGAAACGCATAGTTGAGTATCTCCGCTCCACTCAACAGTTGAGTAATTTTCCATCATAAAATTTTTTCGCTACCTATAGTCAACACGTTGTGCTCAGCCTGAACAGCTGGTCAAATAGAGCTATTTCTTTTATATGCTTTGTTAGGTGGCAGCAACAAATATTTGTTAAATTTTACATTACAAATGCGATGAAGTAACGAAATAAAGATATACAATTACATTATATACATCAAGCCGTTTCTAAGAAGTAGCTGTTGGGGCCACAACTGTTTTCACAACTGTTGAGCTCAACAGCTACTTCTTATGAATGCGCCCATTGTTAGTTCATTTTTGAAGATACAATAAATTATTATCAGTAAAAAAATACATATGTATATACAAAATATGTTTTGCTTACAATTTATTAAATTTTGTGAAATGACGGCAAAAAACAGCAATTGTTTTTCAACACTGAAACACAAACTCGATTCGCTTGGTATCGATTGATACTCTCGGAAAATTTCTTGCCATCGAAATAACTTACTATTCGAATGCAATTTCGATTACAAGTGCAGGAATAAGTCTTCTGATGATTTGTTACAGCAACAATGAAATGCATATAGACCAAGCTGAACCACCAGCAAATAAATTTCAAATTAAAATATAATTATGACAATATGTCGAATAATAAATTTCTTAAATGTTAAATTTTAGATTTTATTTTTCATTTTGCCTTGTAATTACTTTTATTGTTATCCAATAGATTTCTAATTGTATAAAGGTGTAGAAAAATAAAATACATTCATATCGAATATAAATTATTTGCTGGGTTTTGTATAAGTTTCTAATAAGCCTACATGTTTAATTTTCTTTTGTGATTTTCAAAAATATTCTTATTTGTGAATTCTCAAATAGTTCTTGAAAGTCTGTGCATAAGATAAGAGGTTTGTGACTACGAAAATGTGTGGTTGAAGTCTTCTGATGATTTGTTACATCAACAATGAAATGCATATAGACCAAGCTGAACCACCAGCAAATAAATTTCAAATTTAATGGTTTTATTTGTGAGCAGGTTATTTTCCTTTTAAGTGATTTTTGAACAGACGGCTTCGTTTTTCTACCCATTCGTAAAAATTCTTTATATATTTGTTTTTATCAAACACTTCCTTGTATTTCAGTTAATTTTAATTAAAAACATTTTAGTTATTTTTTTATTAGTTATGTATGTATTTAATTAAAATTTTCTGCACTATATCATTTAATTATTTTTATTACCTTTTTCCAGGAGTAATTTTTTTATTTTGCTTCACTTTCTCTTTGTTGTACGCTTTTTATTTCCTTTTCCATTTCTGTCCTTAATGCACCACAACTTAAAACAATTTCTGGTTTATTAAACTGTATAAAAGTCATCAACATCATCATGTAACTTACACATGGGAACAAATGGACGTCTTTGGCTTCGTTGGATGGTTGGATTAGGATGATGCCACAATAACAAATAAAGCTGATGAAAAGACACCAACAAACCTTTCGGAGCAGAAGAATGATGCTTTGAGAGTTGGTTTTGTTCTTGTTGTTTTTCATTATTTTTATATACATATATTTTTATTTATTTACCTCTTCAGATTGTAATTGTTAACGTAAAATGTCTATATTTGAGTACATACTCGTATATGCTTGTGTATATACGAAAGATTATACTTATATACTACATACATATGCACGTAGACGTAAAAGTAAGTAAGTAGAAAAGTAATAAAGAATTTAACTTTTTAATTTTTTAATAAATTAACTATGTAAGTATTTAAGATTTGCAGTTTATGAAACATGTAAAATGAAAGCAATCGTTTTTTATTTATAGCTAAATGTCTATATATATTCGCGAATACGAATATTATGTAGGAAATTTATAGAAATTTCCCGTACATTAAAATGGTTGTCATTACATTTCAAAATTTTAAAGGTTGTCATTACATAACATTTAAAAATAATACAAATTACACATTTCTATCTAAATTAAATAGATTCCCACATGGCATAGTAAATTTTCAATTATAGTTGTTTTGCAGGAAAGTCACTTTATACCCAAAACGATCTAGAGACAAATTGTAGTCAAACTGTTTACATACTAGCTTTTCTTTTATCATCTGTTCTAATAATACAATATACATAAAAAATATCAAAATACAACATTTATTATAGGGTTATTATCCATCCTCTTTTTCGCGGACAGTATCCTCTTTTTGGGATCTATATAATTGATATAAATTAGAGTCCGGGAAAGTCCTACTTTTTAAGGACATATTTTCGATTTTACATTGCTTGACAAATAGTATTTATTAAAAACCAAGCTGAAAAGAAAAATAATTTGTTTTGGATGTCCAGTTAATCTTATAAATATCACCGCCCATCAGGACTGTTGCATGTTATTTTAAGACATTAAATTATTAGGATCCATTTAGAGTATCGAAGGAGTGCCAAAAATAATATAGTACAAAATAATAAATTTCATAAATATAATACATAACATTAAGCCAGAGTTTAAAATCTTTGTTTTATGAACAAATAAGATATTTTAACCTAATAATGAAAGTTTATTTACTGTTTTTACGAAACACCATCGATATGTATTGAACATTTTATTGGTAGCAATATTATTGGGAAAAATTAGTTACGTTTTAGCTAATTTAATTATTCTTCGAACTTAATTTGTTTCTATATTTAACATCAAAGTTAGTTGTAAATATTCTGACAACAACACATAGTTGAACGGAACAGCTAGCTGTTTTCGAAGGCCACTAAACCTTCTTCATCAGCGTTCTTCTGTCTTTGGTCCACTGTGTGTGGTATCAGTTGATGTAGATTTGTGCCTTATATACGAAACTTTTTTGCAAATGGAATATGTGAATTGTTTTGATTCATCGTATTTCAATTTGCTGATTTTTTTGTAATGAAAGCTTAAATTTAACATCTCTAAATTTGCAACAGTCTTACCATTGTCGTTTGTTCTTTATTAAATATGCACAATTAATTAGTCAATTCGCGTATTTTTGTTCTACTTAAGACAAACTTTTTTTGGTTTGTTACTATTAAGTATATTTTATTTTTTTGCCACAAGCCCATGACTATTAATTTTGTTACGTTTTATTTTTAAATCCTACTTTTTAAGCAAATGTTCCGGTTTTTTCCGTCTGCGATCCTCTTTTTATAAATTATGCGATATTTATTACCAACTAGATTTTCCCGCGACTTCGCTTGTATCTACAAAGAAAGAAACTGAGTAGACTTAAAACTTAATTTTATCAAAACAGAATATATACCTACAGCACAGATTTTTCCTGTTTTACCCTGTTCCGCGCAACTTTCTTATTTTTTCTTTGACATTTTTCTTTTCCAAACAATAAAAAACAAAACAAAAAGGAATAGGGGCTATTTGCCAGCCATTCATGCGTGATGCCGTGCCAAATAAAAATGGATTAATTTATACTTATGTATATATGTATGTATATTAGAGTGGAAGTTAATTGTATTTAGATTTTTTTTGATTTCTTCTACTCTCACCCCCCAAATCAGTTCAGTTTTATGTAAAAAAATGCAAAAAAATTTGATACCTATAAGTTGCGTTTTAGAGAGTGCGTCCGGCCCTCAAAGTTGGCCTTCAAGACAAAGTTCGAGATTTGTAATGGAAACTTTCATACATACACGTATTTTCAAATGGATGTTATTATTTTATATAGTCATAAAATACTCCGACATAGTATAGGCATAAGCTCTTGCTTAAAAGCAATCCGTTTGCTTTACAACAGTCCACATTTGAAAAGCTTCATCGACTGTCAAACGCAATCTGCAGACAAATAATTAAAGTGTTAAGACCCTTTGATCACAAAAACTTCAAATTATATTATAAGTAAGATTCGTATGTACATAGTTTTTTAAGAGGTTTGAGACATTTTTGCTAATAGCTCATTTTGGTGGTGATGTTAAATTTCCTGTTTTTAGCTGTGCTAAAAACCGAGTAAGATTTTTCCACTACCTACCAGATTTTACCATTCAATATTATATTTTTCGATTTTTTTACAGAAATTTTTTCTTGTTTTTATGGTTAAGCATTGTCTTTATGCATTTCGATCCCGTTTATGGACCTCATCAGTAGACTTAAAGCAGAACATTTTGAATATACCAACTTTTCTATTTAACTTCATAATGTCATAATTTGAATAGTCATAATTTTGATTTAACATAGAATGAACTATAAAATTTAAATTTTTGTGACTAAATTTGGAGAATACAAAATTAAGACCGAGTCGCAAGAGTGAACATGGACTTAAGACTTTTTCTGTAAATAGGCATTTTAATCGAATTAAATGCTCTGATCGACGATTATGTTGACTTTAAAATGCGCGAAACGTATTTGGAACAGAACAATGACTTTCAAAATAAATTAGCACAATTCGCAAGCGTTGCTCAGCCGTCAGTCTATTTACATATGTATGTATGTTGAAATACCAAACCAAACTAAACTTAAATCACTTGACAGTTGACAAAATGCACGATAGTTCAAAAAGTGTTGCCAAATTTTAAAGTTATACCCTTATAACCAAACTAAGAAAATATTTTTATAAAACAATCGTGAATGCGCATCTATTAAAAATGCACATCCGTTAAAAAAAATTTAAATACAAAATAATTTTTTTTGAAGAATAGGACCGCTAGTCTTTTAAAAAGGTAAAAAAATATGAAAGAAAAATCAGATACATACTTCGCTTAATGATCTTTTCGTTCAGATAAACGGCCCTGTATAGCTTTAGAGAAAAATATTTTTGCACGGTGGAAGAAGTGATCCAGTATTTAAAAGGCTTTAAACGTTTTTGCTTTTGTTAATTTTTTTGGATTTTACTTTGTAATATTCAACAAACTGACAGCATAAAATCAAGACTTTAAATTAATATGCTTTTCCTTTGGATGAAAAGTGTTTTCTTCATAAAGTAAACTCTTTTAATAACTACTTGACAGGTGACAAGTACACTTAAAAACTTTGGAAAAGGTTCTAAATTTGAATAAAAAAATTGGTGTATGGCGCCAAAGCTGTTTTTTACTTCAAACCATTAAAATATTTACTAAACTTCTAGTTCATTAATGAACTAGTTTACATTAATTATATTTTTATATATAAGTAAAATTTTTCTTAAATTAAGTTAAATTTTCCCATAAAATTCGTAGGATTGCAAAAAAATGGTTTCATCTTTGATTTAAAATTTAGTAAATTTTCCAAAGTTTTTGTATGTATTAAAGACCTGGTACTTGTTTTTATTTTTAATTAAATTCTATACCAAATGGTATGTTTTTTTGTTATATTATATATTCATATTATATTATTAATTAATTTACCATACATACATATTAATTCCTTTAGAGGAGACAAGTGGTGAACGAACAACCTTCTGACTGATGAGCACAAGCATTCTAACAGCAGCCTAAGCATTACAATTTTTGAGTTTTAAAATTTTATTTTATTTAAAAAAAAATATATATTTCAAATTCAAATATTCCTCGGAAATATGAAAAATTTACTTAAATTTTTTGTTTCATTCAAATAAAAGATATATTCTATATTAAGTTATCTTTTTTGATCAATCTGTTGTTTTATTTCTTATGTCATTTTTTTCAGGCTATTTGTGGTCAACAATTTTTTCCATATACATACATATGTATGTGTAAATAAAAATTACATCATTTTTGTTTTTTATTTCTCTCAACGTTTCGTTTGTTTTTGCAAACTTCTTCAGGGGTGGTATTTTATTAATTGATATGTATCTAGCACAAAATGAATTTAAAATAATTTAAGGATCATAATATATTATCACAGATCTAAACTTACTATTTATGTATATCATTGTCAATTATTAATTTTTAAATTTATCATCATAATAACTGGACATCACGACACAGATATGAATAATAAATAAAAAAATAAATAAATAAAATGGTACATCACCACATAAAATGTATAGTCAACCTTTTACTATTATCACGGATCTTCAACTAATTTAAGTTATCGCCACGGAATATTGGAGTTTTGTGTTGTCCTTGTCCTCTTTATAGTTCATAGTCTTGTGTATTTTCTCTTGAATACGTAGACTCTCTACAGTGAAACGGTTATTTTCCATTTTTTTACCCTATTTAATGTTATCACATCCTCGAAATTTATTTAATGGTTGTTCTCTTTTACATGTTGTGCTAATGCCCTCGTTTCTTTACTTTTCTTAATATCAGATTCGTGCTCTTTTATTCTTGTACCTAACATTCTCTTTGTAGTTCCAATGTATACCATTTTACATTTTTCCTTTTCATTACCTTCTTTTGAATTTTTAGTTTATCTATGTTTGATTTTGAGTGTTTTGTTTGATTTATATGCTATTGTTTCTTTTCCATCATCTGATAGAGTACTCTTTAGGACCCACTGTTCATTGTCAGCTATAAGAGGTATAGGTTGAAAATTTTTTCTGCTTACTGGAATCTGTACAAATCTCGGTACAAAGTTCGCAATTCCAGTAAGCAGAAAAAATTTTCAACCTATACCACTTATAGCTGACAATGAACAGTGGGTCCAAAATATAAAAGATGAAACTGACAAATATTGTACAAGATCGCGAATAGCCAATAGAATAGCCAATTATAGAAGAAATCTAAGAAATAGCGAAAAGGAAAGGTTTATATTACATATATACGATAAAACAAAATTTTTTTAAGATGACATGAGAACATAATCAAAATCAAAATCAAATAGCCCGAAAAAAATATCATAAGAGATATATTCTATAATTTGAGGAAAACATCCTTAAAAATGGTAAATATTTTCTAACATTTAGAATATCTTTTTATATCTTTAAAGTAAGTCAAATTTGGTGAACTTATCAGTAGTAAGTCATTTCTTAATTTTTTTTATACCCTTTACCAAAAAATGGTAAAAGGGTATATATAGGTTTGTCATTCCGTTTGTAATTTCTACAATATTAATAAGCGACACATAAAGTATATATATTCTGCATCCTTATGCATAGGGAAGACGAACAAGCGATGTCTGTCTGTCCGTCTGTCTGTACGTTAAATCGGGTTTCCAAAGCTCCCAGAATAGCTAGAGACTTTGTTCTTGGACTGGTATGTCAGAAATTTTCCGAAAAATTTTGCTATTAAAAATCAGAAAAATCTGGCAGACGGTTTCAGAGCTGGAAAACTCAAACTCTATTTTCTCATAGAAAATAACTACCGAAAACTAGTTTTTATTACTTTTTTATTAAAATAACTTATTTTCTACTTTGGTATGAATAAAATTGGTAGCTATTTATAATTAAAAAACATTTTTTAAATAAAACGTTTCCAGGGTTCGAAAACCTTAACTTTTTTCCCAATAATTAAACATATTTCATGTTTTAGGAGGAAGGCTATTTTCTCAGGAACGGTGTCTGAAATTTGGACAGTGTGTGTAGAACTTTGGTCGCTACAACCACAAATATATAAAAGCTAAAAATTAAAGGGTGTCCCAAAATGAGTGACGAAAACTTTTTAAATACCATATAATATACATACAATTGTATGTATGTACATATGTATATTGACACTTGAAATTTGTAAAATTAGTGTATTTTTATATAGACTAAAAAAATTAACACTAAAATTAAAAAAATTTAAATTAAAGGGTGGTCTATCAGTTAATGAAATTTTGACTATTTAATTTTGACAAATTGCTATATCTTAAAAACTGCAAGAGTTAAACTATTGAAATTTTCAAAAACGATCAAACTAAAAAATCCGAAAATTTAAAATCGCCAAAAATTTGAAAAAATCGCCAAAACGAAAAAAATCGCCAAAATGAAAAAAAAAACGCTTAAATTAAAAAAACGCCAAAAACCGAAAAAAAATCGCCAAATCAAAAAAATATTGCCTATATGAAAAAAATCGCCAAAAATTAAAAAAAATGGCTCATATGAAAAAAAAATCGGCAAAATCAAAAAAATCGCCAAAACGAAAAAAAATCGCCAAAATTAAAAAAACGCCAAAAACCGAAAAAATCGCCAAAACGAGAAAAAAAGTGTCAAAACAAAAAAATAATCCCACAATGACAAAAATTCGCAAAAATCGCCAAAACAAAAAAATGGTTATATGAACAAAAATCGTCAAAAATTAAAAAAATCGCCTAAATGAAAAAAAAATCGCCAAAATCCAAAAAAATCGCCAAAACGAAAATAAATCGCCAAAATTAAAAAATAAAACGCCAAAAACCGAAAAAAATCGCCAAAAATTAAAAAAATCGCTTAAATGAAAAAAAATCGGCAAAATCAAAAAAATCTGCCAAAACACGAGAAAAAAGTGTCAAAACTAAAAAAATTGCCTCAAAAAAAAATAATTAAATATATAAAAAATAAAAAAGTCGCCTAAATGAAAAAAATCGCATAAATCAAAAAAATCGCCAGAACGAAAAAAAATCGCCAAAATTAAAAAAACGCCAAAAACGGAAAAATATCGCCAAAATTTAAAAAGCACCAAATTAAACACAATGCCAAAAACCTAAAAATTGCACTAGAAAAAAAGTATGAATTTTGTCACAAAATGAATATGTACCTACATATCTCTGCGCTTATGTATGTATCTCTATACTACATAAACGCACTTTGGTAAAGGGTATATAAGATTCGGCACAGCCGAATATAGAACTCTTCCTTGTTCTTTTTACAACTCTACGTTTTGCACGTTATAATGCAGAGTTGCAGCTCCTCTAGTTTCAATTAAGCGCATTGAATTTTTGCAGCTGTGCTTGTTAGCCATTTTTAATCGTTATTTTACTTCGCCGATGATTCTGCTACACAATACCGACGAAGGAGGGCGCTCTGATGTTACATTAGGATTAGTATCTTTTAAAGTCGGTATGGTTCAGTGACCACTGACTATGCCTTCATCACTTTAACTTTCCAACAACAACTGATACAAAGGGACACTAATGCGCATCAGAAAAATGCGTGGTGAAAAATTCGAGTTGATACAATTAATATAAAGTAATGCTTGTAACAAAATTGTTAAGAGAACATTTCTGTTCCAATATAGAAATTGCATACTGTACACAACAGTTATTTATTTTATTTACTTTTTATTTTCATTAAAAAAATTTGTTGAATCAGACAACTGTTTATTGAAAAAGTCGGGGTTTTTTCAAAAAAATTATTACAAAATTTTGCATTTGAATTTATAATTTTCTTTGTAGGACCTAAATTGAAAAAATAGTATTTGATTCAGAGAATTTTGTGTTTGAAATGGAAAATTAGTTTTTTCTGTGTACCTTAATCTAAGTTTACCAAGGACATATTTTTATGAACATTTCAGCCTTCTATTATTATTTTTGGCGGGAGATACGACGGTACCAAATCACGAGAAAACACTTGTCTTTGGATATCAGTTTTCTGTATGCGATACTTTCGGATACATTTATCTTGTATAAATGTTGTTCCACATATGTACATACAAGTACATTTGTATACTTAGATACTTCTCTCAGACTCATTCTGGTACCGTCACCGTATTGTAAACGTTTTTTTTTTAACAATGACAACTCATTTGCTAAAATATCCTTGCCTGTTTGCGGATATGGAAATATTGTTTTTTTTTCATATTTTCCTTTAGAAACTGTTTGCAGTTTTCCCCATTATAATAAAAAAAATCTGTACAATTGCTTTTGTTGTTTTTTGCCAAGCTCAAAAGGTTAAAATGTTAAAGGTAGCATTTTATTAAACAATACCGTTCTTGCCATCATCGCCATCCTGGTAATCATGCTGCTGCTGGAGGAGTTAAAAAAATAAGCAAACAAAAAATGTTCGTAAACCACATGGGATGTTTTATGTTGTAGTCAAAATAAATAGAACGTCAATGAATGTGACAAAACGGAAAGGATAAAAATGTTTAATACAAAACTAAAATATTTGGGTTTAAGTACTTGATAAAACTAGTTTCTTTCCCAAGATATTTAGGGCCTTATGTAAAATCAAAAATTGGCTTGATGTTAGCAAAAGTGGAAAAATTAAACATGATCCTAACGTGTTTTGCTATACAATTTTATATTAAAAATCAAGCTAGGATGTTATCGTGTGTTACATTATGAGGCGATTTTTAATGTCAAATTTTATAAAGGAAATAGTCAATACGTAATTCAATTTTGTCACTTATGCTAGTTAACTTAATGCCAATTTTTGATTATACATAGGGCCGTTAACTTTTAAGTATAGAAGAAAAATACTACTGAATGGCATATGAGTTACAAAAAGTAACTGTTGACTCCTCCTGTTTTCTTTTGCAAACATTTGCTGCAGAAACCCCTGTATCTCAATAAGTCTTAAAATTTAGTAAAAAAAAGAAACTAAAAGCAAAATTTCATTTCTATTATATTAAAATTTAACTTTTTTATTCTGTTAAGAACTGTCGTTACCTGTATACTTTTAAAAGAAATAAAAAGTTTAGAATTCTCTGTATAAATTCTTTAGTTATTGTTTTGCTGTTTAAAGAAGCTTCTTTTGAACATTCCATATCACATTCGTTTTTCACTTTTTGTACTTGATATCACTTAAACAACCAAAAAAAAAATACCAAAAAGCAATTAAGTTTAAGCATGAGTTTGCACTCGTTTTCGTTTTTATATTCGAGAAATATTTATTTAATTAATAAAATAAGTTGAATATCGACTTTTAATATTTTTTTTAGCGAAAATACTGCGAAAAGTCTTTGTCAATAAAACAAACTAACTATGTACCTATAACATGCTTAAGGTACGGCCACACTTTTCAAACATTAGCCCAAAACAGCGTAACCAATAAATTATAATGAAAAATCTTTCAATTCAGACAAAAGTTTGTGAAGTTAAAGAGTAGCCAATAATGTTGGATTCTGTGGTATTGTTTATTAGTTGTGTTCGAAACTGTTTAATTTGATAAATGTCAGGATCAAAACTAACGCTGTTTTTGGAAAATGTTTGACAAGTGTGACCGTAGCTTTAGTATGATTAAAATTCAAAACTTTTGAAAAGAAGTTTTGTATCAATTCGTCTGTCCTTAAAAGGCGTTGGAAGAATATACAATTTTAAATATATCTTTTTGTTACAATCGCACATACAGTGGCTTAAGATTAAACTGTGACACCATATTTAAATTTTTGTAATTTGAAAAAAAAATTAACAAGCAACATTTTTATTGAATTTAAATTAATTATTTTAATAGGATGGTAAAATATATATATGAACCTTTTAAGTGACAAAATAATAATTTTTCAGTAGCCCGTTTCTGTAATTCTTGCATTATAAAATTTCTCACATGAAATGTGAAACACAAAATTCTATCGTTTCTCTATGTGTGAGAAAAAAGTGTGTCTGTATTTGAATGGGAGAACAGACAACACTAATTCTGTTTTTACTGGAATATTTCCAGCAATCGAATGTCAAATGAAAACAAATTTCACAAAATATTATTTCAATAACAAAAAAAGAAATAATTTATAAGAAAACGAAAATAAAGTAATGAACATGGATATAAAGTGAATGTAAAATGCTTAAAATAAGATTTTTTTATCAACTGTCTCTACATAAGAAAATTACAGAAAAAATATTCTAAATAAACACAATCATATCGATTCGTTATTAATAATTTTATTTCAACAACTCGTTGCATATCTTTTAAACTGGTTTATTTTTCATATTTTTACACACAAATTCTAAAATTCATATGTTTTTGTGCAAATTTGGTTGTTCTCGAACCCAATTTAAAATGCAACTTGATATGATAGTTCTCGCGAGAAACTTATCACAAAATAATTGCTGGACATTTATTTAACTGACAGATAGTTCTCGCAAAGTGAAGATACAGAAACTCTTATGTGAGAACAGCCATTTTGTGTTTCAATTTACACTGTTTTTGTTTCAATTCCCTCGTTTCATGCGAACAATCTTACGATGTGAATATTTTCTGACTTTATCAAGTAAACAAGTAATAAATTCATTAACAAAAACTCCATCAGCAAACGTCTACCTTACATAACAATATATAACTCCACAACACTTGAAATTAAATTTAATATTTTCTTAATTCTATCATTTATAATATAAATTTTATATTATCCACTGTATTTGAAAAAATACCAATACAGCCGCTAGCATGTTCACTCGTTGCTGTTTCATGAATGACTAAACTAAGGAGCATAAAATTAAATGAGGTGTGGCTTCCAGCGTTTCCACCAGTGAAACAAGAAGTTACACAGGTGCAAGTCCAAAATAGTTCAAAACCGAATAAAAGTGCTGAAAAATTTAAGAAAATATGTTTTAATATTGTTTTTTTGGCAATTTGGTTTTTTACTATATAAAAAATGTATAACAAAACTAAAAATATAACATAAAATTCACCAATTCACAAATAGCTGGTTAAATACATACATATATCGCTTATTTACTTAAATGAAATATAATCACCACCTTACTCTTTCAATTGTGTCAAAATTTCATTTCTGAGTGTTCAGACTGGAAACCTCTAAGAAAGTAGATTAATGAGACCAAGTTCATAATCTGAATAACTTTAATAACTTTTCCCAATATTTCTTATCAAGAGCGCAGAACATGCTATAATGCGAGTAGCATAGGTGTTGTCCGAAACAGATTGGATAAAAATTTGCTGCTCCTTTTTTAACCTAACTTAATGCCACTCATTGTCTAATTTTTTAAAATCTAGCTCAATGATTGTGCAAATTTCGGCTCTACTACATCAATAAAGCTATAAACATTATCATGAAAGTTTAATGTTTTTTAATTTATGTACTAACTATTTCAATAGTGAACTTTCTAAAATACAATAAATTTTTTGCGTCTTGGTGCAGTAGATACAGTTGTGTCCATGTTTATGATTTAGTGTGCGGTATGTATCTTTATAATAAACTTCGTTACTACAAAGTTTCGTTTGCCGAATTTTGAAGCATATATAACTCGATTTTGTCCCAGATCATTTTATGCTGTTATCGCTTAATAAATACAAATGCATTAAAGTCAATTAGTGCAAAATTACACAAAAAATTTATGGTGCAAAAATAGTGCAAAGAATTTGAAATAGTACAGATTTTGCACTATTACACTGAAAGTGGCAACGCTGGTGGCTTCTAAACAATAAACAGTATTATAAGGTGCTTTTTGCCTCTTCATATACGCAAAATTTTGGTAATACCCTTCTTTAAAAAGTGTGTATTTACAGTGCTTTTCAAGAATTTCTCACAGTGCTTTTGGTGCTGTCTTGTAAAATAAAAATATATTTAATTTACAAACCTATAATACTTTTAAGCGCTAATAGCCAGGCATCTCTTGACTGACGCTTCTTAAATTGTTTTTAATGACAACAACGGAAACTATGTTAAAAACAGTTTAGAAAACTTTTCATAATTGAGATTAAAAAATTTTAAATTTTCTTGCAAAATAGAAAACGGAAGTAACTGAAAAATACCACATAATTCTCTGCATAATATTTGATTAATAGTAGTACGTAACAGTGATTTGCATGATTACGAATCAAACGGCATAATCTTGCATTTTCTAAAATAAATATTGAGCCAGCACTTAAAATTAAAAAAATTAATGATGCTACTGCATGATTCATATCAATGAGACTGTTGTTAATAAATAAATGCATGTCATTGCTTGCAATTTCTGTTCATTGATATGATACACTAAGGCAATGAATCAGTATGATTGTTTTGAATACTTCTTAAAACCCCTTCTGAGAAATATAGTTTTATTATTATATTGTATTATAAAATAAAATAGCTAGGTTCACTTTATTTTATATATATTTTAATACGAGAAAAACTTTTAATTAACACACAATGTTTTATTAACTTAAGACTTCATCTAGTCAACGTGATTTTGTGAGTTATTTGTTAACTGTACAAAACAATCAAACGACAGTAAGAATTTTTTATTTATTTTTACTAACAACACTTAAAAAAATAGAGTGGGTTAAAGACAGTCAATTGTTAGAGAGGTAACACTGCAAGCAATATCATTAGTACATGCTGACTTTAAAAACCAGAACAAAAGCATTGTAAAAGTAAGTGGAGAGCGAAAGTGAATCAACTCATACAGTTCTCTGGTACGCAATAAGCATTTATTAAATTTTACTCAATTATCTAATCATCCTATAACAATTGACAGGATTCGGTTGTCAATAGCAGTGTTGTTGTAAACAACAGGTACCCATGCCCCAATTTTTTGATATCGTATTGACGTGCTGTCAATGTTGACAATTGGAATAAGGGTGAATATCGCAAAAAACAAAATCTTTCAGTAACATCTTTATCCTAATCTTTATTCATATAATTACTAACATTTTGAAAAAATAATATAATTAATATTAAATATTTTGAGCAAAAACTTAAAATTATATTGAGGTTTTACAACCCAAACTCTAATTTTTTTTAAATGGCTTAATGTGTTAAAATTAAAAAAACAAGTAAGAGTGCTATATTCGGCTGTGCCGAATCTTATATACCCTTTACCAAAGTGCGTTTATGTAGTATAGAGATACATACATAAGCACAGAGATATGTAGGTACATGTTCATTTTGTGAAAAAATTCATACTTTTTTCTAGTGCTATTTTTAGGTTTTTGGCATTATGTTTAATTTTGTGCTTTTTAAATATTGGCGATTTTTTTTCATATAGGCAATTTTTTTTTGGTTTTGGCGATTTTTTTCTGTTTTTGGCGTTTTTTTAATTTTGGCGATTTTTTTTCGTTCTGGCGATTTTTTTGATTTTGACGATTTTTTTCATTTAGGCGATTTTTTTATTTTTTATATATTTAATTTTTTTTTATTTTTTTGTGACAATTTTTTTAGTTTTGACACTATTGAATCGAACATTGCAAATCTTAAGGAGAATATTAAACAAGCTTCTGAACATGCCACTACCTCCCATCCGTATACTGGGTTCAATAAAATTTATTCTACAGACGTTGAACATCTCGTACGTGAAAAAAGAAGAGCTAGAAGGGAATGGCAACAGCACAGATCACCTCAACACAAAATCAGATTTAAAGAGTGCACTAAACGACCCCAAGAGTTGCTTGCATCTGAAAAAACTGCATCTTTCAAAAATTATCTGGAAGGCCTTGATGTCACACCAGCATCTAATTACTCTTTGTGGCGCGCTGCTAAAAAGCTTAAAACACCCGTTGAGTTTAAGCCACCTCTGCGCACATCTACCGGAGGTTGGGCAAGAAGCGATACTGAAAAAGGTAACATATTTGCTGAGCATTTAAAATCCGTATTTACACCAAATACATGTACCGGTGTTGCTGATTTGCCGACTGTAGTTGCTCTACCCCCTCGACCCTTAAAATTTACGATGTGTGATGTACAAAAACTAATTGCCGAACTCAACCCGAAAAAAGCTCCCGGTATGGATGGAATTAGTAACCAGATGCTGATTAAGTTACCTCGTACTGCAATTAGAATCCTGTTATTCATTTTTAATGCCATTTTACGACTCGAGTATTATCCAGACTGCTGGAAGCTTGCCAAGGTTAAAATGAATCCAAAGCCAGGTAAAGATTTTTCCAAGGCTGAGTCATATAGGCCAATAAGTTTACTGTCAACAATGTCAAAGCTTTTTGAAAAGCTACTCATGACAAAATTGTCTTCAATTTTAACTGATAATGGGTGCATCCCGGAGCATCAATTTGCTTTTAGAAGCCAGCATAGCACCATTGAGCAAACGCATAGATTGGTTCAATTTATCAGAAAAACATTTGAGGAAAAGAAGTATTGTTCTGCCGTGTTCATTGATGTTTCTCAGGCATTTGATAAAGTGTGGCATGAAGGCCTGATTTTGAAATTGAAGACATATTTACCAATAAAAATTCTAAATCTTTTGGAAAGTTACATTGTTGCACGAAAATTTACAGTTGTGGAAGGACACTTTATGAGTATGCCTGAAACTATCTCATCCGGTGTGCCACAGGGGAGTATACTGGGGCCATTTTTATATTTGATTTATACTTGTGATATGCCTGTGAGCAGTAGTATCCACACTTCTACATTTGCCGACGATACCGCCTGCCTTAGTATGCACGAAAACCCTGATGAGGCATCCCGAAAACTCCAGGAACACATTAGCTAGATGGAACTATGGTTACACTTATGGAGAATTAAGGTAAATGAACAAAAGTGTGTCCATATAACATTTACCTTACGAAGAAATACTTGTTCCCCCATTCGGATTAATAATCAAGTTGTTCCTCAACATTCACATGTGAAATATCTTGGTATACACCTCGATCGACGGCTTACATGGAAACATCACATTGACTATAAGTTAACTCAAATTAAACTAAAATTAACACAGTTACATTGGCTGATTGGCAGAAATTCAACACTCAGCCTAGACTGCAAACTTTTAATATACAAGTCGCTTTTAAAGCCAATATGGTGTTACGGTATCCAGTTATGGGGCACTGCTTCTGCTTCCAATGTAGAGAGAATTCAAAGAAGACAAAACAAAATTTTAAGGTTAATAACATCTGCTCCATGGTACATTAAGAATTCAAATATACATCGTGATTTAAATATGCCACTAGTGACTGAAGAAATTGCAAAATACGCAGGCAAATATCTAACTAAACTCGTGTCACGTCCTAATCCGCTTGCTCGTAATATTTTGAACTTTACTGGACACATCCGCTTAAAAAAGAGAGATACAAGGGCTCTAATACCAAACACTCCAAATGAAGTTGCTTGAAAAATTTTTTTTTTTGCTTATCACTACTTATGTATTATTTACAACTATCACTTAGTTATGTCTGACATTGGTCGGGCCTATTAATTATATGTTAGATTTAAGATTTGAATACTTATTGTTAGTTCATATATGAAGATACAATAAATAAAAAAAACATGCATAAAAAAAAGGTTTTTTTTTAATTTTTGGCGATTTATTTTCATATAGGCAATTTTTTTTTGTTTTGGTGATTTTTTCCGGTTTTTGGCGTTTTTTTTTAATTTTGGCGATTTATTTTCGTTTTGGCGATTTTTTTTGATTTTGGCGATTTTTTTTTCATTTAAGCGATTTTTTTTTTTAATTTTTGACGATTTTTGTTCATATAAGCATTTTTTTTGTTTTGGGGATTTTTGCGGATTTTTGTCATTGTGAGAATTTTTTTTTTGTTTTGACACTTTTTTCTCGTTTTGGCGATTTTTTTTCGGTTTTTGGCGTTATTTTAATTTTGGCGATTTTCTTTCGTTTTGGCGATTTTTTTGATTTTGGCGATTTTTTTTTAATTTTTGGCGATTTTTTTTCATATAGGCAATTTTTTTTGATTTGGCGACTTTATTTCGGTTTTTGGCGTTTTTTTAATTTTGGCGATTTATTTTCGTTTTGGCGATTTTTTTTTTATTTTGGCGATTTTTTTTCATTTAGACGATTTTTTTTTAATTTTTTGGTTCACATAAGAATTTTTTTTTTGTTTTTTGGCAATTTTTTCGGTTTTGGCGTTTTTTTAATTTTAGCGTTTTTTTTCATTTTGGCGTTTTTTTTTCGTTTTGGCGATTTTTTTAAGTTTTTGACGATTTTATTATTTTGGATTTTTTAGTTTGACCGTTTTTGAAAATTTCAAGAGTTTAACTCTTACAGTTTCCAAGATATAGCAATTTGTCAAAATTACATAGTCAAAATTTCATTAACAGATGGACCACCCTTTAATTTAATTTTTTTTAATTTTAGTGTTAATTGTTGTAGCCTATATAAAAATACACTAATTTTACAAATTTCAAGTGTCAATATACATATGTACACACATACATACAATTGTATGAATATTACATGGGATATTAAAAGTTTTCGTTACTCATTTTGGAACACCCTTTAATTTTTAGCTTTTATATATTTGTTGTTGTAGCGACCAAAGTTCTACATACACTGTCCAAATTTCAGACCCGTAGCTTTTACCGTTCCTGAGAAAATAGTCTTCTTCCTAAAACATGAAATATGTATAATTATTAGGAAAAAAGTTAAAGTTTTCCAACCCTGGAAACGTTTTTTAATTTGTTTAGTTTTTAAAATTTTTTTTAATTATAAATACCAATTTTATTCATACCGAAGTATAAAATAAGTTAACTTAATAAAAAAGTAATAAAAACTTGTTTTCGGTAGTTATTTTCTATGGGAAAATTGAGTTTGAGTTTTCCAGCTCTGAAACCGTCTGCTCGATTTTGCTGATTTTCAATAGCAAAATTTTTCGGAAAATTTCTGACACACCAGTCCAAGAACTGGGAGCTTGGAAAAACCGATTTCACGTACAGACAGACGGACAAACGGACATCGCTTGTTCGTCTTCCCTATGCATAAGGATCCAGAATATATATATACTTTATGTGTCTCTTATTAATATTGTAGAAATTACAAACGGAATGATAAACCTATATATACCCCTTTACCATTTTTTGGTAAAGGGTATAAAAATGTTGGTGCTTTTTTACCCTATTTTTCGTATATTTTGCGCTTTTT